>OX243800.1:16797500-16820000 GCA_945859595.2 Megachile willughbiella
GTGTCTCTGCCTCTGTCTCGGTCTTTGTCTCCGTCTCTGTTTCTGTTTCTGTCTCTGTCTCAGTCTCAGTCTCTGCCACTGTCTCTGCCTCTGTCTCTGTCTCTGTCTCTGTCTCTGTCTCTGTCTCTGTCTCTGTCTCTGTCTCTGTCTCTGTCTCTGTCTCTGTCTCTGTCTCTGTCTCTGTCTCTGTCTCTGTCTCTGTCTCTGTCTCTGTCTCTGTCTCTGTCTCTGTCTCTGTCTCTGACTCTGTCTCTGTCTCTGTCTCTGTCTCTCTCTCTGCCTCTGTCTCTGCCTCTGTCTCTGTCTCTGTCTCTGTCTCCGTTTCTGTCTGTGTCTCTGTCTCTGTCTCTGTCTCTGTCTCTGTCTCTGTCTCTGTCGCTGTCTCTGTCTCTGTCTCTGTCTCTGTCTCAGTCTCAGTCTCTGCCTCTGTCTCTGCCTCTGTCTCTGTCTCTGTCTCTGACTCTGTCTCTGTCTCTGTCTCTGTCTCTGTCCCTGTCTCTGTCTCTGTCTCTGTCTCTGTCTCTGTCTCTGTCTCTGTCGCTGTCTCTCCCTCTGTCTCTGTCTCCGTCTCAGTCCCTGGCTCTGTCTCTGCCACTGTCTCCGTCTCTGTCTCGGTCGCGGACTTTGTCTCTGTCTCTGACTCCGTGTCTGTCTCTGTCTCTGTCTCTATCTCGGTCTTTGTCTCCGTCTCTGTCTCTGTCTCTGTCTCTGTCTCTGTCTCTGTCTCTGTCTCTGTCTCTGTCTCTGTCTCTGTCTCTGTCTCTGTCTCTGTCTCTGTCTCTGTCTCTGTCTCTGTCTCTGTCTCTGTCTCTGTCTCTGTCTCTGTCTCTGTCTCTGTCTCTGTCTCTGTCTCTGTCTCTGTCTCTGTCTCTGTCTCAGTCTCTGTCTCTGTGTCTGTCTCTGTCTCTGTCTCTGTCTCTGTCTCCGTCTCTGTCCCTGTCTCTGTCTCTGTCTCTGTCTCTGTCTCTGTCTCCGTGTCTGTCTCTGTCTCTGTCTCTATCTCGGTCTTTGTCTCCGTCTCCGTCTCTGTCTCTGTCTCTGTCTCTGTCTCTGTCTCTGTCTCTGTCTCTGTCTCTGTCTCTGTCTCAGTCTCTGTCTCTGTCTCTGTCTCTGTCTCTGTCTCTGTCTCTGTCTCTGTCTCTGTCTCTGTCTCTGTCTCTGTCTCTGTCTCTGTCTCTGTCTCTGTCTCTGTCTCTGTCTCTGTCTCTGTCTCTGTCTCTGTCTCTGTCTCTGTCTCTGTCTCTGTCTGTGTCTCCGTCTCTGTCTCTGTCTCTGTCTCTGTCTGTGTCTCTGCCCCTGTCTCGGTCTTTGTCTCCGTTTCTGTCTGTGTCTCTGTCTCTGTCTCTGTCTCTGTCTCTGTCTCTGTCTCTGTCTCTGTCTCTGTCTCTGTCTCTGTCTCTGTCTCTGTCTCTTTCTCTGTCTCTGTCTCTGCCTTTGTCTCTGTCTATGTCTCTTTCTCTGTCTCTGTCTCTGTCTCTGCCTTTGTCTCTGTCTATGTCTCTGTCTCTGTCTCTGTCTTTGTCTCTGCCTTTGTCTCCGTATATGTCTCTTTCTCTGTCTCTGTCTGTGTCGCTGCCTCTGTCTCTGTCTCTGTCTCTGTCTCTGTCTCTGTCGCTGCCTCTGCCTCTGTCTCAGTCCCTGCGTCGGTCTCTGTCTCTGTCTCTGTCTCTGTCTCTGTCTCTGTCTCTGTCTCTGTCTCTGTCTCTGTCTCTGTCTCTGTCTCTGTCTCTGTCTCTTTCTCTGTCTCTGTCTCTGCCTCTGTCTCTGTCTCTGTCTCTGTCCCCATCTCTGTCTCTGTCTCTGTCTCTGTCTCTGCCTTTGTCTCTGTCTATGTCTCCGTCTCTGTCTCTGTCTCTGTCTCTGTCTCTGTCTCTGTCTCTGTCTCTGTCTCTGTCTCTGTCTCTGTCTCTGTCTCTGTCTCTGTCTCTGTCTCTGTCTCAGTCTCAGTCTCTGCCTCTGTCTCTGCCTCTGTCTCTGTCTCTGTCTCTGTCTCTGTCTCAGTCCCTGCGTCGGTCTCTGACTCGGTCTCTGTCTCTGTCTCTGCCTCTGTCTCAGTCCCTGCGTCGGTCTCTGACTCGGTCTCTGTCTCTGTCTCTGCCTCTGTAACAGTCTCTGCGTCTGTCTCGGTCTCTGTCTCTGTCTCTGTCTCTGTCTCTGTCTCTGTCTCTGTCTCTGTCTCTGTCTCTGTCTCTGTCTCTGTCTCTGTCTCTGTCTCTGTCTCTGTCTCTGTCACTGTCTCTGTCTCTGTCTCTGTCTCTCTCTCCGTCTCTGTCTCTGCCTCTGTCTCTGCCCTGTCTCTGTCTCTGTCGCTGCCTCTGCCTCTGTCTCAGTCCCTGCGTCGGTCTCTGTCTCGGTCTCTGTCTCTGTCTCTGTCTCTGTCTGTGTCTCTGCCCCTGTCTCGGTCTTTGTCTCCGTTTCTGTCTGTGTCTCTGTCTCTGTCTCTGTCTCTGTCTCTGTCTCTGTCTCTGTCTCTGTCTCTGTCTCTGTCTCTGTCTCTGTCTCTGTCTCTGTCTCTGTTTCTGTCTCTGTCTCTTTCTCTGTCTCTGTCTCTGCCTCTGTCTCTGTCTCTGTCTCTGTCCCCATCTCTGTCTCTGTCTCTGTCTCTGTCTCTGCCTTTGTCTCTGTCTATATCTCTGTCTCTGTCTCTGTCTCTGTCTCTGCCTTTGTCTCCGTCTATGTCTCTTTCTCTGTCTCTGTCTGTGTCGCTGCCTCTGTCTCTGTCTCTGTCTCTGTCTCTGTCTCTGTCTCTGTCTCTGTCGCTGCCTCTGCCTCTGTCTCAGTCCCTGCGTCGGTCTCTGTCTCTGTCTCTGTCTCTGTCTCTGTCTCTGTCTCTGTCGCTGCCTCTGCCTCTGTCTCTGTCTCTGTCTCTTTCTCTGTCTCTGTCTCTGCCTTTGTCTCTGTCTATGTCTCTTTCTCTGTCTCTGTCTCTGTCTCTGCCTTTGTCTCTGTCTATGTCTCTGTCTCTGTCTCTGTCTCTGTCTCTGTCTCTGTCTCTGTCTCTGTCTCTGTCTCTGTCTCTGTCTCTGTCTCTGTCTCTGTCTCTGTCTCTGTCTCTGTCTCAGTCTCTGTCTCTGTGTCTGTCTCTGTCTCTGTCTCTGTCTCTGTCTCCGTCTCTGTCCCTGTCTCTGTCTCTGTCTCTGTCTCTGTCTCTGTCTCCGTGTCTGTCTCTGTCTCTGTCTCTATCTCGGTCTTTGTCTCCGTCTCCGTCTCTGTCTCTGTCTCTGTCTCTGTCTCTGTCTCTGTCTCTGTCTCTGTCTCTGTCTCTGTCTCAGTCTCTGTCTCTGTCTCTGTCTCTGTCTCTGTCTCTGTCTCTGTCTCTGTCTCTGTCTCTGTCTCTGTCTCTGTCTCTGTCTCTGTCTCTGTCTCTGTCTCTGTCTCTGTCTCTGTCTCTGTCTCTGTCTCTGTCTCTGTCTCTGTCTGTGTCTCCGTCTCTGTCTCTGTCTCTGTCTCTGTCTGTGTCTCTGCCCCTGTCTCGGTCTTTGTCTCCGTTTCTGTCTGTGTCTCTGTCTCTGTCTCTGTCTCTGTCTCTGTCTCTGTCTCTGTCTCTGTCTCTGTCTCTGTCTCTGTCTCTGTCTCTGTCTCTTTCTCTGTCTCTGTCTCTGCCTTTGTCTCTGTCTATGTCTCTTTCTCTGTCTCTGTCTCTGTCTCTGCCTTTGTCTCTGTCTATGTCTCTGTCTCTGTCTCTGTCTTTGTCTCTGCCTTTGTCTCCGTATATGTCTCTTTCTCTGTCTCTGTCTGTGTCGCTGCCTCTGTCTCTGTCTCTGTCTCTGTCTCTGTCTCTGTCGCTGCCTCTGCCTCTGTCTCAGTCCCTGCGTCGGTCTCTGTCTCTGTCTCTGTCTCTGTCTCTGTCTCTGTCTCTGTCTCTGTCTCTGTCTCTGTCTCTGTCTCTGTCTCTGTCTCTGTCTCTTTCTCTGTCTCTGTCTCTGCCTCTGTCTCTGTCTCTGTCTCTGTCCCCATCTCTGTCTCTGTCTCTGTCTCTGTCTCTGCCTTTGTCTCTGTCTATGTCTCCGTCTCTGTCTCTGTCTCTGTCTCTGTCTCTGTCTCTGTCTCTGTCTCTGTCTCTGTCTCTGTCTCTGTCTCTGTCTCTGTCTCTGTCTCTGTCTCTGTCTCTGTCTCAGTCTCAGTCTCTGCCTCTGTCTCTGCCTCTGTCTCTGTCTCTGTCTCTGTCTCTGTCTCAGTCCCTGCGTCGGTCTCTGACTCGGTCTCTGTCTCTGTCTCTGCCTCTGTCTCAGTCCCTGCGTCGGTCTCTGACTCGGTCTCTGTCTCTGTCTCTGCCTCTGTAACAGTCTCTGCGTCTGTCTCGGTCTCTGTCTCTGTCTCTGTCTCTGTCTCTGTCTCTGTCTCTGTCTCTGTCTCTGTCTCTGTCTCTGTCTCTGTCTCTGTCTCTGTCTCTGTCTCTGTCTCTGTCACTGTCTCTGTCTCTGTCTCTGTCTCTCTCTCCGTCTCTGTCTCTGCCTCTGTCTCTGCCCTGTCTCTGTCTCTGTCGCTGCCTCTGCCTCTGTCTCAGTCCCTGCGTCGGTCTCTGTCTCGGTCTCTGTCTCTGTCTCTGTCTCTGTCTGTGTCTCTGCCCCTGTCTCGGTCTTTGTCTCCGTTTCTGTCTGTGTCTCTGTCTCTGTCTCTGTCTCTGTCTCTGTCTCTGTCTCTGTCTCTGTCTCTGTCTCTGTCTCTGTCTCTGTCTCTGTCTCTGTCTCTGTTTCTGTCTCTGTCTCTTTCTCTGTCTCTGTCTCTGCCTCTGTCTCTGTCTCTGTCTCTGTCCCCATCTCTGTCTCTGTCTCTGTCTCTGTCTCTGCCTTTGTCTCTGTCTATATCTCTGTCTCTGTCTCTGTCTCTGTCTCTGTCTCTGTCTCTGTCTCTGTCTCTGTCTCTGTCTCAGTCTCAGTCTCTGCCTCTGTCTCTGCCTCTGTCTCTGTCTCTGTCTCTGTCTCTGTCTCAGTCCCTGCGTCGGTCTCTGACTCGGTCTCTGTCTCTGTCTCTGCCTCTGTCTCAGTCCCTGCGTCGGTCTCTGACTCGGTCTCTGTCTCTGTCTCTGCCTCTGTAACAGTCTCTGCGTCTGTCTCGGTCTCTGTCTCTGTCTCTGTCTCTGTCTCTGTCTCTGTCTCTGTCTCTGTCTCTGTCTCTGTCTCTGTCTCTGTCTCTGTCTCTGTCACTGTCTCTGTCTCTGTCTCTGTCTCTCTCTCCGTCTCTGTCTCTGCCTCTGTCTCTGCCCTGTCTCTGTCTCTGTCGCTGCCTCTGCCTCTGTCTCAGTCCCTGCGTCGGTCTCTGTCTCGGTCTCTGTCTCTGTCTCTGTCTCTGTCTGTGTCTCTGCCCCTGTCTCGGTCTTTGTCTCCGTTTCTGTCTGTGTCTCTGTCTCTGTCTCTGTCTCTGTCTCTGTCTCTGTCTCTGTCTCTGTCTCTGTCTCTGTCTCTGTCTCTGTCTCTGTCTCTGTCTCTGTTTCTGTCTCTGTCTCTTTCTCTGTCTCTGTCTCTGCCTCTGTCTCTGTCTCTGTCTCTGTCCCCATCTCTGTCTCTGTCTCTGTCTCTGTCTCTGCCTTTGTCTCTGTCTATATCTCTGTCTCTGTCTCTGTCTCTGTCTCTGCCTTTGTCTCCGTCTATGTCTCTTTCTCTGTCTCTGTCTGTGTCGCTGCCTCTGTCTCTGTCTCTGTCTCTGTCTCTGTCTCTGTCTCTGTCTCTGTCGCTGCCTCTGCCTCTGTCTCAGTCCCTGCGTCGGTCTCTGTCTCTGTCTCTGTCTCTGTCTCTGTCTCTGTCTCTGTCGCTGCCTCTGCCTCTGTCTCTGTCTCTGTCTCTTTCTCTGTCTCTGTCTCTGCCTTTGTCTCTGTCTATGTCTCTTTCTCTGTCTCTGTCTCTGTCTCTGCCTTTGTCTCTGTCTATGTCTCTGTCTCTGTCTCTGTCTCTGTCTCTGCCTTTGTCTCCGTCTATGTCTCTTTCTCTGTCTCTGTCTGTGTCGCTGCCTCTGTCTCTGTCTCCGTCTCTGTTTCTGTTTCTGTCTCTGTCTCAGTCTCTTTCTCTGTCTCTGTCTCTGCCTCTGTCTCTGTCTCTGTCTCTGTCCCCATCTCTGTCTCTGTCTCTGTCTCTGTCTCTGCCTTTGTCTCTGTCTATGTCTCTGTCTCTGTCTCTGTCTCTGTCTCTGCCTTTGTCTCCGTCTATGTCTCTTTCTCTGTCTCTGTCTGTGTCGCTGCCTCTGTCTCTGTCTCTGTCTCTGTCTCTGTCTCTGTCTCTGTCTCTGTCTCTGTCTCTGCCTCTGTCTCTGTCTCTGTCTCTGTCTCTGTCTCTGCCTTTGTCTCTGTCTATGTCTCTTTCTCTCTCTCTGTCTGTGTCGCTGCCTCTGTCTCGGTCTTTGTCTCCGTTTCTGTCTGTGTCTCTGTCTCTCTCTCTGTCTCTGTCTCTGTCTCTGTCTCTGTCTCTGTCTCTGTCTCTGTCTCTGCCTTTGTCTCCGTCTATGTCTCTTTCTCTGTCTCTGTCTGTGTCGCTGCCTCTGTCTCTGTCTCTGTCTCTGTCTCTGTCTCTGTCTCTTCCTCGGTCTGTGTTTCTGTCTCTGCCTCTGTCTCTGTCTCTGTCTCTGTCTCTGTCTCTGCCTCTGTCTCTGTCTCAGTCTCAGTCTCTGCCTCTGTCTCTGTGTCTGTCTCTGTCTCTGTCTCTGTCTCTGTCTCTGTCTCTGTCTCTGTCTCTGTCTCTGTCTCTGTCTCTGTCTCTGTCTCTGTCTCTGTCTCTGTCTCTGTCTCTGTCTCTGTCTCTGTCTCTGTCTCTGTCTCAGTCTCAGTCTCTGCCTCTGTCTCTGCCTCTGTCTCTGTCTCTGTCTCTGTCTCTGTCTCAGTCCCTGCGTCGGTCTCTGACTCGGTCTCTGTCTCTGTCTCTGCCTCTGTCTCAGTCCCTGCGTCGGTCTCTGACTCGGTCTCTGTCTCTGTCTCTGCCTCTGTAACAGTCTCTGCGTCTGTCTCGGTCTCTGTCTCTGTCTCTGTCTCTGTCTCTGTCTCTGTCTCTGTCTCTGTCTCTGTCTCTGTCTCTGTCTCTGTCTCTGTCTCTGTCTCTGTCACTGTCTCTGTCTCTGTCTCTGTCTCTCTCTCCGTCTCTGTCTCTGCCTCTGTCTCTGCCCTGTCTCTGTCTCTGTCGCTGCCTCTGCCTCTGTCTCAGTCCCTGCGTCGGTCTCTGTCTCGGTCTCTGTCTCTGTCTCTGTCTCTGTCTGTGTCTCTGCCCCTGTCTCGGTCTTTGTCTCCGTTTCTGTCTGTGTCTCTGTCTCTGCCTCTGTCTCTGTCTCTGTCTCTGTCTCTGTCTCAGTCCCTGCGTCGGTCTCTGACTCGGTCTCTGTCTCTGTCTCTGTCTCTGTCTCTGTCTCTGTCTCTGTCACTGTCTCTGTCTCTGTCTCTGTCTCTCTCTCCGTCTCTGTCTCTGCCTCTGTCTCTGCCCTGTCTCTGTCTCTGTCGCTGCCTCTGCCTCTGTCTCAGTCCCTGCGTCGGTCTCTGTCTCGGTCTCTGTCTCTGTCTCTGTCTCTGTCTCTGTCTCTGTCTCTGTCTCTGTCTCTGTTTCTGTCTCTGTCTCTTTCTCTGTCTCTGTCTCTGCCTCTGTCTCTGTCTCTGTCTCTGTCCCCATCTCTGTCTCTGTCTCTGTCTCTGTCTCTGCCTTTGTCTCTGTCTATATCTCTGTCTCTGTCTCTGTCTCTGTCTCTGCCTTTGTCTCCGTCTATGTCTCTTTCTCTGTCTCTGTCTGTGTCGCTGCCTCTGTCTCTGTCTCTGTCTCTGTTTCTGTCTCTGTCTCTGTCTCTGTCTCTGTCTCTGCCTCTGTCTCTGTCTCTGTCTCTGTCTCTGTCTCTGCCTTTGTCTCTGTCTATGTCTCTTTCTCTCTCTCTGTCTGTGTCGCTGCCTCTGTCTCGGTCTTTGTCTCCGTCTCTGTCTCTGTCTCTGTCTCTGTCTGTGTCTCTGCCCCTGTCTCGGTCTTTGTCTCCGTTTCTGTCTCTGTCTCTGTCTCTGTCTCTGTCTCTGTCTCTGTCTCTGTCTCTGTCTCTGTCTCTGTCTCTGTCTCTGTCTATGTCTCTGTCTCTGTCTCTGTCTCTGCCTCTGTGCCTGCCTCTGTCTCTGTCTCTGTCTCTGTCTCTGTCTCTGCCTGTGTCTCTGTCTCTGTCTCTGTCTCTGCCTCTGTCTCTGTCCCTGAAACTGACTCTGTCTCTGTTTCTGTCTCTGTCTCTGTCGCTGTCTCTCCCTCTGTCTCTGTCTCCGTCTCTGTCCCTATCTCTGTCTCTGCCACTGTCTCCGTCTCTGTCTCTGTCTCTGTCTCTGTCTCTGTCTCTGTCTCTGTCTCTGTCTCTGTCTCTGTCTCTGTCTCTGTCTCTGTCTCTGTCTCTGTTTCTGTCTCTGTCTCTTTCTCTGTCTCTGTCTCTGCCTCTGTCTCTGTCTCTGTCTCTGTCCCCATCTCTGTCTCTGTCTCTGTCTCTGTCTCTGCCTTTGTCTCTGTCTATATCTCTGTCTCTGTCTCTGTCTCTGTCTCTGCCTTTGTCTCCGTCTATGTCTCTTTCTCTGTCTCTGTCTGTGTCGCTGCCTCTGTCTCTGTCTCTGTCTCTGTCTCTGTCTCTGTCTCTGTCGCTGCCTCTGCCTCTGTCTCAGTCCCTGCGTCGGTCTCTGTCTCTGTCTCTGTCTCTGTCTCTGTCTCTGTCTCTGTCGCTGCCTCTGCCTCTGTCTCTGTCTCTGTCTCTTTCTCTGTCTCTGTCTCTGCCTTTGTCTCTGTCTATGTCTCTTTCTCTGTCTCTGTCTCTGTCTCTGCCTTTGTCTCTGTCTATGTCTCTGTCTCTGTCTCTGTCTCTGTCTCTGCCTTTGTCTCCGTCTATGTCTCTTTCTCTGTCTCTGTCTGTGTCGCTGCCTCTGTCTCTGTCTCCGTCTCTGTTTCTGTTTCTGTCTCTGTCTCAGTCTCTTTCTCTGTCTCTGTCTCTGCCTCTGTCTCTGTCTCTGTCTCTGTCCCCATCTCTGTCTCTGTCTCTGTCTCTGTCTCTGCCTTTGTCTCTGTCTATGTCTCTGTCTCTGTCTCTGTCTCTGTCTCTGCCTTTGTCTCCGTCTATGTCTCTTTCTCTGTCTCTGTCTGTGTCGCTGCCTCTGTCTCTGTCTCTGTCTCTGTCTCTGTCTCTGTCTCTGTCTCTGTCTCTGTCTCTGCCTCTGTCTCTGTCTCTGTCTCTGTCTCTGTCTCTGCCTTTGTCTCTGTCTATGTCTCTTTCTCTCTCTCTGTCTGTGTCGCTGCCTCTGTCTCGGTCTTTGTCTCCGTCTCTGTCTCTGTCTCTGTCTCTGTCTGTGTCTCTGCCCCTGTCTCGGTCTTTGTCTCCGTTTCTGTCTCTGTCTCTGTCTCTGTCTCTGTCTCTGTCTCTGTCTCTGTCTCTGTCTCTGTCTCTGTCTCTGTCTCTGTCTCTGTCTCTGTCTCTGTCTCTGTCTCTGTCTCTGTCTCTGTCTCTGTCTCTGTCTCTGTCTCTGTCTCTGTCTCTGTCTCTGTCTCTGTCTCTGTCTCTGTCTCTGTCTCTGTCTCTGTCTCTGTCTCTGTCTCTGTCTCTGTCTCTGTCTCTGTCTCTGTCTCTGTCTCTGTCTCTGTCTGTGTCTCCGTCTCTGTCTCTGTCTCTGTCTCTGTCTGTGTCTCTGCCCCTGTCTCGGTCTTTGTCTCCGTTTCTGTCTGTGTCTCTGTCTCTCTCTCTGTCTCTGTCTCTGTCTCTGTCTCTGTCTCTGTCTCTGTCTCTGTCTCTGCCTTTGTCTCCGTCTATGTCTCTTTCTCTGTCTCTGTCTGTGTCGCTGCCTCTGTCTCTGTCTCTGTCTCTTCCTCGGTCTGTGTTTCTGTCTCTGCCTCTGTCTCTGTCTCTGTCTCTGTCTCTGTCTCTGTCTCTGCCTCTGTCTCTGTCTCAGTCTCAGTCTCTGCCTCTGTCTCTGTGTCTGTCTCTGTCTCTGTCTCTGTCTCTGTCTCTGTCTCTGTCTCTGTCTCTGTCTCTGTCTCTGTCTCTGTCTCTGTCTCTGTCTCTGTCTCTGTCTCTGTCTCTGTCTCTGTCTCTGTCTCTGTCTCAGTCTCAGTCTCTGCCTCTGTCTCTGCCTCTGTCTCTGTCTCTGTCTCTGTCTCTGTCTCAGTCCCTGCGTCGGTCTCTGACTCGGTCTCTGTCTCTGTCTCTGCCTCTGTCTCAGTCCCTGCGTCGGTCTCTGACTCGGTCTCTGTCTCTGTCTCTGCCTCTGTAACAGTCTCTGCGTCTGTCTCGGTCTCTGTCTCTGTCTCTGTCTCTGTCTCTGTCTCTGTCTCTGTCTCTGTCTCTGTCTCTGTCTCTGTCTCTGTCTCTGTCTCTGTCTCTGTCTCTGTCACTGTCTCTGTCTCTGTCTCTGTCTCTCTCTCCGTCTCTGTCTCTGCCTCTGTCTCTGCCCTGTCTCTGTCTCTGTCGCTGCCTCTGCCTCTGTCTCAGTCCCTGCGTCGGTCTCTGTCTCGGTCTCTGTCTCTGTCTCTGTCTCTGTCTGTGTCTCTGCCCCTGTCTCGGTCTTTGTCTCCGTTTCTGTCTGTGTCTCTGTCTCTGTCTCTGTCTCTGTCTCTGTCTCTGTCTCTGTCTCTGTCTCTGTCTCTGTCTCTGTCTCTGTCTCTGTCTCTGTTTCTGTCTCTGTCTCTTTCTCTGTCTCTGTCTCTGCCTCTGTCTCTGTCTCTGTCTCTGTCCCCATCTCTGTCTCTGTCTCTGTCTCTGTCTCTGCCTTTGTCTCTGTCTATATCTCTGTCTCTGTCTCTGTCTCTGTCTCTGCCTTTGTCTCCGTCTATGTCTCTTTCTCTGTCTCTGTCTGTGTCGCTGCCTCTGTCTCTGTCTCTGTCTCTGTCTCTGTCTCTGTCTCTGTCTCTGTCTCTGTCTCTGCCTCTGTCTCTGTCTCTGTCTCTGTCTCTGTCTCTGCCTTTGTCTCTGTCTATGTCTCTTTCTCTCTCTCTGTCTGTGTCGCTGCCTCTGTCTCGGTCTTTGTCTCCGTCTCTGTCTCTGTCTCTGTCTCTGTCTGTGTCTCTGCCCCTGTCTCGGTCTTTGTCTCCGTTTCTGTCTCTGTCTCTGTCTCTGTCTCTGTCTCTGTCTCTGTCTCTGTCTCTGTCTCTGTCTCTGTCTCTGTCTCTGTCTATGTCTCTGTCTCTGTCTCTGTCTCTGCCTCTGTGCCTGCCTCTGTCTCTGTCTCTGTCTCTGTCTCTGTCTCTGCCTGTGTCTCTGTCTCTGTCTCTGTCTCTGCCTCTGTCTCTGTCCCTGAAACTGACTCTGTCTCTGTTTCTGTCTCTGTCTCTGTCGCTGTCTCTCCCTCTGTCTCTGTCTCCGTCTCTGTCCCTATCTCTGTCTCTGCCACTGTCTCCGTCTCTGTCTCGGTCGCGGACTTTGTCTCCGTCTCTGTCTCCGTGTCTGTCTCTGTCTCTGTCTCTATCTCGGTCTTTGTCTCCGTCTCTGTCTCTGTCTCTGTCTCCGTCTCTGTCTCTGTCTCTGTCTCTGTCTCTGTCTCTGTCTCTGTCTCTGTCTCTGTCTCTGTCTCTGTCTCTGTCTCTGTCTCTGTCTCTGTCTCTGTCTCTGTCTCTGTCTCTGTCTCTGTCTCTGTCTCTGTCTCTGTCTCTGTCTCTGTCTCTGTCTCTGTCTCTGTCTCTGTCTCTGTCTCTGTCTCTGTCTCTGTCTCTGTCTCTGTCTCTGTCTCTGTCTCTGTCTCTGACTCTGTCTCTGTCTCTGTCTCTGTCTCTCTCTCTGCCTCTGTCTCTGCCTCTGTCTCTGTCTCTGTCTCTGTCTCCGTTTCTGTCTGTGTCTCTGTCTCTGTCTCTGTCTCTGTCTCTGTCTCTGTCTCTGTCTCTGTCTCTGTCTCTGTCTCTGTCTCTGTCTCTGTCTCAGTCTCAGTCTCTGCCTCTGTCTCTGCCTCTGTCTCTGTCTCTGTCTCTGACTCTGTCTCTGTCTCTGTCTCTGTCTCTGTCCCTGTCTCTGTCTCTGTCTCTGTCTCTGTCTCTGTCTCTGTCTCTGTCGCTGTCTCTCCCTCTGTCTCTGTCTCCGTCTCAGTCCCTGGCTCTGTCTCTGCCACTGTCTCCGTCTCTGTCTCGGTCGCGGACTTTGTCTCTGTCTCTGACTCCGTGTCTGTCTCTGTCTCTGTCTCTATCTCGGTCTTTGTCTCCGTCTCTGTCTCTGTCTCTGTCTCTGTCTCTGTCTCTGTCTCTGTCTCTGTCTCTGTCTCTGTCTCTGTCTCTGTCTCTGTCTCTGTCTCTGTCTCTGTCTCTGTCTCTGTCTCTGTCTCTGTCTCTGTCTCTGTCTCTGTCTCTGTCTCTGTCTCTGTCTCTGTCTCTGTCTCTGTCTCTGTCTCTGTCTCTGTGTCTGTCTCAGTCTCTGTCTCTGTGTCTGTCTCTGTCTCTGTCTCTGTCTCTGTCTCCGTCTCTGTCCCTGTCTCTGTCTCTGTCTCTGTCTCTGTCTCTGTCTCCGTATCTGTCTCTGTCTCTGTCTCTATCTCGGTCTTTGTCTCCGTCTCCGTCTCTGTCTCTGTCTCTGTCTCTGTCTCTGTCTCTGTCTCTGTCTCTGTCTCTGTCTCAGTCTCTGTCTCTGTCTCTGTCTCTGTCTCTGTCTCTGTCTCTGTCTCTGTCTCTGTCTCTGTCTCTGTCTCTGTCTCTGTCTCTGTCTCTGTCTCTGTCTCTGTCTCTGTCTCTGTCTCTGTCTCTGTCTCTGTCTCTGTCTCTGTCTCTGTCTCTGTCTCTGTCTCTGTCTGTGTCTCCGTCTCTGTCTCTGTCTCTGTCTCTGTCTGTGTCTCTGCCCCTGTCTCGGTCTTTGTCTCCGTTTCTGTCTGTGTCTCTGTCTCTGTCTCTGTCTCTGTCTCTGTCTCTGTCTCTGTCTCTGTCTCTGTCTCTGTCTCTGTCTCTGTCTCTGTCTCTTTCTCTGTCTCTGTCTCTGCCTTTGTCTCTGTCTATGTCTCTTTCTCTGTCTCTGTCTCTGTCTCTGCCTTTGTCTCTGTCTATGTCTCTGTCTCTGTCTCTGTCTTTGTCTCTGCCTTTGTCTCCGTATATGTCTCTTTCTCTGTCTCTGTCTGTGTCGCTGCCTCTGTCTCTGTCTCTGTCTCTGTCTCTGTCTCTGTCGCTGCCTCTGCCTCTGTCTCAGTCCCTGCGTCGGTCTCTGTCTCTGTCTCTGTCTCTGTCTCTGTCTCTGTCTCTGTCTCTGTCTCTGTCTCTGTCTCTGTCTCTGTCTCTGTCTCTGTCTCTTTCTCTGTCTCTGTCTCTGCCTCTGTCTCTGTCTCTGTCTCTGTCCCCATCTCTGTCTCTGTCTCTGTCTCTGTCTCTGCCTTTGTCTCTGTCTATGTCTCTGTCTCTGTCTCTGTCTCTGTCTCTGTCTCTGTCTCTGTCTCTGTCCCCATCTCTGTCTCTGTCTCTGTCTCTGTCTCTGCCTTTGTCTCTGTCTATGTCTCTGTCTCTGTCTCTGTCTCTGTCTCTGCCTTTGTCTCCGTCTATGTCTCTTTCTCTGTCTCTGTCTGTGTCGCTGCCTCTGTCTCTGTCTCTGTCTCTGTCTCTGTCTCTGTCTCTGTCTCTGTCTCTGTCTCTGTCTCTGCCTCTGTCTCTGTCTCTGTCTCTGTCTCTGTCTCTGCCTTTGTCTCTGTCTATGTCTCTTTCTCTCTCTCTGTCTGTGTCGCTGCCTCTGTCTCGGTCTTTGTCTCCGTCTCTGTCTCTGTCTCTGTCTCTGTCTGTGTCTCTGCCCCTGTCTCGGTCTTTGTCTCCGTTTCTGTCTCTGTCTCTGTCTCTGTCTCTGTCTCTGTCTCTGTCTCTGTCTCTGTCTCTGTCTCTGTCTCTGTCTCTGTCTCTGTCTCTGTCTCTGTCTCTGTCTCTGTCTCTGTCTCTGTCTCTGTCTCTGTCTCTGTCTCTGTCTCTGTCTCTGTCTCTGTCTCTGTCTCTGTCTCTGTCTCTGTCTCTGTCTCTGTCTCTGTCTCTGTCTGTGTCTCCGTCTCTGTCTCTGTCTCTGTCTCTGTCTGTGTCTCTGCCCCTGTCTCGGTCTTTGTCTCCGTTTCTGTCTGTGTCTCTGTCTCTCTCTCTGTCTCTGTCTCTGTCTCTGTCTCTGTCTCTGTCTCTGTCTCTGTCTCTGCCTTTGTCTCCGTCTATGTCTCTTTCTCTGTCTCTGTCTGTGTCGCTGCCTCTGTCTCTGTCTCTGTCTCTGTCTCTGTCTCTGTCTCTTCCTCGGTCTGTGTTTCTGTCTCTGCCTCTGTCTCTGTCTCTGTCTCTGTCTCTGTCTCTGCCTCTGTCTCTGTCTCAGTCTCAGTCTCTGCCTCTGTCTCTGTGTCTGTCTCTGTCTCTGTCTCTGTCTCTGTCTCTGTCTCTGTCTCTGTCTCTGTCTCTGTCTCTGTCTCTGTCTATGTCTCTGTCTCTGTCTCTGTCTCTGCCTCTGTGCCTGCCTCTGTCTCTGTCTCTGTCTCTGTCTCTGTCTCTGCCTGTGTCTCTGTCTCTGTCTCTGTCTCAGCCTCTGTCTCTGTCCCTGAAACTGACTCTGTCTCTGTTTCTGTCTCTGTCTCTGTCGCTGTCTCTCCCTCTGTCTCTGTCTCCGTCTCTGTCCCTATCTCTGTCTCTGCCACTGTCTCCGTCTCTGTCTCGGTCGCGGACTTTGTCTCCGTCTCTGTCTCCGTGCCTGTCTCTGTCTCTGTCTCTATCTCGGTCTTTGTCTCCGTCTCTGTCTCTGTCTCTGTCTCCGTCTCTGTCTCTGTCTCTGTCTCTGTCTCTGTCTCTGTCTCTGTCTCTGTCTCTGTCTCTGTCTCTGTCTCTGTCTCTGTCTCTGTCTCTGTCTCTGTCTCTGTCTCTGTCTCTGTCTCTGTCTCTGTCTCTGTCTCTGTCTCTGTCTCTGACTCTGTCTCTGTCTCTGTCTCTGTCTCTCTCTCTGCCTCTGTCTCTGCCTCTGTCTCTGTCTCTGTCTCCGTTTCTGTCTGCGTCTCTGTCTCTGTCTCTGTCTCTGTCTCTGTCTCTGTCTCTGTCTCTGTCTCTGTCTCTGTCTCTGTCTCAGTCTCAGTCTCTGCCTCTGTCTCTGCCTCTGTCTCTGTCTCTGTCTCTGACTCTGTCTCTGTCTCTGTCTCTGTCTCTGTCCCTGTCTCTGTCTCTGTCTCTGTCTCTGTCTCTGTCTCCGTCTCTGTCTCTGTCTCCGTCTCTGTCTCTGTCTCTGTCTCTGTCTCTGTCTCTGTCTCTGTCTCTGTCTCTGTCTCTGTCTCTGTCTCTGTCTCAGTCCCAGTCTCTGCCTCTGTCTCTGCCTCTGTCTCTGTCTCTGTCTCTGTCTCTGTCTCTGTCTCTGTCTCTGTCTCTGTCTCTGTCTCTGTCTCTGTCTCTGTCTCTGTCTCTGTCTCTGTCTCTGTCTCTGTCTCTGTCTCTGTCTCTGTCTCTGTCTCTGTCTCTGTCTCTGTCTCTGTCTCTGTCTCTGTCTCTGTCTCTGTCTCTGTCTCTGACTCTGTCTCTGTCTCTGTCTCTGTCTCTCTCTCTGCCTCTGTCTCTGCCTCTGTCTCTGTCTCTGTCTCTGTCTCCGTTTCTGTCTGTGTCTCTGTCTCTGTCTCTGTCTCTGTCTCTGTCTCTGTCTCTGTCTCTGTCTCTGTCTCTGTCTCTGTCTCAGTCTCAGTCTCTGCCTCTGTCTCTGCCTCTGTCTCTGTCTCTGTCTCTGACTCTGTCTCTGTCTCTGTCTCTGTCTCTGTCCCTGTCTCTGTCTCTGTCTCTGTCTCTGTCTCTGTCTCTGTCGCTGTCTCTCCCTCTGTCTCTGTCTCCGTCTCAGTCCCTGGCTCTGTCTCTGCCACTGTCTCCGTCTCTGTCTCGGTCGCGGACTTTGTCTCTGTCTCTGACTCCGTGTCTGTCTCTGTCTCTGTCTCTATCTCGGTCTTTGTCTCCGTCTCTGTCTCTGTCTCTGTCTCTGTCTCAGTCCCTGCGTCGGTCTCTGACTCGGTCTCTGTCTCTGTCTCTGCCTCTGTAACAGTCTCTGCGTCTGTCTCGGTCTCTGTCTCTGTCTCTGTCTCTGTCTCTGTCTCTGTCTCTGTCTCTGTCTCTGTCTCTGTCTCTGTCTCTGTCTCTGTCTCTGTCTCTGTCTCTGTCACTGTCTCTGTCTCTGTCTCTGTCTCTCTCTCCGTCTCTGTCTCTGCCTCTGTCTCTGCCCTGTCTCTGTCTCTGTCGCTGCCTCTGCCTCTGTCTCAGTCCCTGCGTCGGTCTCTGTCTCGGTCTCTGTCTCTGTCTCTGTCTCTGTCTGTGTCTCTGCCCCTGTCTCGGTCTTTGTCTCCGTTTCTGTCTGTGTCTCTGTCTCTGTCTCTGTCTCTGTCTCTGTCTCTGTCTCTGTCTCTGTCTCTGTCTCTGTCTCTGTCTCTGTCTCTGTCTCTGTCTCTGTCTCTGTCTCTGTCTCTGTCTCTGTCTCTGTTTCTGTCTCTGTCTCTTTCTCTGTCTCTGTCTCTGCCTCTGTCTCTGTCTCTGTCTCTGTCCCCATCTCTGTCTCTGTCTCTGTCTCTGTCTCTGCCTTTGTCTCTGTCTATATCTCTGTCTCTGTCTCTGTCTCTGTCTCTGCCTTTGTCTCCGTCTATGTCTCTTTCTCTGTCTCTGTCTGTGTCGCTGCCTCTGTCTCTGTCTCTGTCTCTGTCTCTGTCTCTGTCTCTGTCGCTGCCTCTGCCTCTGTCTCAGTCCCTGCGTCGGTCTCTGTCTCTGTCTCTGTCTCTGTCTCTGTCTCTGTCTCTGTCGCTGCCTCTGCCTCTGTCTCTGTCTCTGTCTCTTTCTCTGTCTCTGTCTCTGCCTTTGTCTCTGTCTATGTCTCTTTCTCTGTCTCTGTCTCTGTCTCTGCCTTTGTCTCTGTCTATGTCTCTGTCTCTGTCTCTGTCTCTGTCTCTGCCTTTGTCTCCGTCTATGTCTCTTTCTCTGTCTCTGTCTGTGTCGCTGCCTCTGTCTCTGTCTCCGTCTCTGTTTCTGTTTCTGTCTCTGTCTCAGTCTCTTTCTCTGTCTCTGTCTCTGCCTCTGTCTCTGTCTCTGTCTCTGTCCCCATCTCTGTCTCTGTCTCTGTCTCTGTCTCTGCCTTTGTCTCTGTCTATGTCTCTGTCTCTGTCTCTGTCTCTGTCTCTGCCTTTGTCTCCGTCTATGTCTCTTTCTCTGTCTCTGTCTGTGTCGCTGCCTCTGTCTCTGTCTCTGTCTCTGTCTCTGTCTCTGTCTCTGTCTCTGTCTCTGTCTCTGCCTCTGTCTCTGTCTCTGTCTCTGTCTCTGTCTCTGCCTTTGTCTCTGTCTATGTCTCTTTCTCTCTCTCTGTCTGTGTCGCTGCCTCTGTCTCGGTCTTTGTCTCCGTCTCTGTCTCTGTCTCTGTCTCTGTCTGTGTCTCTGCCCCTGTCTCGGTCTTTGTCTCCGTTTCTGTCTCTGTCTCTGTCTCTGTCTCTGTCTCTGTCTCTGTCTCTGTCTCTGTCTCTGTCTCTGTCTCTGTCTCTGTCTCTGTCTCTGTCTCTGTCTCTGTCTCTGTCTCTGTCTCTGTCTCTGTCTCTGTCTCTGTCTCTGTCTCTGTCTCTGTCTCTGTCTCTGTCTCTGTCTCTGTCTCTGTCTCTGTCTCTGTCTCTGTCTCTGTCTCTGTCTCTGTCTCTGTCTCTGTCTGTGTCTCCGTCTCTGTCTCTGTCTCTGTCTCTGTCTGTGTCTCTGCCCCTGTCTCGGTCTTTGTCTCCGTTTCTGTCTGTGTCTCTGTCTCTCTCTCTGTCTCTGTCTCTGTCTCTGTCTCTGTCTCTGTCTCTGTCTCTGTCTCTGCCTTTGTCTCCGTCTATGTCTCTTTCTCTGTCTCTGTCTGTGTCGCTGCCTCTGTCTCTGTCTCTGTCTCTGTCTCTGTCTCTGTCTCTTCCTCGGTCTGTGTTTCTGTCTCTGCCTCTGTCTCTGTCTCTGTCTCTGTCTCTGTCTCTGCCTCTGTCTCTGTCTCAGTCTCAGTCTCTGCCTCTGTCTCTGTGTCTGTCTCTGTCTCTGTCTCTGTCTCTGTCTCTGTCTCTGTCTCTGTCTCTGTCTCTGTCTCTGTCTATGTCTCTGTCTCTGTCTCTGTCTCTGCCTCTGTGCCTGCCTCTGTCTCTGTCTCTGTCTCTGTCTCTGTCTCTGCCTGTGTCTCTGTCTCTGTCTCTGTCTCTGCCTCTGTCTCTGTCCCTGAAACTGACTCTGTCTCTGTTTCTGTCTCTGTCTCTGTCGCTGTCTCTCCCTCTGTCTCTGTCTCCGTCTCTGTCCCTATCTCTGTCTCTGCCACTGTCTCCGTCTCTGTCTCGGTCGCGGACTTTGTCTCCGTCTCTGTCTCCGTGCCTGTCTCTGTCTCTGTCTCTATCTCGGTCTTTGTCTCCGTCTCTGTCTCTGTCTCTGTCTCCGTCTCTGTCTCTGTCTCTGTCTCTGTCTCTGTCTCTGTCTCTGTCTCTGTCTCTGTCTCTGTCTCTGTCTCTGTCTCTGTCTCTGTCTCTGTCTCTGTCTCTGTCTCTGTCTCTTCCTCGGTCTGTGTTTCTGTCTCTGCCTCTGTCTCTGTCTCTGTCTCTGTCTCTGTCTCTGCCTCTGTCTCTGTCTCAGTCTCAGTCTCTGCCTCTGTCTCTGTGTCTGTCTCTGTCTCTGTCTCTGTCTCTGTCTCTGTCTCTGTCTCTGCCTCTGTCTCTGTCTCTGTCTCTGTCTCTGCCTTTGTCTCTGTCTATGTCTCTTTCTCTCTCTCTGTCTGTGTCGCTGCCTCTGTCTCGGTCTTTGTCTCCGTCTCTGTCTCTGTCTCTGTCTCTGTCTGTGTCTCTGCCCCTGTCTCGGTCTTTGTCTCCGTTTCTGTCTCTGTCTCTGTCTCTGTCTCTGTCTCTGTCTCTGTCTCTGTCTCTGTCTCTGTCTCTGTCTCTGTCTCTGTCTCTGTCTCTGTCTCTGTCTCTGTCTCTGTCTCTGTCTCTGTCTCTGTCTCTGTCTCTGTCTCTGTCTCTGTCTCTGTCTCTGTCTGTGTCTCCGTCTCTGTCTCTGTCTCTGTCTCTGTCTGTGTCTCTGCCCCTGTCTCGGTCTTTGTCTCCGTTTCTGTCTGTGTCTCTGTCTCTGTCTCTGTCTCTGTCTCTGTCTCTGTCTCTGTCTCTGTCTCTGTCTCTGTCTCTGCCTTTGTCTCTGTCTATGTCTCTTTCTCTGTCTCTGTCTCTGTCTCTGCCTTTGTCTCTGTCTATGTCTCTGTCTCTGTCTCTGTCTCTGTCTCTGCCTTTGTCTCCGTCTATGTCTCTTTCTCTGTCTCTGTCTGTGTCGCTGCCTCTGTCTCTGTCTCCGTCTCTGTTTCTGTTTCTATCTCTGTCTCAGTCTCTTTCTCTGTCTCTGTCTCTGCCTCTGTCTCTGTCTCTGTCTCTGTCCCCATCTCTGTCTCTGTCTCCGTCTCTGTCTCTGCCTTTGTCTCTGTCTATGTCTCTGTCTCTGTCTCTGTCTCTGTCTCTGCCTTTGTCTCCGTCTATGTCTCTTTCTCTGTCTCTGTCTGTGTCGCTGCCTCTGTCTCTGTCTCTGTCTCTGTCTCTGTCTCTGTCTCTGTCTCTGTCTCTGCCTCTGTCTCTGTCTCTGTCTCTGTCTCTGTCTCTGTCTCTGCCTTTGTCTCTGTCTATGTCTCTTTCTCTCTCTCTGTCTGTGTCGCTGCCTCTGTCTCGGTCTTTGTCTCCGTCTCTGTCTCTGTCTCTGTCTCTGTCTCTGTCTCTGTCTCTGTCTCTGTCTCTGTCTCTGTCTCTGTCTCTGTCTCTGTCTCTGTCTCTGTCTCTGTCTCTGTCTCTGTCTCTGTCTCTGTCTCTGTCTCTGTCTCTGTCTCTGTCTGTGTCTCCGTCTCTGTCTCTGTCTCTGTCTTTGTCTGTGTCTCTGCCCCTGTCTCGGTCTTTGTCTCCGTTTCTGTCTGTGTCTCTGTCTCTCTCTCTGTCTCTGTCTCTGTCTCTGTCTCTGTCTCTGTCTCTGTCTCTGTCTCTGTCTCTGCCTTTGTCTCCGTCTATGTCTCTTCCTCTGTCTCTGTCTGTGTCGCTGCCTCTGTCTCTGTCTCTGTCTCTGTCTCTGTCTCTGTCTCTGTCTCTGTCTCTGTCTCTGTCGCTGCCTCTGCCTCTGTCTCAGTCCCTGCGTCGGTCTCTGTCTCTGTCTCTGTCTCTGTCTCTGTCTCTGCCTCTGTCTCTGTCTCTGTCTCTGTCTCTGCCTTTGTCTCTGTCTATGTCTCTTTCTCTGTCTCTGTCTGTGTCGCTGCCTCTGTCTCGGTCTTTGTCTCCGTCTCTGTCTCTGTCTCTGTCTCTGTCTGTGTCTCTGCCCCTGTCTCGGTCTTTGTCTCCGTTTCTGTCTGTGTCTCTGTCTCTGTCTCTGTCTCTGTCTCTGTCTCTGTCTCTGTCTCTGTCTCTGTCTCTTTCTCTGTCTCTGTCTCTGCCTCTGTCTCTGTCTCTGTCTCTGTCCCCATCTCTGTCTCTGTCTCTGTCTCTGTCTCTGCCTTTGTCTCTGTCTATGTCTCTGTCTCTGTCTCTGTCTCTGTCTCTGCCTTTGTCTCCGTCTATGTCTCTTCCTCTGTCTCTGTCTGTGTCGCTGCCTCTGTCTCTGTCTCTGTCTCTGTCTCTGTCTCTGTCTCTGTCTCTGTCTCTGTCTCTGTCTCTGTCTCTGTCTCTGTCTCTGTCTCTGTCTCTGTCTCTGTCTCTGTCTCTGTCTCTGTCTCTGTCTCTGTCTCTGTCTCTGTCTCTGTCTCTGTCTCTGTCTCTGTCTCTGTATCTGTCTCTGTCTGTGTCTCCGTCTCTGTCTCTGTCTCTGTCTCTGTCTCTGTCTCTGTCTCTGTCTCTGTCTCTGTCTCTGTCTCTGCCTCTGTCTCTGTCTCTGTCTCTGTCTCTGCCTTTGTCTCTGTCTATGTCTCTGTCTCTGTCTCTGTCTGTGTCGCTGCCTCTGTCTCGGTCTTTGTCTCTGTCTCTGTCTCTGTCTCTGTCTCTGTCTCTGTCTCTGTCTCTTCCTCGGTCTGTGTTTCTGTCTCTGCCTCTGTCTCTGTCTCTGTGTCTGTCTCTGTCTCTGTCTCTGTCTCTGTCTCAGTCTCAGTCTCTGCCTCTGTCTCTGTGTCTGTCTCTGTCTCTGTCTCTGTCTCTGTCTCTGTCTCTGTCTCTGTCTCTGTCTCTGTCTATGTCTCTGTCTCTGTCTCTGTCTCTGCCTCTGTGCCTGCCTCTGTCTCTGTCTCTGTCTCTGTCTCTGTCTCTGCCTGTGTCTCTGTCTCTGTCTCTGTCTCTGCCTCTGTCTCTGTCCCTGAAACTGACTCTGTCTCTGTTTCTGTCTCTGTCTCTGTCGCTGTCTCTCCCTCTGTCTCTGTCTCCGTCTCTGTCCCTATCTCTGTCTCTGCCACTGTCTCCGTCTCTGTCTCGGTCGCGGACTTTGTTTCCGTCTCTGTCTCCGTGTCTGTCTCTGTCTCTGTCTCTATCTCGGTCTTTGTCTCCGTCTCTGTCTCTGTCTCTGTCTCCGTCTCTGTCTCTGTCTCTGTCTCTGTCTCTGTCTCTGTCTCTGTCTCTGTCTCTGTCTCTGTCTCTGTCTCTGTCTCTGTCTCTGTCTCTGTCTCTGTCTCTGTCTCTGTCTCTGTCTCTGTCTCTGTCTCTGTCTCTGTCTCTGTCTCTGTCTCTGTCTCTGTCTCTGTCTCTGTCTCTGTCTCTGTCTCTGTCTCTGTCTCTGTCTCTGTCTCTGTCTCTGTCTCTGTCTCTGTCTCTGTCTCTGTCTCTGTCTCTGTCTCTGTCTCTGTCTCTGACTCTGTCTCTGTCTCTGTCTCTGTCTCTCTCTCTGCCTCTGTCTCTGCCTCTGTCTCTGTCTCTGTCTCTGTCTCCGTTTCTGTCTGTGTCCCTGTCTCTGTCTCTGTCTCTGTCTCTGTCTCTGTCTCTGTCTCTGTCTCTGTCTCTGTCTCTGTCTCTGTCTCAGTCTCAGTCTCTGCCTCTGTCTCTGCCTCTGTCTCTGTCTCTGTCTCTGACTCTGTCTCTGTCTCTGTCTCTGTCTCTGTCCCTGTCTCTGTCTCTGTCTCTGTCTCTGTCTCTGTCTCTGTCTCTGTCGCTGTCTCTCCCTCTGTCTCTGTCTCCGTCTCAGTCCCTGGCTCTGCCTCTGCCACTGTCTCCGTCTCTGTCTCGGTCGCGGACTTTGTCTCTGTCTCTGACTCCGTGTCTGTCTCTGTCTCTGTCTCTATCTCGGTCTTTGTCTCCGTCTCTGTCTCTGTCTCTGTCTCTGTCTCTGTCTCTGTCTCTGTCTCTGTCTCTGTCTCTGTCTCTGTCTCTGTCTCTGTCTCTGTCTCTGTCTCTGTCTCTGTCTCTGTCTCTGTCTCTGTCTCTGTCTCTGTCTCTGTCTCTGTCTCTGTCTCTGTCTCTGTCTCTGTCTCTGTCTCTGTCTCTGTCTCTGTCTCAGTCTCTGTCTCTGTGTCTGTCTCTGTCTCTGTCTCTGTCTCTGTCTCCGTCTCTGTCCCTGTCTCTGTCTCTGTCTCTGTCTCTGTCTCTGTCTCCGTGTCTGTCTCTGTCTCTGTCTCTGTCTCTGTCTTTGTCTCTGCCTTTGTCTCCGTATATGTCTCTTTCTCTGTCTCTGTCTGTGTCGCTGCCTCTGTCTCTGTCTCTGTCTCTGTCTCTGTCTCTGTCGCTGCCTCTGCCTCTGTCTC
>OX243800.1:16825000-16835000 GCA_945859595.2 Megachile willughbiella
CTGTGTCTCTGCCCCTGTCGCGGTCTTTGTCTCCGTTTCTGTCTGTGTCTCTGTCTCTGTCTCTGTCTCTGTCTCTGTCTCTGTCTCTGTCTCTGTCTCTGTCTCTGTCTCTGTCTCTGTCTCTGTCTCTGTCTCTTTCTCTGTCTCTGTCTCTGCCTTTGTCTCTGTCTATGTCTCTTTCTCTGTCTCTGTCTCTGTCTCTGCCTTTGTCTCTGTCTATGTCTCTGTCTCTGTCTCTGTCTTTGTCTCTGCCTTTGTCTCCGTATATGTCTCTTTCTCTGTCTCTGTCTGTGTCGCTGCCTCTGTCTCTGTCTCTGTCTCTGTCTCTGTCTCTGTCGCTGCCTCTGCCTCTGTCTCAGTCCCTGCGTCGGTCTCTGTCTCTGTCTCTGTCTCTGTCTCTGTCTCTGTCTCTGTCTCTGTCTCTGTCTCTGTCTCTGTCTCTGTCTCTGTCTCTGTCTCTTTCTCTGTCTCTGTCTCTGCCTCTGTCTCTGTCTCTGTCTCTGTCCCCATCTCTGTCTCTGTCTCTGTCTCTGTCTCTGTCTCTGTCTCTGTCACTGTCTCTGTCTCTGTCTCTGTCTCTCTCTCCGTCTCTGTCTCTGCCTCTGTCTCTGCCCTGTCTCTGTCTCTGTCGCTGCCTCTGCCTCTGTCTCAGTCCCTGCGTCGGTCTCTGTCTCGGTCTCTGTCTCTGTCTCTGTCTCTGTCTGTGTCTCTGCCCCTGTCTCGGTCTTTGTCTCCGTTTCTGTCTGTGTCTCTGTCTCTGTCTCTGTCTCTGTCTCTGTCTCTGTCTCTGTCTCTGTCTCTGTCTCTGTCTCTGTCTCTGTCTCTGTCTCTGTCTCTGTCTCTGTCTCTGTTTCTGTCTCTGTCTCTTTCTCTGTCTCTGTCTCTGCCTCTGTCTCTGTCTCTGTCTCTGTCCCCATCTCTGTCTCTGTCTCTGTCTCTGTCTCTGCCTTTGTCTCTGTCTATATCTCTGTCTCTGTCTCTGTCTCTGTCTCTGCCTTTGTCTCCGTCTATGTCTCTTTCTCTGTCTCTGTCTGTGTCGCTGCCTCTGTCTCTGTCTCTGTCTCTGTCTCTGTCTCTGTCTCTGTCGCTGCCTCTGCCTCTGTCTCAGTCCCTGCGTCGGTCTCTGTCTCTGTCTCTGTCTCTGTCTCTGTCTCTGTCTCTGTCTCTGTCGCTGCCTCTGCCTCTGTCTCTGTCTCTGTCTCTTTCTCTGTCTCTGTCTCTGCCTTTGTCTCTGTCTATGTCTCTTTCTCTGTCTCTGTCTCTGTCTCTGCCTTTGTCTCTGTCTATGTCTCTGTCTCTGTCTCTGTCTCTGTCTCTGCCTTTGTCTCCGTCTATGTCTCTTTCTCTGTCTCTGTCTGTGTCGCTGCCTCTGTCTCTGTCTCCGTCTCTGTTTCTGTTTCTGTCTCTGTCTCAGTCTCTTTCTCTGTCTCTGTCTCTGCCTCTGTCTCTGTCTCTGTCTCTGTCCCCATCTCTGTCTCTGTCTCTGTCCCTGTCTCTGCCTTTGTCTCTGTCTATGTCTCTGTCTCTGTCTCTGTCTCTGTCTCTGCCTTTGTCTCCGTCTATGTCTCTTTCTCTGTCTCTGTCTGTGTCGCTGCCTCTGTCTCTGTCTCTGTCTCTGTCTCTGTCTCTGTCTCTGTCTCTGTCTCTGTCTCTGCCTCTGTCTCTGTCTCTGTCTCTGTCTCTGTCTCTGCCTTTGTCTCTGTCTATGTCTCTTTCTCTCTCTCTGTCTGTGTCGCTGCCTCTGTCTCGGTCTTTGTCTCCGTCTCTGTCTCTGTCTCTGTCTCTGTCTGTGTCTCTGCCCCTGTCTCGGTCTTTGTCTCCGTTTCTGTCTCTGTCTCTGTCTCTGTCTCTGTCTCAGTCCCTGCGTCGGTCTCTGACTCGGTCTCTGTCTCTGTCTCTGCCTCTGTCACAGTCTCTGCGTCTGTCTCGGTCTCTGTCTCTGTCTCTGTCTCTGTCTCTGTCTCTGTCTCTGTCTCTGTCTCTGTCTCTGTCTCTGTCTCTGTCTCTGTCTCTGTCTCTTCCTCGGTCTGTGTCTCTGTCTCTGCCTCTGTCTCTGTCTCTGTCTCTGTCTCTGTCTCTGTCTCTGTCTCTGTCTCTGTCTCTGCCTCTGTCTCTGCCTCTGTCTCCGTCTCTGTCTCCGTTTCTGTCTGTGTCTCTGTCTCTGTCTCTGTCTCTGTCTCTGTGTCTGTCTCTGTCTCTGTCTCTGTCTCTGTCTCTGTCTCTGTCTCTGTCTCTGTCTCTGTCTCTGTCTCTGTCTCTGTCTCTGTCTCTGTATCTGTCTCTGTCTGTGTCTCCGTCTCTGTCTCTGTCTCTGTCTCTGTCTCTGTCTCTGTCTCTGTCTCTGTCTCTGTCTCTGTCTCTGTCTCTGTCTCTGCCTCTGTCTCTGTCTCTGTCTCTGTCTCTGCCTTTGTCTCTGTCTATGTCTCTGTCTCTGTCTCTGTCTGTGTCGCTGCCTCTGTCTCGGTCTTTGTCTCCGTCTCTGTCTCTGTCTCTGTCTCTGTCTCTGTCTCTGTCTCTTCCTCGGTCTGTGTTTCTGTCTCTGCCTCTGTCTCTGTCTCTGTCTCTGTCTCTGTCTCTGTCTCTGTCTCTGTCTCAGTCTCAGTCTCTGCCTCTGTCTCTGTGTCTGTCTCTGTCTCTGTCTCTGTCTCTGTCTCTGTCTCTGTCTCTGTCTCTGTCTATGTCTCTGACTCTGTCTCTGTCTCTGCCTCTGTGCCTGCCTCTGTCTCTGTCTCTGTCTCTGTCTCTGTCTCTGCCTGTGTCTCTGTCTCTGTCTCTGTCCCTGCCTCTGTCTCTGTCCCTGAAACTGGCTCTGTCTCTGTTTCTGTCTCTGTCTCTGTCGCTGTCTCTCCCTCTGTCTCTGTCTCCGTCTCTGTCCCTATCTCTGTCTCTGCCACTGTCTCCGTCTCTGTCTCGGTCGCGGACTTTGTCTCCGTCTCTGTCTCCGTGTCTGTCTCTGTCTCTGTCTCTATCTCGGTCTTTGTCTCCGTCTCTGTCTCTGTCTCTGTCTCCGTCTCTGTCTCTGTCTCTGTCTCTGTCTCTGTCTCTGTCTCTGTCTCTGTCTCTGTCTCTGTCTCTGTCTCTGTCTCTGTCTCTGTCTCTGTCTCTGTCTCTGTCTCTGTCTCTGTCTCTGTCTCTGTCTCTGTCTCTGTCTCTGTCTCTGTCTCTGTCTCTGTCTCTGTCTCTGTCTCTGTCTCTGTCTCTGTCTCTGTCTCTGTCTCTGTCTCTGTCTCTGTCTCTGTCTCTGTCTCTGTCTCTGTCTCTGTCTCTGACTCTGTCTCTGTCTCTGTCTCTGTCTCTCTCTCTGCCTCTGTCTCTGCCTCTGTCTCTGTCTCTGTCTCCGTTTCTGTCTGTGTCTCTGTCTCTGTCTCTGTCTCTGTCTCTGTCTCTGTCTCTGTCTCTGTCTCTGTCTCTGTCTCTGTCTCTGTCTCTGTCTCTGTCTCTGTCTCAGTCTCAGTCTCTGCCTCTGTCTCTGCCTCTGTCTCTGTCTCTGTCTCTGACTCTGTCTCTGTCTCTGTCTCTGTCTCTGTCCCTGTCTCTGTCTCTGTCTCTGTCTCTGTCTCTGTCTCTGTCTCTGTCGCTGTCTCTCCCTCTGTCTCTGTCTCCGTCTCTGTCCCTGGCTCTGTCTCTGCCACTGTCTCCGTCTCTGTCTCGGTCGCGGACTTTGTCTCTGTCTCTGACTCCGTGTCTGTCTCTGTCTCTGTCTCTATCTCGGTCTTTGTCTCCGTCTCTGTCTCTGTCTCTGTCTCTGTCTCTGTCTCTGTCTCTGTCTCTGTCTCTGTCTCTGTCTCTGTCTCTGTCTCTGTCTCTGTCTCTGTCTCTGTCTCTGTCTCTGTCTCTGTCTCTGTCTCTGTCTCTGTCTCTGTCTCTGTCTCTGTCTCTGTCTCTGTCTCTGTCTCTGTCTCTGTCTCTGTCTCTGTGTCTGTCTCTGTCTCTGTCTCTGTCTCTGTCTCTGTCTCCGTCTCTGTCCCTGTCTCTGTCTCTGTCTCTGTCTCTGTCTGTGTCTCCGTGTCTGTCTCTGTCTCTGTCTCTATCTCGGTCTTTGTCTCCGTCTCCGTCTCTGTCTCTGTCTCTGTCTCTGTCTCTGTCTCTGTCTCTGTCTCTGTCTCTGTCTCTGTCTCTGTCTCTGTCTCTGTCTCTGTCTCTGTCTCTGTCTCTGTCTCTGTCTCTGTCTCTGTCTCTGTCTCTGTCTCTGTCTCTGTCTCTGTCTCTGTCTCTGTCTCTGTCTCTGTCTCTGTCTCTGTCTCTGTCTCTGTCTCTGTCTCTGTCTCTGTCTCTGTCTCTGTCTGTGTCTCCGTCTCTGTCTCTGTCTCTGTCTCTGTCTGTGTCTCTGCCCCTGTCTCGGTCTTTCTCTCCGTTTCTGTCTGTGTCTCTGTCTCTGTCTCTGTCTCTGTCTCTGTCTCTGTCTCTGTCTCTGTCTCTGTCTCTGTCTCTGTCTCTGTCTCTGTCTCTGTCTCTTTCTCTGTCTCTGTCTCTGCCTTTGTCTCTGTCTATGTCTCTTTCTCTGTCTCTGTCTCTGTCTCTGCCTTTGTCTCTGTCTATGTCTCTGTCTCTGTCTCTGTCTCTGTCTCTGCCTTTGTCTCCGTCTATGTCTCTTTCTCTGTCTCTGTCTGTGTCGCTGCCTCTGTCTCTGTCTCTGTCTCTGTCTCTGTCTCTGTCTCTGTCTCTGTCTCTGTCTCTGTCTCTGTCTCTGTCTCTGTCTCTGTCTCTGTCTCTGTCTCTGTCTCTGTCTCTGTCTCTGTCTCTGTCTCTGTCTCTGTCTCTGTCGCTGCCTCTGCCTCTGTCTCAGTCCCTGCGTCGGTCTCTGTCTCTGTCTCTGTCTCTGTCTCTGTCTCTGTCTCTGTCTCTGTCTCTGTCTCTGTGTCTGTCTCTGTCTCTGTCTCTGTCTCTGCCTTTGTCTCTGTCTATGTCTCTTTCTCTGTCTCTGTCTGTGTCGCTGCCTCTGTCTCGGTCTTTGTCTCCGTCTCTGTCTCTGTCTCTGTCTCTGTCTGTGTCTCTGCCTCTGTCTCGGTCTTTGTCTCCGTCTCTGTTTCTGTTTCTGTCTCTGTCTCAGTCTCAGTCTCTGCCTCTGTCTCTGCCTCTGTCTCTGTCTCTGTCTCTGTCTCTGTCTCAGTCCCTGCGTCGGTCTCTGACTCGGTCTCTGTCTCTGTCTCTGCCTCTGTCTCAGTCCCTGCGTCGGTCTCTGACTCGGTCTCTGTCTCTGTCTCTGCCTCTGTAACAGTCTCTGCGTCTGTCTCGGTCTCTGTCTCTGTCTCTGTCTCTGTCTCTGTCTCTGTCTCTGTCTCTGTCTCTGTCTCTGTCTCTGTCTCTGTCTCTGTCACTGTCTCTGTCTCTGTCTCTGTCTCTCTCTCCGTCTCTGTCTCTGCCTCTGTCTCTGCCCTGTCTCTGTCTCTGTCGCTGCCTCTGCCTCTGTCTCAGTCCCTGCGTCGGTCTCTGTCTCGGTCTCTGTCTCTGTCTCTGTCTCTGTCTGTGTCTCTGCCCCTGTCTCGGTCTTTGTCTCCGTTTCTGTCTGTGTTTCTGTCTCTGTCTCTGTCTCTGTCTCTGTCTCTGTCTCTGTCTCTGTCTCTGTCTCTGTCTCTGTCTCTGTCTCTGTCTCTGTCTCTGTCTCTGTCTCTGTCTCTTTCTCTGTCTCTGTCTCTGCCTCTGTCTCTGTCTCTGTCTCTGTCCCCATCTCTGTCTCTGTCTCTGTCTCTGTCTCTGCCTTTGTCTCTGTCTATATCTCTGTCTCTGTCTCTGTCTCTGTCTCTGCCTTTGTCTCCGTCTATGTCTCTTTCTCTGTCTCTGTCTGTGTCGCTGCCTCTGTCTCTGTCTCTGTCTCTGTCTCTGTCTCTGTCGCTGCCTCTGCCTCTGTCTCAGTCCCTGCGTCGGTCTCTGTCTCTGTCTCTGTCTCTGTCTCTGTCTCTGTCTCTGTCTCTGTCGCTGCCTCTGCCTCTGTCTCTGTCTCTGTCTCTGTGTCTGTCTCTGTCTCTGTCTCTGTCTCTGTCTCTGTCTCTGTCTCTGTCTCTGTCTCTGTCTCTGTCTCTGTCTCTGTCTCTGTCTCTGCCTCTGTCTCTGTCTCTGTCTCTGTCTCTGCCTTTGTCTCTGTCTATGTCTCTTTCTCTCTCTCTGTCTGTGTCGCTGCCTCTGTCTCGGTCTTTGTCTCCGTCTCTGTCTCTGTCTCTGTCTCTGTCTGTGTCTCTGCCCCTGTCTCGGTCTTTGTCTCCGTTTCTGTCTCTGTCTCTGTCTCTGTCTCTGTCTCTGTCTCTGTCTCTGTCTCTGTCTCTGTCTCTGTCTCTGTCTCTGTCTCTGTCTCTGTCTCTGTCTCTGTCTCTGTCTCTGTCTCTGTCTCTGTCTCTGTCTCTGTCTCTGTCTCTGTCTCTGTCTCTGTCCCTGTCTCTGTCTCTGTCTCTGTCTCTGTCTCTGTCTCTGTCTGTGTCTCCGTCTCTGTCTCTGTCTCTGTCTCTGTCTGTGTCTCTGCCCCTGTCTCGGTCTTTGTCTCCGTTTCTGTCTGTGTCTCTGTCTCTGTCTCTGTCTCTGTCTCTGTCTCTGTCTCTGTCTCTGTCTCTGTCTCTGTCTCTGTCTCTGTCTCTGTCTCTGTCTCTTTCTCTGTCTCTGTCTCTGCCTTTGTCTCTGTCTATGTCTCTTTCTCTGTCTCTGTCTCTGTCTCTGCCTTTGTCTCTGTCTATGTCTCTGTCTCTGTCTCTGTCTCTGTCTCTGCCTTTGTCTCCGTCTATGTCTCTTTCTCTGTCTCTGTCTGTGTCGCTGCCTCTGTCTCTGTCTCCGTCTCTGTTTCTGTTTCTATCTCTGTCTCAGTCTCTTTCTCTGTCTCTGTCTCTGCCTCTGTCTCTGTCTCTGTCTCTGTCCCCATCTCTGTCTCTGTCTCTGTCTCTGTCTCTGCCTTTGTCTCTGTCTATGTCTCTGTCTCTGTCTCTGTCTCTGTCTCTGCCTTTGTCTCCGTCTATGTCTCTTTCTCTGTCTCTGTCTGTGTCGCTGCCTCTGTCTCTGTCTCTGTCTCCGTCTCTGTCTCTGTCTCTGTCTCTGTCTCTGCCTCTGTCTCTGTCTCTGTCTCTGTCTCTGTCTCTGCCTTTGTCTCTGTCTATGTCTCTTTCTCTCTCTCTGTCTGTGTCGCTGCCTCTGTCTCGGTCTTTGTCTCCGTCTCTGTCTCTGTCTCTGTCTCTGTCTCTGTCTCTGTCTCTGTCTCTGTCTCTGTCTCTGTCTCTGTCTCTGTCTCTGTCTCTGTCTCTGTCTCTGCCTTTGTCTCCGTCTATGTCTCTTTCTCTGTCTCTGTCTGTGTCGCTGCCTCTGTCTCTGTCTCTGTCTCTGTCTCTGTCTCTGTCTCTGTCGCTGCCTCTGCCTCTGTCTCAGTCTGTGTCGCTGCCTCTGTCTCTGTCTCTGTCTCTGTCTCTGTCTCTGTCTCTGTCTCTGTCTCTGTCTCTGTCTCTGTCTCTGTCTCTGTCTCAGTCTCTGTCTCTGTCTCTGTCTCTGTCTCTGTCTCTGTCTCTGTCTCTGTCTCTGTCTCTGTCTCTGTCTCTGTCTCTGTCTCTGTCTCTGTCTCTGTCTCTGTCTCTGTCTCTGTCTCTGTCTCTGTCTCTGTCTTTGTCTGTGTCTCTGCCCCTGTCTCGGTCTTTGTCTCCGTTTCTGTCTGTGTCTCTGTCTCTCTCTCTGTCTCTGTCTCTGTCTCTGTCTCTGTCTCTGTCTCTGTCTCTGTCTCTGTCTCTGTCTCTGTCTCTGCCTTTGTCTCCGTCTATGTCTCTTTCTCTGTCTCTGTCTGTGTCGCTGCCTCTGTCTCTGTCTCTGTCTCTGTCTCTGTCTCTGTCTCTGTCTCTGTCTCTGTCTCTGTCGCTGCCTCTGCCTCTGTCTCAGTCCCTGCGTCGGTCTCTGTCTCTGTCTCTGTCTCTGTCTCTGTCTCTGTCTCTGTCTCTGTCTCTGCCTCTGTCTCTGTCTCTGTCTCTGTCTCTGCCTTTGTCTCTGTCTATGTCTCTTTCTCTGTCTCTGTCTGTGTCGCTGCCTCTGTCTCGGTCTTTGTCTCCGTCTCTGTCTCTGTCTCTGTCTCTGTCTGTGTCTCTGCCCCTGTCTCGGTCTTTGTCTCCGTTTCTGTCTGTGTCTCTGTCTCTGTCTCTGTCTGTGTCTCTGTCTCTGTCTCTGTCTCTTTCTCTGTCTCTGTCTCTGCCTCTGTCTCTGTCTCTGTCTCTGTCCCCATCTCTGTCTCTGTCTCTGTCTCTGTCTCTGCCTTTGTCTCTGTCTATGTCTCTGTCTCTGTCTCTGTCTCTGTCTCTGCCTTTGTCTCCGGCTATGTCTCTTTCTCTGTCTCTGTCTGTGTCGCTGCCTCTGTCTCTGTCTCTGTCTCTGTCTCTGTCTCTGTCTCTGTCTCTGTCTCTGTCTCTGTCTCTGTCTCTGTCTCTGTCTCTGTCTCTGTCTCTGTCTCTGTCTCTGTCTCTGTCTCTGTCTCTGTCTCTGTCTCTGTCTCTGTCTCTGTCTCTGTCTCTGTCTCTGTCTCTGTCTCTGTCTCTGTCTCTGTCTCTGTCTCTGTCTCTGTATCTGTCTCTGTCTGTGTCTCCGTCTCTGTCTCTGTCTCTGTCTCTGTCTCTGTCTCTGTCTCTGTCTCTGTCTCTGTCTCTGTCTCTGCCTCTGTCTCTGTCTCTGTCTCTGTCTCTGCCTTTGTCTCTGTCTATGTCTCTGTCTCTGTCTCTGTCTGTGTCGCTGCCTCTGTCTCGGTCTTTGTCTCCGTCTCTGTCTCTGTCTCTGTCTCTGTCTCTGTCTCTGTCTCTTCCTCGGTCTGTGTTTCTGTCTCTGCCTCTGTCTCTGTCTCTGTGTCTGTCTCTGTCTGTGTCTCTGCCCCTGTCTCGGTCTTTGTCTCCGTTTCTGTCTGTGTCTCTGTCTCTGTCTCTGTCTCTGTCTCTGTCTCTGTCTCTGTCTCTGTCTCTGTCTCTGTCTCTGTCTCTGTCTCTGTCTCTGTCTCTGTCTCTTTCTCTGTCTCTGTCTCTGCCTTTGTCTCTGTCTATGTCTCTTTCTCTGTCTCTGTCTCTGTCTCTGCCTTTGTCTCTGTCTATGTCTCTTTCTCTGTCTCTGTCTCTGTCTCTGCCTTTGTCTCTGTCTATGTCTCTGTCTCTGTCTCTGTCTCTGTCTCTGCCTTTGTCTCCGTATATGTCTCTTTCTCTGTCTCTGTCTGTGTCGCTGCCTCTGTCTCTGTCTCTGTCTCTGTCTCTGTCTCTGTCTCTGTCTCTGTCTCTGTCTCTGTCTCTGTCTCTGTCTCTGTCTCTGTCTCTGTCTCTGTCTCTGTCGCTGCCTCTGCCTCTGTCTCAGTCCCTGCGTCGGTCTCTGTCTCTGTCTCTGTCTCTGTCTCTGTCTCTGTCTCTGTCTCTGTCTCTGCCTCTGTCTCTGTCTCTGTCTCCGTCTCTGCCTTTGTCTCTGTCTATGTCTCTTTCTCTGTCTCTGTCTGTGTCGCTGCCTCTGTCTCGGTCTTTGTCTCCGTCTCTGTCTCTGTCTCTGTCTCTGTCTGTGTCTCTGCCCCTGTCTCGGTCTTTGTCTCCGTTTCTGTCTGTGTCTCTGTCTCTGTCTCTGTCTCTGTCTCTGTCTCTGTCTCTGTCTCTGTCTCTGTCTCTGTCTCTGTCTCTTTCTCTGTCTCTGTCTCTGCCTCTGTCTCTGTCTCTGTCTCTGTCCCCATCTCTGTCTCTGTCTCTGTCTCTGTCTCTGCCTTTGTCTCTGTCTATGTCTCTGTCTCTGTCTCTGTCTCTGTCTCTGTCTCTGTCTCTGTCTCTGTCTCTGTCTCTGTCTCTGTCTCTGTCTCTGTCTCTGTCTCTGTCTCTGTCTCTGTCTCTGTCTCAGTCTCAGTCTCTGCCTCTGTCTCTGCCTCTGTCTCTGTCTCTGTCTCTGTCTCTGTCTCAGTCCCTGCGTCGGTCTCTGACTCGGTCTCTGTCTCTGTCTCTGCCTCTGTCTCAGTCCCTGCGTCGGTCTCTGACTCGGTCTCTGTCTCTGTCTCTGCCTCTGTAACAGTCTCTGCGTCTGTCTCGGTCTCTGTCTCTGT
>OX243800.1:16842500-16845000 GCA_945859595.2 Megachile willughbiella
CTGTCTCTGTCTCTGTCTCTGTCTCTGTCTCTGTCTCTGTCTGTGTCTCCGTCTCTGTCTCTGTCTCTGTCTCTGTCTGTGTCTCTGCCCCTGTCTCGGTCTTTGTCTCCGTTTCTGTCTGTGTCTCTGTCTCTGTCTCTGTCTCTGTCTCTGTCTCTGTCTCTGTCTCTGTCTCTGTCTCTGTCTCTGTCTCTGTCTCTTTCTCTGTCTCTGTCTCTGCCTTTGTCTCTGTCTATGTCTCTTTCTCTGTCTCTGTCTCTGTCTCTGCCTTTGTCTCTGTCTATGTCTCTGTCTCTGTCTCTGTCTCTGTCTCTGCCTTTGTCTCCGTATATGTCTCTTTCTCTGTCTCTGTCTGTGTCGCTGCCTCTGTCTCTGTCTCTGTCTCTGTCTCTGTCTCTGTCTCTGTCTCTGTCTCTGTCTCTGTCTCTGTCTCTGTCTCTGTCTCTGTCGCTGCCTCTGCCTCTGTCTCAGTCCCTGCGTCGGTCTCTGTCTCTGTCTCTGTCTCTGTCTCTGTCTCTGTCTCTGTCTCTGTCTCTGTCTCTGTCTCTGCCTCTGTCTCTGTCTCTGTCTCCGTCTCTGCCTTTGTCTCTGTCTATGTCTCTTTCTCTGTCTCTGTCTGTGTCGCTGCCTCTGTCTCGGTCTTTGTCTCCGTCTCTGTCTCTGTCTCTGTCTCTGTCTGTGTCTCTGCCCCTGTCTCGGTCTTTGTCTCCGTTTCTGTCTGTGTCTCTGTCTCTGTCTCTGTCTCTGTCTCTGTCTCTGTCTCTGTGTCTGTCTCTGTCTCTGTCTCTGTCTCTGTCTCCATCTCTGTCCCTGTCTCTGTCTCTGTCTCTGTCTCTGTCTCTGTCTCCGTGTCTGTCTCTGTCTCTGTCTCTATCTCGGTCTTTGTCTCCGTCTCCGTCTCTGTCTCTGTCTCTGTCTCTGTCTCTGTCTCTGTCTCTGTCTCTGTCTCTGTCTCTGTCTCTGTCTCTGTCTCTGTCTCTGTCTCTGTCTCTGTCTCTGTCTCTGTCTCTGTCTCTGTCTCTGTCTCTGTCTCTGTCTCTGTCTCTGTCTCTGTCTCTGTCTCTGTCTCTGTCTGTGTCTCCGTCTCTGTCTCTGTCTCTGTCTCTGTCTGTGTCTCTGCCCCTGTCTCGGTCTTTGTCTCCGTTTCTGTCTGTGTCTCTGTCTCTGTCTCTGTCTCTGTCTCTGTCTCTGTCTCTGTCTCTGTCTCTGTCTCTGTCTCTGTCTCTGTCTCTTTCTCTGTCTCTGTCTCTGCCTTTGTCTCTGTCTATGTCTCTTTCTCTGTCTCTGTCTCTGTCTCTGCCTTTGTCTCTGTCTATGTCTCTGTCTCTGTCTCTGTCTCTGTCTCTGCCTTTGTCTCCGTATATGTCTCTTTCTCTGTCTCTGTCTGTGTCGCTGCCTCTGTCTCTGTCTCTGTCTCTGTCTCTGTCTCTGTCTCTGTCTCTGTCTCTGTCTCTGTCTCTGTCTCTGTCTCTGTCTCTGTCTCTGTCGCTGCCTCTGCCTCTGTCTCAGTCCCTGCGTCGGTCTCTGTCTCTGTCTCTGTCTCTGTCTCTGTCTCTGTCTCTGTCTCTGTCTCTGTCTCTGTCTCTGCCTCTGTCTCTGTCTCTGTCTCCGTCTCTGCCTTTGTCTCTGTCTATGTCTCTTTCTCTGTCTCTGTCTGTGTCGCTGCCTCTGTCTCGGGCTTTGTCTCCGTCTCTGTCTCTGTCTCTGTCTCTGTCTGTGTCTCTGCCCCTGTCTCGGTCTTTGTCTCCGTTTCTGTCTGTGTCTCTGTCTCTGTCTCTGTCTCTGTCTCTGTCTCTGTCTCTTTCTCTGTCTCTGTCTCTGCCTCTGTCTCTGTCTCTGTCTCTGGCCCCATCTCTGTCTCTGTCTCTGTCTCTGTCTCTGCCTTTGTCTCTGTCTATGTCTCTGTCTCTGTCTCTGTCTCTGTCTCTGTCTCTGTCTCTGTCTCTGTCTCTGTCTCTGTCTCTGTCTCTGTCTCTGTCTCTGTCTCTGTCTCTGTCTCTGTCTCTGTCTCTGTCTCTGCCTTTGTCTCCGTCTATGTCTCTTTCTCTGTCTCTGTCTGTGTCGCTGCCTCTGTCTCTGTCTCTGTCTCTGTCTCTGTCTCTGTCGCTGCCTCTGCCTCTGTCTCAGTCCCTGCGTCGGTCTCTGTCTCTGTCTCTGTCTCTGTCTCTGTCTCTGTCTCTGTCTCTGTCTCTGTCTCTGTCGCTGCCTCTGCCTCTGTCTCTGTCTCTGTCTCTGTGTCTGTCTCTGTCTCTGTCTCTGTCTCTGTCTCTGTCTCTGTCTCTGTCTCTGTCTCTGTCTCTGTCTCTGTCTCTGCCTCTGTCTCTGTCTCTGTCTCTGTCTCTGTCTCTGCCTTTGTCTCTGTCTATGTCTCTTTCTCTCTCTCTGTCTGTGTCGCTGCCTCTGTCTCGGTCTTTGTCTCCGTCTCTGTCTCTGTCTCTGTCTCTGTCTGTGTCTCTGCCCCTGTCTCGGTCTTTGTCTCCGTTTCTGTCTCTGTCTCTGT
>OX243800.1:16852500-16885000 GCA_945859595.2 Megachile willughbiella
CTGTCTCTGTCTCTGTCTCTGTCTCTGTCTCTGTCTCTGTCTCTGTCTCTGTCTCTGTCTCTGTCTCTGTCTCTGTCTCTGTCTCTGCCTCAGTCTCTGTCTCTGTCTCTGTCTCTGTCTCTGTCTCTGTCTCTGTCTCTGTCTCTGACTCTGTCTCTGTCTTTGTCTCTGCCTCTGTCTCTGTCTTTGTCTATGCCTCGATCTCGGTCTCTGTCTCTGCCGCTGTCTCGGACTCTGTCTCAACCTTAGTCTCTGTCCCGCTAACTCTCTCTGTCTCTGCCTCTGTCACCGTCTCTGCCTCTGTCTCTGTCTCTGTCTCTGTGTCCGTCCCTGTCGCTGTGTCTCTGTCGCTGTCTCTGCCTCTGTCTCTGTCTCTGTCTCTGTCTCTGTCTCTGTCTCTGTCTCTGTCTCTGTCTCTGCATCTGTCTCTGTCTCTGTCTCTGTCTCTGTCGCCGACTCTGCCTCTGTCCCTTGTCTCTGTCTCTGTCTATGTCTCAGTGTCTCTGCCTCTGCCTCTGTCTCTGTCAGTGTCTCTGACTCCGTCTCTGTCTCTGCCTCTGTATATGTCTCTGTCTCTGTTCCTGTCTCTATCTTTGTCCCTGTCTCTGTCTCTGTCACTGTCTCTGTCTCTGTCACTGCCTCTGCCTCTGCCTCTGCCTCTGTCTCTGTCTCTGTCTCTGTCTCTGTCGCCGCCTCTGCCTCTGTCCCTTGTCTCTGTCCCTGTATCTGTGTCTATGTCTCTGTGTCTTTGCCGGTGTCTCTGTGTCTGTGTCTCTGTCTCCGTGTAGCCTTCCTCTGTGGCTCTGTCTCTGTCTCCGTCTCCGTCTCTGTCTCTGACTCTGTCTCTGTCTCTGTCTCTGTCTCTGTCTCTGTCTCTGTCTCTGTCTCTGTCTCTGTCTCTGTCTCTGTCTCGGTCTCTGTCTCTGTCTTCGTCTCTGTCCCTTTCTCTGTCACTGTCTCTGTTTCTGTCTCTGTCTCTGTCTCTGCCTCTGTCTCTGTCTCTGTCTCTGTCTCTGTCTCAGTCTCTGTCTCTGTCTCTGTCTCTGTCTCTGTCTCTGTCTCTGTCTCTGTCTCTGTCTCTGTCTCTGTCTCTGTCTCTGTCTCTGTCTCTGTCTCTGTCTCTGTCTCTGTCTCTGTCTCTGTCTCTGTCTTCGTCTCTGTCCCTTTCTCTGTCACTGTCTCTGTTTCTGTCTCTGTCTCTGTCTCTGCCTCTGTCTCTGTCTCTGTCTCTGTCTGTGTCTCAGTCTCTGTCTCTGTCTCTGTCTCTGTCTCTGTCTCTGTCTCTGTCCCTGTCTCTGTCTCTGTTTCTGTCTCTGTCTCAGTCTCTGTCTCTGTCTCTGTCTCTGTCTCTGTCCCTGTCTCTGTCTCTGTTTCTGTCTCTGTTTCTGTCTCTGTCTCTGTCTCTGTCTCTGTCTCTGTCTCTGTCTTTGTCCCTGTCTCTATCCCTGTCCCTGTCTCTGTCTCTGTCTCTGTCTCTGTCTCTGTCTCTGTCTCTGTCTCTGTCTCTGTCTCTGTCTCTGTCTCTGTCTCTGTCTCTGTCTCTGTCTCTGTCTCTGTCTCTGTCTCTGTCTCTGTCTTCGTCTCTGTCCCTTTCTCTGTCACTGTCTCTGTCTCTGTCTGTGTTTCTGTCCATGTCTCTGTTCCTGTCTCCGTCTCAGTCTCTGTCTCTGTCTCTGTCTCTGTCTCTGTCCCTGTCTCTGTCTCTGTCACTGTCACTGTCGCTGTCCCTGTCTCTGTCTCTCTCTCTGTCTCTGTCTCTGTCTCTGTCTCTGTCTCTGTCTCTGTCCCTGTCTCTGTCTCTGTCTCTGTCTCTACCTCTGTCTCTGTCTCTGCCTCTGTCTCTGTCTCAGTCTCTGTCTCTGTCTCTGTCTCTGTCTCCGTCTCTGTCCCTGTCTCTGTCTCCGTTTCTGTCTCTGTCTCTGTCTCTGTCTCTGTCTCTGTCTCTGTCTCTGTCTCTGTCTCTGTCTCTGTCTCTGTCTCTGTCTCTGTCTCTGTCTCTGTCTCTGTCTCTGCCCCTGTCTCTGTCCCTGTCTCTGTCTCTGTCTCTGCCTCTGTCTCTGTCTCTGTCGCTGTCCCTGTCTCTGTCTCTGTCTCTGTCTCTGTCTCTGTCTCTGTCTCTGTCTCTGTCTCTGTCTCTGTCTCTGTCCCTGTCTCTGTCTCTGTCTCTGTCTCTACCTCTGTCTCTGTCTCTGCCTCTGTCTCTGTCTCAGTCTCTGTCTCTGTCTCTGTCTCTGTCTCCGTCTCTGTCCCTGTCTCTGTCTCCGTTTCTGTCTCTGTCTCTGTCTCTGTCTCTGTCTCTGTCTCTGTCTCTGTCTCTGACTCTGTCTCTGTCTCTGTCTCTGTCTCCGTCTATGTACCTGTTTGTGTCTCTGTCCCTGTCTCTGTCGCTGTCTCTGTCTCTGTCCCTGTCCCTGTCTCTATCTCTGTCGCTGTCTCCGTCTCTGTCCCTGTCTCTGTATCTGACCCTGCCTCCGTCCCTGTCTCTGTCTCTGTCTCTGCCTCCGTCTCTGTCTCTGTCTCTGTCCCTGTCTCTGTCTCTGACCCTGCCTCTGTCTCTGTGTCTGTCTCAGTCTATGTATCTGTTTGCGTCTCTGTCCCTGTGTCTGTCGCTGTCTCTGTCTCTGTCCCTGTCTCTATCTCTGTCGCTGTCTCTGTCTCTGTCCCTGTCTCTATCTCTGTCGCTGTCTCCGTCTCTGTCCCTGTCTCTGTATCTGTCCCTGTCTCTGTCTCTGTCACTGTCTCTGTCTCTGTCTCTGCCTCTGCCTCTGTCTCTGTCTCTGTATCTGTCTCTGTCTCTGTCTCTGTCGCCGCCTCTGCCTCTGTCCCTTGTCTCTGTCCCTGTATCTGTGTCTATGTCTCTGTGTCTTTGCCGGTGTCTCTGTGTCTGTGTCTCTGTCTCCGTGACGCCTTCCTCTGTGGCTCTGTCTCTGTCTCCGTCTCTGTTTCTGTCTCTGTCTTTGTCTCTGTCTCTATCTCTGTCTCTCTCTCTCTGTTTGTGTCCCCGTCTCTGTCTCTGTCTCTCTCTCTGTCTCTGTCTCTGTCTCTGTATCTGTCTCTGTCTCTGCGTCTGTCTCTGCCTCTGTCTCTGTCTCTGTCTCTGTCTCTGTCTCTGTCCCTGTCTCTGTCTCTGTCTCTGTCTCTGTCTCTGTCTCAGTCTCTGTCTCTGTCTCTGTCTGTGTCTCTGCCTCTGTCTCTGTCTCTGTCTCTGTGTCTGTCCCTGTCCCTGTATCTGTCTCTGTCTCTGTCTCTGTCTCCGTCACTGTCTCTGTCTCTGTCTCTGTCTCTGTCTCTGTCTCAGTCTCCGTCTCTGTCCCTGTCTCTGTATCTGTCCCTGCCTCTGTCTCTGTCACTGTCACTGTCGCTGGCCCTGTCTCTGTCTCTGTCTATGTCTCTGTCTCTGTCTCTGTCTCTGTCTCTGTCTCTGTCTCTGTCTCTGTCTCTGTCTCTGTCTCTGTCTCTGTCTGTGTCTCTGTCTCTCTCTCTCTGTTTGTGTCCCCGTCTCTGTCTCTGTCTCTCTCTCTGTCTCTGTCTCTGTCTCTGTCTCTGTATCTGTCTCTGTCTCTGCCTCTGTATCTGCCTCTGTCTCTGTCTCTGTCTCTGTCTCTGTCTCTGTCTCTGTCTCTGTCTCTGTCTCTGTCCCTGTCTGTGTATCTGTCTCTGTCACTTTCACTGTCACTGTCGCTGTCCCTGTCTCTGTGTCTGTCTCTGTCTCTGTCTCTGTCTCTGTCTCTGTCTCTGTCTCTGTCTCTGTCTCTGTCTCTGTATCTGTCTCTGTCACTTTCACTGTCACTGTCGCTGTCCCTGTCTCTGTGTCTGTCTCTGTCTCTGTCTCTGTCTCTGTCTCTGTCTCTGTCTCTGTCTCTGTCTCTGTCTCTGTCTCTGTCCCTGTCTCTGTCTCTGCCTCTGTCTCTGTCTCTGTCTCTGTCTCAGTCTCTGTCTCTGTCTCTGTCTCTGTCTCTGCCTCTGTCTCTGTCTCTGTCTCTGTGTCTGTCCCTGTCCCTGTATCTGTCTCTGTCTCTGTCTCCGTCTCTGTCTCTGTCTCTGTCTCTGTCTCAGTCTCCGTCTCTGTCCCTGTCTCTGTATCTGTCCCTGCCTCTGTCTCTGTCACTGTCACTGTCGCTGGCCCTGTCTCTGTCTCTGTCTATGTCTCTGTCTCTGTCTCTGTCTCTGTCTCTGTCTCTGTCTCTGTCTGTGTCTCTGTCTCTGTCTCTGTCTCTGTCTCTGCTGTCTCTGTCTCTGTTTCTGCCTCTGTCTCTGTCTCTGTCTCTGTCTCTGTCTCTGTCTCTGTCTCTGTCTCTGTCTCTGTCTCTGTCTCTGTCTCTGTCTCTGTCTCTGTCTCTGTCTCTGTCTCTGTCTCTGTCCCTGTCTCTGTCCCTGTCTCTGTCTCTGTCTCTGTCTCTGCCTCTGTCTCTGTCTCTGCCTCTGTCTCTGTCTCTGTCTCTGTCTCTGTCACTGTCACTGTCGCTGTCCCTGTCTCTGTCTCTGTCTCTGTCTCTGTCTCTGTCTCTGTCTCTGTCTCTGTCTCTGTCTCTGTCTCTGTCTCTGTCTCTGTCTCTGTCTCTGTCTCTGTCTCTGTCTCTGTCCCTGTCTCTGTCTCTGTCTCTGTCTCTGTCTCCGTCTCTGTCTCTGTCTCTGTCTCTGTCTCTGTCTCTCTCTCTCTGTTTGTGTCCCCGTCTCTGTCTCTGTCTCTCTCTCTGTCTCTGTCTCTGTCTCTGTATCTGTCTCTGTCTCTGCCTCTGTCTCTGCCTCTGTCTCTGTCTCTGTCTCTGTCTCTGTCTCTGTCTCTGTCTCTGTCTCTGTCTCTGTCCCTGTCTCTGTATCTGTCTCTGTCACTTTCACTGTCACTGTCGCTGTCCCTGTCTCTGTGTCTGTCTCTGTCTCTGTCTCTGCCTCTGTCTCTGTCTCTGCCTCTGTCTCTGTCTCTGTCTCTGTCTCTGTCACTGTCACTGTCGCTGTCCCTGTCTCTGTCTCTGTCTCTGTCTCTGTCTCTGTCTCTGTCTCTGTCTCTGTCTCTGTCTCTGTCTCTGTCTCTGTCTCTGTCTCTGTCTCTGCCTCTGTCTCTGTCTCTGCCTCTGTCTCTGTCTCTGTCTCTGTCTCTGTCACTGTCACTGTCGCTGTCCCTGTCTCTGTCTCTGTCTCTGTCTCTGTCTCTGTCTCTGTCTCTGTCTCTGTCTCTGCGTCTGTCTCTGTCTCTGCCCCTGTCTCTGTCTCTGTCTCTGTGTCTGTCTCTGTCTCTGTCTCTGTCTCTGACTCCGTCTCTGTCTCTGTCTCTGCCTCTGCCACTGCCTCTGTCTCTGTCTCTGCATCTGTCTCTGTCTCTGTCTCTGTCGCCGCCTCTGCCTCTGTCCCTTGTCTCTGTCTCTGTCTATGTCTCTGTGTCTCTGCCTCTGCCTCTGTCTCTGTCTCTGTCTCTGACTCCGTCTCTGTCTCTGTCTCTGTATATGTCTCTGTCTCTGTTCCTGTCTCTATCTTTGTCCCTGTCTCCGTCTCTGTCACTATCTCTGTCTCTGTCTCTGTCTCTGTCTCTGTCTCTGTCCCTCTCTCCCTGATTGTGTCCCCGACTCTGTCTCTGTCCCTCTCTCTCTGATTGTGTCCCCGACTCTGTCTCTGTCCCTCTCTCTCAGTCCCTGTCCCTGTCTCTATCTCTGTCGCTGTCTCCGTCTCTGTCCCTGTCTCTGTATCTGTCTCTGTCACTTTCACTGTCACTGTCGCTCTCCCTGTCCCTGTCTCTGTATCTGTATCTGTCCCTGCCTCTGTCTCTGTCACTGACACTGTCGCTGTCCCTGTCTCTGTCTCTGTCTCTGTCTCTGTCTCTGTCTCTGTCTCTGTATCTGTCTCTGTCCCTGTCTCTGTCTCTGTCTCTGCCTCTGTCTCTGTCTCTGTCTCTGTCTCTGTCTCTGTCTCAGTCTCTGTCTCTGTCTCTGTCTTCGTCTCTGTCTCTGTCTCTGTCTCTGTCACTGTCTCTGTCTCTGTCTCTGTCTCTGTCGCTGTCTCTGCATCTGTCCCTGTCTCTATCTCTGTCGCTGTCTCCGTCTCTGTCCCTGTCTCTGTATCTGTCTCTGTCACATTCACTGTCACTGTCGCTCTCCCTGTCCCTGTCTCTGTATCTGTCCCTGCCTCTGTCTCTGTCACTGACACTGTCGCTGTCCCTGTCTCTGTCTCTGTCTCTGTCTCTGTCTCTGTCTCTGTCTCTGTATCTGTCTCTGTCCCTGTCTCTGTCTCTGTCTCTGCCTCTGTCTCTGTCTCTGCCTCTGCCTCTGTCTCTGTCTCTGTCTCTGTCTCTGTCTCAGTCTCTGTCTCTGTCTCTGCCTCTGTCTCTGTCTCTGTCCCTGTCTCTGTCTCTGTTTCTGTCTCTGTCTCTGTCTCTGTCTCTGTCTCTGTCTCTGTCTCTGTCCCTGTCTCTGTCCCTGTCCCTGTCTCTGTCTCTGTCTCTGTCTCTGTCTCTGTCTCTGTCTCTGCCTCTGTCTCTGTCTCTGTCTCTGTCTTCGTCTCTGTCCCTTTCTCTGTCACTGTCTCTGTCTCTGTCTGTGTTTCTGTCCATGTCTCTGTTCCTGTCTCTGTCTCTGTCTCTGTCTCTGTCTCTGTCTCTGTCTCTGTCTCTGTCTCTGTCTCTGTCTCTGTCTCTGTCTCTGTCCCTGTCGCTGTCTCTGTCTCTGTCTCTGTCTCTGTCTCTGTCTCTGTCTCTGTCTCTGTCTCTGTCTCTGTCTCTGTCTCTGTCTCTGTCTCTGTCTCTGTCTCTGTCCCTGTCTCTGTCTCTGTCTCTGTCTCTACCTCTGTCTCTGTCTCTGCCTCTGTCTCTGTCTCAGTCTCTGTCTCTGTCTCTGTCTCTGTCTCCGTCTCTGTCCCTGTCTCTGTCTCCGTTTCTGTCTCTGTCTCTGTCTCTGTCTCGGTCTCTGTCTCTGTCTCTGTCTCTGTCTCTGTCTCTGTCTCTGTCTCTGTCTCTGTCTCTGTCTCTGTCTCTGTCTCTGTCTCTGTCTCTGTCTCTGCCTCAGTCTCTGTCTCTGTCTCTGTCTCTGTCTCTGTCTCTGTCTCTGTCTCTGTCTCTGACTCTGCCTCTGTCTCTGTCTCTGCATCTGTCTCTGTCTCTGTCTCTGTCGCCGCCTCTGCCTCTGTCCCTTGTCTCTGTCTCTGTCTATGTCTCTGTGTCTCTGCCTCTGCCTCTGTCTCTGTCTCTGTCTCTGACTCCGTCTCTGTCTCTGTCTCTGTATATGTCTCTGTCTCTGTTCCTGTCTCTATCTTTGTCCCTGTCTCCGTCTCTGTCACTATCTCTGTCTCTGTCTCTGTCTCTGTCTCTGTCTCTGTCCCTCTCTCCCTGATTGTGTCCCCGACTCTGTCTCTGTCCCTCTCTCTCTGATTGTGTCCCCGACTCTGTCTCTGTCCCTCTCTCTCAGTCCCTGTCCCTGTCTCTATCTCTGTCGCTGTCTCCGTCTCTGTCCCTGTCTCTGTATCTGTCTCTGTCACTTTCACTGTCACTGCCGCTCTCCCTGTCCCTGTCTCTGTATCTGTATCTGTCCCTGCCTCTGTCTCTGTCACTGACACTGTCGCTGTCCCTGTCTCTGTCTCTGTCTCTGTCTCTGTCTCTGTCTCTGTCTCTGTATCTGTCTCTGTCCCTGTCTCTGTCTCTGTCTCTGCCTCTGTCTCTGTCTCTGTCTCTGTCTCTGTCTCTGTCTCAGTCTCTGTCTCTGTCTCTGTCTTCGTCTCTGTCTCTGTCTCTGTCTCTGTCACTGTCTCTGTCTCTGTCTCTGTCTCTGTCGCTGTCTCTGCATCTGTCCCTGTCTCTATCTCTGTCGCTGTCTCCGTCTCTGTCCCTGTCTCTGTATCTGTCTCTGTCACATTCACTGTCACTGTCGCTCTCCCTGTCCCTGTCTCTGTATCTGTCCCTGCCTCTGTCTCTGTCACTGACACTGTCGCTGTCCCTGTCTCTGTCTCTGTCTCTGTCTCTGTCTCTGTCTCTGTATCTGTCTCTGTCCCTGTCTCTGTCTCTGTCTCTGCCTCTGTCTCTGTCTCTGCCTCTGCCTCTGTCTCTGTCTCTGTCTCTGTCTCTGTCTCAGTCTCTGTCTCTGTCTCTGCCTCTGTCTCTGTCTCTGTCCCTGTCTCTGTCTCTGTTTCTGTCTCTGTCTCTGTCTCTGTCTCTGTCTCTGTCTCTGTCCCTGTCTCTGTCCCTGTCCCTGTCTCTGTCTCTGTCTCTGTCTCTGTCTCTGTCTCTGTCTCTGCCTCTGTCTCTGTCTCTGTCTCTGTCTTCGTCTCTGTCCCTTTCTCTGTCACTGTCTCTGTCTCTGTCTGTGTTTCTGTCCATGTCTCTGTTCCTGTCTCTGTCTCTGTCTCTGTCTCTGTCTCTGTCTCTGTCTCTGTCTCTGTCTCTGTCTCTGTCCCTGTCGCTGTCTCTGTCTCTGTCTCTGTCTCTGTCTCTGTCTCTGTCTCTGTCTCTGTCTCTGTCTCTGTCTCTGTCTCTGTCTCTGTCTCTGTCTCTGTCCCTGTCTCTGTCTCTGTCTCTGTCTCTACCTCTGTCTCTGTCTCTGCCTCTGTCTCTGTCTCAGTCTCTGTCTCTGTCTCTGTCTCTGTCTCCGTCTCTGTCCCTGTCTCTGTCTCCGTTTCTGTCTCTGTCTCTGTCTCTGTCTCGGTCTCTGTCTCTGTCTCTGTCTCTGTCTCTGTCTCTGTCTCTGTCTCTGTCTCTGTCTCTGTCTCTGTCTCTGTCTCTGTCTCTGTCTCTGTCTCTGCCTCAGTCTCTGTCTCTGTCTCTGTCTCTGTCTCTGTCTCTGTCTCTGTCTCTGTCTCTGACTCTGTCTCTGTCTTTGTCTCTGCCTCTGTCTCTGTCTTTGTCTATGCCTCGATCTGGGTCTCTGTCTCTGCCGCTGTCTCGGACTCTGTCTCAACCTTAGTCTCTGTCCCGCTAACTCTCTCTGTCTCTGCCTCTGTCACCGTCTCTGCCTCTGTCTCTGTCTCTGTCTCTGTGTCCGTCCCTGTCGCTGTGTCTCTGTCGCTGTCCCTGTCTCTGTGTCTGTCTCTGTCTCTGTCTCTGTCTCTGTCTCTGTCTCTGTCTCTGTCTCTGTCTCTGTCCCTGTCTCTGTCTCTGCCTCTGTCTCTGTCTCTGTCTCTGTCTCAGTCTCTGTCTCTGTCTCTGTCTCTGTCTCTGCCTCTGTCTCTGTCTCTGTCTCTGTGTCTGTCCCTGTCCCTGTATCTGTCTCTGTCTCTGTCTCCGTCTCTGTCTCTGTCTCTGTCTCTGTCTCAGTCTCCGTCTCTGTCCCTGTCTCTGTATCTGTCCCTGCCTCTGTCTCTGTCACTGTCACTGTCGCTGGCCCTGTCTCTGTCTCTGTCTCTGTCTCTGTCTCTGTCTCGGTCTCTGTCTCTGTCTCTGTCTCTGTCCCTGTCTCGGTCTCTGTCTCTGTCTCTGTCCCTGTCTCTGTCTCTGTCTCTGACTTTGTCTGTGTCTCGGAATGTGTCTCGGCCTCTGTCACTGTCTCTGTCTCTGTCTCTGTCTATGCCTCAGTGTCTCTGCCTCTGCCTCTGTCTCTGTCTCTGTCTCTGTCTGGGCCTCTGCCTCAACCTTAGTCACTGTCCCCCTCACTCTCTCTGTCTCTGTCTCTGTATATGTCTCTGTATCTGTCGCTGTCTCTGTATATGTCTCTGTATCTGTCTCTGCCTCTGTCTGTGTCTCTGTCTCTGTATCTGTCCCTGTCTCTGTCTCTGTCACTGTCACTGTCGCTGTCGCTGTCTCTGTCTCTGCCCCTGTCTCTGTCTCTGTCTCTGTGTCTGTCTCTGTCTCTGTCTCTGTCTCTGACTCCGTCTCTGTCTCTGTCTCTGCCTCTGCCACTGCCTCTGTCTCTGTCTCTGCATCTGTCTCTGTCTCTGTCTCTGTCGCCGCCTCTGCCTCTGTCCCTTGTCTCTGTCTCTGTCTATGTCTCTGTGTCTCTGCCTCTGCCTCTGTCTCTGTCTCTGTCTCTGACTCCGTCTCTGTCTCTGTCTCTGTATATGTCTCTGTCTCTGTTCCTGTCTCTATCTTTGTCCCTGTCTCCGTCTCTGTCACTATCTCTGTCTCTGTCTCTGTCTCTGTCTCTGTCTCTGTCCCTCTCTCCCTGATTGTGTCCCCGACTCTGTCTCTGTCCCTCTCTCTCTGATTGTGTCCCCGACTCTGTCTCTGTCCCTCTCTCTCAGTCCCTGTCCCTGTCTCTATCTCTGTCGCTGTCTCCGTCTCTGTCCCTGTCTCTGTATCTGTCTCTGTCACTTTCACTGTCACTGTCGCTCTCCCTGTCCCTGTCTCTGTATCTGTATCTGTCCCTGCCTCTGTCTCTGTCACTGACACTGTCGCTGTCCCTGTCTCTGTCTCTGTCTCTGTCTCTGTCTCTGTCTCTGTCTCTGTATCTGTCTCTGTCCCTGTCTCTGTCTCTGTCTCTGCCTCTGTCTCTGTCTCTGTCCCTGTCTCTGTCTCTGTCTCTGTCACTGTCTCTGTCTCTGTCTCTGTCTCTGTCGCTGTCTCTGCATCTGTCCCTGTCTCTATCTCTGTCGCTGTCTCCGTCTCTGTCCCTGTCTCTGTATCTGTCTCTGTCACATTCACTGTCACTGTCGCTCTCCCTGTCCCTGTCTCTGTATCTGTCCCTGCCTCTGTCTCTGTCACTGACACTGTCGCTGTCCCTGTCTCTGTCTCTGTCTCTGTCTCTGTCTCTGTCTCTGTATCTGTCTCTGTCCCTGTCTCTGTCTCTGTCTCTGCCTCTGTCTCTGTCTCTGCCTCTGCCTCTGTCTCTGTCTCTGTCTCTGTCTCTGTCTCAGTCTCTGTCTCTGTCTCTGCCTCTGTCTCTGTCTCTGTCCCTGTCTCTGTCTCTGTTTCTGTCTCTGTCTCTGTCTCTGTCTCTGTCTCTGTCTCTGTCCCTGTCTCTGTCCCTGTCCCTGTCTCTGTCTCTGTCTCTGTCTCTGTCTCTGTCTCTGTCTCTGCCTCTGTCTCTGTCTCTGTCCCTGTCTCTATCTCTGTCGCTGTCTCCGTCTCTGTCCCTGTCTCTGTATCTGTCTCTGTCACATTCACTGTCACTGTCGCTCTCCCTGTCCCTGTCTCTGTATCTGTCCCTGCCTCTGTCTCTGTCACTGACACTGTCGCTGTCCCTGTCTCTGTCTCTGTCTCTGTCTCTGTCTCTGTCTCTGTATCTGTCTCTGTCCCTGTCTCTGTCTCTGTCTCTGCCTCTGTCTCTGTCTCTGCCTCTGCCTCTGTCTCTGTCTCTGTCTCTGTCTCTGTCTCAGTCTCTGTCTCTGTCTCTGCCTCTGTCTCTGTCTCTGTCTCTGTCTCAGTCTCTGTCTCTGTCTCTGTCTCTGTCTCTGCCTCTGTCTCTGTCTCTGTCTCTGTGTCTGTCCCTGTCCCTGTATCTGTCTCTGTCTCTGTCTCCGTCTCTGTCTCTGTCTCTGTCTCTGTCTCAGTCTCCGTCTCTGTCCCTGTCTCTGTATCTGTCCCTGCCTCTGTCTCTGTCACTGTCACTGTCGCTGGCCCTGTCTCTGTCTCTGTCTCTGTCTCTGTCTCTGTCTCGGTCTCTGTCTCTGTCTCTGTCTCTGTCCCTGTCTCGGTCTCTGTCTCTGTCTCTGTCCCTGTCTCTGTCTCTGTCTCTGACTTTGTCTGTGTCTCGGAATGTGTCTCGGCCTCTGTCACTGTCTCTGTCTCTGTCTCTGTCTATGCCTCAGTGTCTCTGCCTCTGCCTCTGTCTCTGTCTCTGTCTCTGTCTGGGCCTCTGCCTCAACCTTAGTCACTGTCCCCCTCACTCTCTCTGTCTCTGTCTCTGTATATGTCTCTGTATCTGTCGCTGTCTCTGTATCTGTCGCTGTCTCTGTATATGTCTCTGTATCTGTCTCTGCCTCTGTCTGTGTCTCTGTCTCTGTATCTGTCCCTGTCTCTGTCTCTGTCACTGTCACTGTCGCTGTCGCTGTCTCTGTCTCTGCCCCTGTCTCTGTCTCTGTCTCTGTGTCTGTCTCTGTCTCTGTCTCTGTCTCTGACTCCGTCTCTGTCTCTGTCTCTGCCTCTGCCACTGCCTCTGTCTCTGTCTCTGCATCTGTCTCTGTCTCTGTCTCTGTCGCCGCCTCTGCCTCTGTCCCTTGTCTCTGTCTCTGTCTATGTCTCTGTGTCTCTGCCTCTGCCTCTGTCTCTGTCTCTGTCTCTGACTCCGTCTCTGTCTCTGTCTCTGTATATGTCTCTGTCTCTGTTCCTGTCTCTATCTTTGTCCCTGTCTCCGTCTCTGTCACTATCTCTGTCTCTGTCTCTGTCTCTGTCTCTGTCTCTGTCCCTCTCTCCCTGATTGTGTCCCCGACTCTGTCTCTGTCCCTCTCTCTCTGATTGTGTCCCCGACTCTGTCTCTGTCCCTCTCTCTCAGTCCCTGTCCCTGTCTCTATCTCTGTCGCTGTCTCCGTCTCTGTCCCTGTCTCTGTATCTGTCTCTGTCACTTTCACTGTCACTGTCGCTCTCCCTGTCCCTGTCTCTGTATCTGTATCTGTCCCTGCCTCTGTCTCTGTCACTGACACTGTCGCTGTCCCTGTCTCTGTCTCTGTCTCTGTCTCTGTCTCTGTCTCTGTCTCTGTATCTGTCTCTGTCCCTGTCTCTGTCTCTGTCTCTGCCTCTGTCTCTGTCTCTGTCCCTGTCTCTGTCTCTGTCTCTGTCACTGTCTCTGTCTCTGTCTCTGTCTCTGTCGCTGTCTCTGCATCTGTCCCTGTCTCTATCTCTGTCGCTGTCTCCGTCTCTGTCCCTGTCTCTGTATCTGTCTCTGTCACATTCACTGTCACTGTCGCTCTCCCTGTCCCTGTCTCTGTATCTGTCCCTGCCTCTGTCTCTGTCACTGACACTGTCGCTGTCCCTGTCTCTGTCTCTGTCTCTGTCTCTGTCTCTGTCTCTGTATCTGTCTCTGTCCCTGTCTCTGTCTCTGTCTCTGCCTCTGTCTCTGTCTCTGCCTCTGCCTCTGTCTCTGTCTCTGTCTCTGTCTCTGTCTCAGTCTCTGTCTCTGTCTCTGCCTCTGTCTCTGTCTCTGTCCCTGTCTCTGTCTCTGTTTCTGTCTCTGTCTCTGTCTCTGTCTCTGTCTCTGTCTCTGTCCCTGTCTCTGTCCCTGTCCCTGTCTCTGTCTCTGTCTCTGTCTCTGTCTCTGTCTCTGTCTCTGTCTCTGCCTCTGTCTCTGTCTCTGTCTCTGTCTTCGTCTCTGTCCCTTTCTCTGTCACTGTCTCTGTCTCTGTCTGTGTTTCTGTCCATGTCTCTGTTCCTGTCTCTGTCTCTGTCTCTGTCTCTGTCTCTGTCTCTGTCTCTGTCTCTGTCTCTGTCTCTGTCTCTGTCTCTGTCTCTGTCCCTGTCGCTGTCTCTGTCTCTGTCTCTGTCTCTGTCTCTGTCTCTGTCTCTGTCTCTGTCTCTGTCTCTGTCTCTGTCTCTGTCTCTGTCTCTGTCTCTGTCTCTGTCCCTGTCTCTGTCTCTGTCTCTGTCTCTACCTCTGTCTCTGTCTCTGCCTCTGTCTCTGTCTCAGTCTCTGTCTCTGTCTCTGTCTCTGTCTCCGTCTCTGTCCCTGTCTCTGTCTCCGTTTCTGTCTCTGTCTCTGTCTCTGTCTCGGTCTCTGTCTCTGTCTCTGTCTCTGTCTCTGTCTCTGTCTCTGTCTCTGTCTCTGTCTCTGTCTCTGTCTCTGTCTCTGTCTCTGTCTCTGTCTCTGCCTCAGTCTCTGTCTCTGTCTCTGTCTCTGTCTCTGTCTCTGTCTCTGTCTCTGTCTCTGACTCTGTCTCTGTCTTTGTCTCTGCCTCTGTCTCTGTCTTTGTCTATGCCTCGATCTCGGTCTCTGTCTCTGCCGCTGTCTCGGACTCTGTCTCAACCTTAGTCTCTGTCCCGCTAACTCTCTCTGTCTCTGCCTCTGTCACCGTCTCTGCCTCTGTCTCTGTCTCTGTCTCTGTGTCCGTCCCTGTCGCTGTGTCTCTGTCGCTGTCTCTGCCTCTGTCTCTGTCTCTGTCTCTGTCTCTGTCTCTGTCTCTGTCTCTGTCTCTGTCTCTGCATCTGTCTCTGTCTCTGTCTCTGTCTCTGTCGCCGACTCTGCCTCTGTCCCTTGTCTCTGTCTCTGTCTATGTCTCAGTGTCTCTGCCTCTGCCTCTGTCTCTGTCAGTGTCTCTGACTCCGTCTCTGTCTCTGCCTCTGTATATGTCTCTGTCTCTGTTCCTGTCTCTATCTTTGTCCCTGTCTCTGTCTCTGTCACTGTCTCTGTCTCTGTCACTGCCTCTGCCTCTGCCTCTGCCTCTGTCTCTGTCTCTGTCTCTGTCTCTGTCGCCGCCTCTGCCTCTGTCCCTTGTCTCTGTCCCTGTATCTGTGTCTATGTCTCTGTGTCTTTGCCGGTGTCTCTGTGTCTGTGTCTCTGTCTCCGTGTAGCCTTCCTCTGTGGCTCTGTCTCTGTCTCCGTCTCCGTCTCTGTCTCTGACTCTGTCTCTGTCTCTGTCTCTGTCTCTGTCTCTGTCTCTGTCTCTGTCTCTGTCTCTGTCTCTGTCTCTGTCTCGGTCTCTGTCTCTGTCTTCGTCTCTGTCCCTTTCTCTGTCACTGTCTCTGTTTCTGTCTCTGTCTCTGTCTCTGCCTCTGTCTCTGTCTCTGTCTCTGTCTCTGTCTCAGTCTCTGTCTCTGTCTCTGTCTCTGTCTCTGTCTCTGTCTCTGTCTCTGTCTCTGTCTCTGTCTCTGTCTCTGTCTCTGTCTCTGTCTCTGTCTCTGTCTCTGTCTCTGTCTCTGTCTTCGTCTCTGTCCCTTTCTCTGTCACTGTCTCTGTTTCTGTCTCTGTCTCTGTCTCTGCCTCTGTCTCTGTCTCTGTCTCTGTCTGTGTCTCAGTCTCTGTCTCTGTCTCTGTCTCTGTCTCTGTCTCTGTCTCTGTCCCTGTCTCTGTCTCTGTTTCTGTCTCTGTCTCAGTCTCTGTCTCTGTCTCTGTCTCTGTCTCTGTCCCTGTCTCTGTCTCTGTTTCTGTCTCTGTTTCTGTCTCTGTCTCTGTCTCTGTCTCTGTCTCTGTCTCTGTCTCTGTCCCTGTCTCTATCCCTGTCCCTGTCTCTGTCTCTGTCTCTGTCTCTGTCTCTGTCTCTGTCTCTGTCTCTGTCTCTGTCTCTGTCTCTGTCTCTGTCTCTGTCTCTGTCTCTGTCTCTGTCTCTGTCTCTGTCTCTGTCTCTGTCTCTGTCTCTGTCTCTGTCTTCGTCTCTGTCCCTTTCTCTGTCACTGTCTCTGTCTCTGTCTGTGTTTCTGTCCATGTCTCTGTTCCTGTCTCCGTCTCAGTCTCTGTCTCTGTCTCTGTCTCTGTCTCTGTCCCTGTCTCTGTCTCTGTCACTGTCACTGTCGCTGTCCCTGTCTCTGTCTCTCTCTCTGTCTCTGTCTCTGTCTCTGTCTCTGTCTCTGTCTCTGTCCCTGTCTCTGTCTCTGTCTCTGTCTCTACCTCTGTCTCTGTCTCTGCCTCTGTCTCTGTCTCAGTCTCTGTCTCTGTCTCTGTCTCTGTCTCCGTCTCTGTCCCTGTCTCTGTCTCCGTTTCTGTCTCTGTCTCTGTCTCTGTCTCTGTCTCTGTCTCTGTCTCTGTCTCTGTCTCTGTCTCTGTCTCTGTCTCTGTCTCTGTCTCTGTCTCTGTCTCTGTCTCTGCCCCTGTCTCTGTCCCTGTCTCTGTCTCTGTCTCTGCCTCTGTCTCTGTCTCTGTCGCTGTCCCTGTCTCTGTCTCTGTCTCTGTCTCTGTCTCTGTCTCTGTCTCTGTCTCTGTCTCTGTCTCTGTCTCTGTCCCTGTCTCTGTCTCTGTCTCTGTCTCTACCTCTGTCTCTGTCTCTGCCTCTGTCTCTGTCTCAGTCTCTGTCTCTGTCTCTGTCTCTGTCTCCGTCTCTGTCCCTGTCTCTGTCTCCGTTTCTGTCTCTGTCTCTGTCTCTGTCTCTGTCTCTGTCTCTGTCTCTGTCTCTGACTCTGTCTCTGTCTCTGTCTCTGTCTCCGTCTATGTACCTGTTTGTGTCTCTGTCCCTGTCTCTGTCGCTGTCTCTGTCTCTGTCCCTGTCCCTGTCTCTATCTCTGTCGCTGTCTCCGTCTCTGTCCCTGTCTCTGTATCTGACCCTGCCTCCGTCCCTGTCTCTGTCTCTGTCTCTGCCTCCGTCTCTGTCTCTGTCTCTGTCCCTGTCTCTGTCTCTGACCCTGCCTCTGTCTCTGTGTCTGTCTCAGTCTATGTATCTGTTTGCGTCTCTGTCCCTGTGTCTGTCGCTGTCTCTGTCTCTGTCCCTGTCTCTATCTCTGTCGCTGTCTCTGTCTCTGTCCCTGTCTCTATCTCTGTCGCTGTCTCCGTCTCTGTCCCTGTCTCTGTATCTGTCCCTGTCTCTGTCTCTGTCACTGTCTCTGTCTCTGTCTCTGCCTCTGCCTCTGTCTCTGTCTCTGTATCTGTCTCTGTCTCTGTCTCTGTCGCCGCCTCTGCCTCTGTCCCTTGTCTCTGTCCCTGTATCTGTGTCTATGTCTCTGTGTCTTTGCCGGTGTCTCTGTGTCTGTGTCTCTGTCTCCGTGACGCCTTCCTCTGTGGCTCTGTCTCTGTCTCCGTCTCTGTTTCTGTCTCTGTCTTTGTCTCTGTCTCTATCTCTGTCTCTCTCTCTCTGTTTGTGTCCCCGTCTCTGTCTCTGTCTCTCTCTCTGTCTCTGTCTCTGTCTCTGTATCTGTCTCTGTCTCTGCGTCTGTCTCTGCCTCTGTCTCTGTCTCTGTCTCTGTCTCTGTCTCTGTCCCTGTCTCTGTCTCTGTCTCTGTCTCTGTCTCTGTCTCAGTCTCTGTCTCTGTCTCTGTCTGTGTCTCTGCCTCTGTCTCTGTCTCTGTCTCTGTGTCTGTCCCTGTCCCTGTATCTGTCTCTGTCTCTGTCTCCGTCACTGTCTCTGTCTCTGTCTCTGTCTCTGTCTCTGTCTCAGTCTCCGTCTCTGTCCCTGTCTCTGTATCTGTCCCTGCCTCTGTCTCTGTCACTGTCACTGTCGCTGGCCCTGTCTCTGTCTCTGTCTATGTCTCTGTCTCTGTCTCTGTCTCTGTCTCTGTCTCTGTCTCTGTCTCTGTCTCTGTCTCTGTCTCTGTCTCTGTCTGTGTCTCTGTCTCTCTCTCTCTGTTTGTGTCCCCGTCTCTGTCTCTGTCTCTCTCTCTGTCTCTGTCTCTGTCTCTGTCTCTGTATCTGTCTCTGTCTCTGCCTCTGTATCTGCCTCTGTCTCTGTCTCTGTCTCTGTCTCTGTCTCTGTCTCTGTCTCTGTCTCTGTCTCTGTCTCTGTCCCTGTCTGTGTATCTGTCTCTGTCACTTTCACTGTCACTGTCGCTGTCCCTGTCTCTGTGTCTGTCTCTGTCTCTGTCTCTGTCTCTGTCTCTGTCTCTGTCTCTGTCTCTGTCTCTGTCTCTGTATCTGTCTCTGTCACTTTCACTGTCACTGTCGCTGTCCCTGTCTCTGTGTCTGTCTCTGTCTCTGTCTCTGTCTCTGTCTCTGTCTCTGTCTCTGTCTCTGTCTCTGTCTCTGTCTCTGTCCCTGTCTCTGTCTCTGCCTCTGTCTCTGTCTCTGTCTCTGTCTCAGTCTCTGTCTCTGTCTCTGTCTCTGTCTCTGCCTCTGTCTCTGTCTCTGTCTCTGTGTCTGTCCCTGTCCCTGTATCTGTCTCTGTCTCTGTCTCCGTCTCTGTCTCTGTCTCTGTCTCTGTCTCAGTCTCCGTCTCTGTCCCTGTCTCTGTATCTGTCCCTGCCTCTGTCTCTGTCACTGTCACTGTCGCTGGCCCTGTCTCTGTCTCTGTCTATGTCTCTGTCTCTGTCTCTGTCTCTGTCTCTGTCTCTGTCTCTGTCTGTGTCTCTGTCTCTGTCTCTGTCTCTGTCTCTGCTGTCTCTGTCTCTGTTTCTGCCTCTGTCTCTGTCTCTGTCTCTGTCTCTGTCTCTGTCTCTGTCTCTGTCTCTGTCTCTGTCTCTGTCTCTGTCTCTGTCTCTGTCTCTGTCTCTGTCTCTGTCTCTGTCTCTGTCCCTGTCTCTGTCCCTGTCTCTGTCTCTGTCTCTGTCTCTGCCTCTGTCTCTGTCTCTGCCTCTGTCTCTGTCTCTGTCTCTGTCTCTGTCACTGTCACTGTCGCTGTCCCTGTCTCTGTCTCTGTCTCTGTCTCTGTCTCTGTCTCTGTCTCTGTCTCTGTCTCTGTCTCTGTCTCTGTCTCTGTCTCTGTCTCTGTCTCTGTCTCTGTCTCTGTCTCTGTCCCTGTCTCTGTCTCTGTCTCTGTCTCTGTCTCCGTCTCTGTCTCTGTCTCTGTCTCTGTCTCTGTCTCTCTCTCTCTGTTTGTGTCCCCGTCTCTGTCTCTGTCTCTCTCTCTGTCTCTGTCTCTGTCTCTGTATCTGTCTCTGTCTCTGCCTCTGTCTCTGCCTCTGTCTCTGTCTCTGTCTCTGTCTCTGTCTCTGTCTCTGTCTCTGTCTCTGTCTCTGTCCCTGTCTCTGTATCTGTCTCTGTCACTTTCACTGTCACTGTCGCTGTCCCTGTCTCTGTGTCTGTCTCTGTCTCTGTCTCTGCCTCTGTCTCTGTCTCTGCCTCTGTCTCTGTCTCTGTCTCTGTCTCTGTCACTGTCACTGTCGCTGTCCCTGTCTCTGTCTCTGTCTCTGTCTCTGTCTCTGTCTCTGTCTCTGTCTCTGTCTCTGTCTCTGTCTCTGTCTCTGTCTCTGTCTCTGTCTCTGTCCCTGTCTCTGTCTCTGTCTCTGTCTCTGTCTCCGTCTCTGTCTCTGTCTCTGTCTCTGTCTCTGTCTCTCTCTCTCTGTTTGTGTCCCCGTCTCTGTCTCTGTCTCTCTCTCTGTCTCTGTCTCTGCCTCTGTCTCTGCCTCTGTCTCTGTCTCTGTCTCTGTCTCTGTCTCTGTCTCTCTCTCTGTCTCTGTCTCTGTCTCTGTATCTGTCTCTGTCTCTGTCTCTGTCTCTGTCTCTGTCCCTGCCTCTGTCTCTGTCTCTGACTCTGCCTCTGTCTCTGTGTCTGTCTCATTCTATGTATCTGTTTGTGTCTCTGTCCCTGTGTCTGTCGCTGTCTCCGTCTCTGCCCCTGTCTCTGTATCTGTCCCTGTCTCTGTCTCTGTCACTGTCACTGTCACTGTCTCTGTCTCTCTCTCTGCCCCTGTCTCTGTCGCTGTCTCTGTCTCTGTCTCTGTCTCTGACTCCGTCTCTATCTCTGCCTCTGCCTCTGCCTCTGTCTGTGTCTCTGTCTCTGCGTCTGTCTCTGTCTCTGTCTCTGTGTCTCTCTCTGTCTCTGTCTTTGTCTCTGTCTCTGTCTCTGTCTCTGTCTCTGTCTCCGTCTCTGTCTCCGTCTCTGCCTCTGTCTCTGTCTCTGTCTCTGTGTCTGTCCCTGTCGCTGTGTCTCTGTCGCTGTCTCTGCCTCTGTCTCTGTCTCTGTCTCTGTCTCTGTCTCTGTCTCTGTCTCTGTCTCTGCATCTGTCTCTGTCTCTGTCTCTGTCTCTGTCCCTTGTCTCTGTATCTGTCTATGTCTCAGTGTCTCTGCCTCTGCCTCTGTCTCTGTCAGTGTCTCTGACTCCGTCTCTGTCTCTGCCTCTGTATATGTCTCTGTCTCTGTTCCTGTCTCTATCTTTGTCCCTGTCTCTGTCTCTGTCACTGTCTCTGTCTCTGTCTCTGCCTCTGCCTCTGCCTCTGTCTCTGTCTCTGTCTCTGTCTCTGTCGCCGCCTCTGCCTCTGTCCCTTGTCTCTGTCCCTGTATCTGTGTCTATGGCTCTGTGTCTTTGCCGGTGTCTCTGTGTCTGTGTCTCTGTCTCCGTGTTGCCTTCCTCTGTGGCTCTGTCTCTGTCTCCGTCTCTGTCTCTGACTCTGTCTCTGTCTCTGTCTCTGTCTCTGTCTCTGTCTCTGTCTCTGTCTCTGTGTCTGTCTCTGTCTCTGTCGCTGTCTCTGTATCTGTCCCTGTCTCTATTTCTGTCGCTGTCTCCGTCTCTGTCCCTGTATCTGTATCTGTCTCTGTATCTGTCTCTGTCTCTGTCTCTGTCTCTGTATATGTCTATGTATCTGTCCCTGCCTCTGTCTCTGTCACTGACACTGTCGCTGTCCCTGTCTCTGTCTCTGTCTCTGTCTCTGTCTCTGTCTCTGTATCTGTCTCTGTCCCTGTCTCTGTCTCTGTCTCTGCCTCTGTCTCTGTCTCTGTCTCTGCCTCTGTCCCTGTCCCTGTCTCTATCTCTGTCGCTGTCTCCGTCTCTGTCCCTGTCTCTGTATCTGTCCCTGCCTCTGTCTCTGTCACTGTCACTGTCGTTGTCCCTGTCTCTGTCTCTGTCCCTGTCTATGTCTCAGTGTCTCTGCCTCTGCCTCTGTCTCTGTCTCTGTCTCTGTCTCTGTCTCTGTCTCTGTCTCTGTCTCTGTCTCTGTCTCTGTCTCTGTCTCTGTCTCGGTCTCTGTCTCTGTCTCTGTCTCTGTCTCTGTCTCTGTCTCTGTCTCTGTCTCTGTCTCTGTCTCTGTCTCTGTCTCTGCCTCAGTCTCTGTCTCTGTCTCTGTCTCTGTCTCTGTCTCTGTCTCTGTCTCTGACTCTGTCTCTGTCTTTGTCTCTGCCTCTGTCTCTGTCTTTGTCTATGCCTCGATCTCGGTCTCTGTCTCTGCCGCTGTCTCGGACTCTGTCTCAACCTTAGTCTCTGTCCCGCTAACTCTCTCTGTCTCTGCCTCTGTCACCGTCTCTGCCTCTGTCTCTGTCTCTGTCTCTGTGTCTGTCCCTGTCGCTGTGTCTCTGTCGCTGTCTCCGCCTCTGTCTCTGTCTCTGTCTCTGTCTCTGTCTCTGTCTCTGTCTCTGTCTCTGTCTCTGCATCTGTCTCTGTCTCTGTCTCTGTCTCTGTCGCCGCCTCTGCCTCTGTCCCTTGTCTCTGTCTCTGTCTATGTCTCAGTGTCTCTGCCTCTGCCTCTGTCTCTGTCGGTGTCTCTGACTCCGTCTCTGTCTCTGCCTCTGTATATGTCTCTGTCTCTGTTCCTGTCTCTATCTTTGTCCCTGTCTCTGTCTCTGTCACTGTCTCTGTCTCTGTCTCTGCCTCTGCCTCTGCCTCTGTCTCTGTCTCTGTCTCTGTCTCTGTCGCCGCCTCTGCCTCTGTCCCTTGTCTCTGTCCCTGTATCTGTATCTATGTCTCTGTGTCTTTGCCGGTGTCTCTGTGTCTGTGTCTCTGTCTCCGTGTAGCCTTCCTCTGTGGCTCTGTCTCTGTCTCCGTCTCCGTCTCTGTCTCTGACTCTGTCTCTGTCTCTGTCTCTGTCTCTGTCTCTGTCTCTGTCTCTGTCTCTGTCTCTGTCTCTGTCTCTGTCTCTGTCTCTGTCTCTGTCTCTGTCTCTGTCTCTGTCTCTGTCTCTGCCTCTGTCTCTGCCTCTGTCTTTGTCTCTGCCTCTGTCTCTGTCTTTGTCTATGCCTCGGTCTCGGTCTCTGTCTCTGCCGCTGTCTCGGACTCTGTCTCAACTTTAGTCTCTGTCCCGCTAACTCTCTCTGTCTCTGCCTCTGTCACCGTCTCTGCCTCTGTCTCTGTCTCTGTCTCTGTCTCTGTCCCTGTCGCTGTGTCTCTGTCGCTGTCTCTGCCACTGTCTCTGTCTCTGTCTCTGTCTCTGTCTCTGTCTCTGTCTCTGCATCTGTCTCTGTCTCTGTCTCTGTCGCCGCCTCTGCCTCTGTCCCTTGTCTCTGTCTCTGTCCATGTCTCAGTGTCTCTGCCTCTGCCTCTGTCTCTGTCACTGTCTCTGACTCCGTCTCTGTCTCTGCCTCTGTATATGTCTCTGTCTCTCTCTCTCTCTGTTTGTGTCCCCGTCTCTGTTTCTGTCTCTCTCTCTCTGTCTCTGTCTCTGTCTCTGCCTCTGTCTCTGCCTCTGTCTCTGTCTCTGTCTCTGTCTCTGTCTCTGTCTCTGCCTCAGTCTCTGTCTCTGTCTCTGTCTCTGTCTCTGTCTCTGTCTCTGTCTCTGTCTCTGACTCTGTCTCTGTCTCGGTATGTGTCTCGGCCTCTGTCACTGTCTCTGTCTCTGTCCCTGTCTATGTCGCAGTGTCTCTGCCTCTGCCTCTGTCTCTGTCTCTGTCTCTGTCTCTGTCTCTGTCTCTGTCTCTGTCTCTGTCTCTGTCTCTGTCTCTGTCCCTGTGTATGTCTCAGTGTCTCTGTCTCTGTCTCTGCCTCTGTCTCTGCCTCTGTCTTTGTCTCTGCCTCTGTCTCTGTCTTTGTCTATGCCTCGGTCTCGGTCTCTGTCTCTGCCGCTGTCTCGGACTCTGTCTCAACCTTAGTCTCTGTCCCGCTAACTCTCTCTGTCTCTGCCTCTGTCACCGTCTCTGCGTCTGTCTCTGTCTCTGTCTCTGTCTCTGTCCCTGTCGCTGTGTCTCTGTCGCTGTCTCTGCCTCTGTCTCTGTCTCTGTCTCTGTCTCTGTCTCTGTCTCTGCATCTGTCTCTGTCTCTGTCTCTGTCGCCGCCTCTGTCACTGTCTCTGTCTCTGTCCCTGTCTATGTCTCAGTGTCTCTGCCTCTGCCTCTGTCTCTGTCTCTGTCTCTGTCTCTGTCTCTGTCTCTGTCTCTGTCTCTGTCTCTGTCTCTGTCTCTGTCTCTGTCTCTGTCTCTGTCTCTGTCTCTGTCTCTGTCTCTGCCTCTGTCTCTGTCTCTGTCTCTGTCGCTGTCCCTGTCTCTGTCTCTGTCTCTGTCTCTGTCTCTGTCTCTGTCTCTGTCTCTGTCTCTGTCTCTGTCTTCGTCTCTGTCCCTTTCTCTGTCACTGTCTCCGTCTCTGTCTGTGTTTCTGTCCATGTCTCTGTTCCTGTCTCTGTCTCTGTCTCTGTCTCTGTCTCTGTCTCTGTCTCTGTCTCTGTCTTCGTCTCTGTCCCTTTCTCTGTCACTGTCTCTGTCTCTGCCTCTGTCTCTGTCTCTGTCTCTGTCTCTGTCTCAGTCTCTGTCTCTGTCTCTGTCTCTGTCTCTGTCTCTGTCTCTGTCTCTGTCCCTGTATCTGTCTCTGTTTCTGTCTCTGCCTCTGTCTCTGCCTCTGTCTCTGTCTCTGTCCCTGTCTCTGTCCCTGTCCCTGTCTCTGTCTCTGTCTCTGTCTCTGTCTCTGTCTCTGTCTCTGTCTCTGTCTTCGTCTCTGTCCCTTTCTCTGTCACTGTCTCTGTTTCTGTCTCTGTCTCTGTCTCTGCCTCTGTCTCTGTCTCTGTCTCTGTCTCTGTCTCAGTCTCTGTCTCTGTCTCTGTCTCTGTCTCTGTCTCTGTCTCTGTCTCTGTCTCTGTCTCTGTCTCTGTCTTCGTCTCTGTCCCTTTCTCTGTCACTGTCTCTGTTTCTGTCTCTGTCTCTGTCTCTGCCTCTGTCTCTGTCTCTGTCTCTGTCTCTGTCTCAGTCTCTGTCTCTGTCTCTGTCTCTGTCTCTGTCTCTGTCTCTGTCCCTGTCTCTGTCTCTGTTTCTGTCTCTGTCTCTGTCTCTGTCTCTGTCTCTGTCTCTGTCCCTGTCCCTGTCTCTGTTTCTGTCTCTGTTTCTGTCTCTGTCTCTGTCTCTGTCTCTGTCTCTGTCTCTGTCTCTGTCCCTGTCTCTGTCCCTGTCCCTGTCTCTGTCTCTGTCTCTGTCTCTGTCTCTGTCTCTGTCTCTGTCTCTGTCTCTGTCTCTGTCTCTGTCTCTGTCTCTGTCTCTGTCTCTGTCTCTGTCTCTGTCTCTGTCCCTGTCTCTGTCTCTGTTTCTGTCTCTGTCTCTGTCTCTGTCTCTGTCTCTGTCTCTGTCCCTGTCCCTGTCTCTGTTTCTGTCTCTGTTTCTGCCTCTGTCTCTGTCTCTGTCTCTGTCTCTGTCTCTGTCTCTGTCTCTGTCTCTGTCTCTGTCCCTGTCTCTGTATCTGTCTCTGTCACTTTCACTGTCACTGTCGCTGTCCCTGTCTCTGTGTCTGTCTCTGTCTCTGTCTCTGCCTCTGTCTCTGTCTCTGCCTCTGTCTCTGTCTCTGTCTCTGTCTCTGTCACTGTCTCTGTCGCTGTCCCTGTCTCTGTCTCTGTCTCTGTCTCTGTCTCTGTCTCTGTCTCTGTCTCTGTCTATGTCTCTGTCTCTGTCTCTGTCTCTGTCTCTGTCTCTGTCCCTGTCTCTGTCTCTGTCTCTGTCTCTGTCTCCGTCTCTGTCTCTGTCTCTGTCTCTGTCTCTGTCTCTCTCTCTCTGTTTGTGTCCCCGTCTCTGTCTCTGTCTCTCTCTCTGTCTCTGTCTCTGCCTCTGTCTCTGCCTCTGTCTCTGTCTCTGTCTCTGTCTCTGTCTCTGTCTCTCTCTCTGTCTCTGTCTCTGTCTCTGTATCTGTCTCTGTCTCTGTCTCTGTCTCTGTCTCTGTCCCTGCCTCTGTCTCTGTCTCTGACTCTGCCTCTGTCTCTGTGTCTGTCTCATTCTATGTATCTGTTTGTGTCTCTGTCCCTGTGTCTGTCGCTGTCTCCGTCTCTGCCCCTGTCTCTGTATCTGTCCCTGTCTCTGTCTCTGTCACTGTCACTGTCACTGTCTCTGTCTCTCTCTCTGCCCCTGTCTCTGTCGCTGTCTCTGTCTCTGTCTCTGTCTCTGACTCCGTCTCTATCTCTGCCTCTGCCTCTGCCTCTGTCTCTGTCTCTGTCTCTGCGTCTGTCTCTGTCTCTGTCTCTGTGTCTCTCTCTGTCTCTGTCTTTGTCTCTGTCTCTGTCTCTGTCTCTGTCTCTGTCTCTGTCTCTGTCTCCGTCTCTGCCTCTGTCTCTGTCTCTGTCTCTGTGTCTGTCCCTGTCGCTGTGTCTCTGTCGCTGTCTCTGCCTCTGTCTCTGTCTCTGTCTCTGTCTCTGTCTCTGTCTCTGTCTCTGTCTCTGCATCTGTCTCTGTCTCTGTCTCTGTCTCTGTCCCTTGTCTCTGTCTCTGTCTATGTCTCAGTGTCTCTGCCTCTGCCTCTGTCTCTGTCAGTGTCTCTGACTCCGTCTCTGTCTCTGCCTCTGTATATGTCTCTGTCTCTGTTCCTGTCTCTATCTTTGTCCCTGTCTCTGTCTCTGTCACTGTCTCTGTCTCTGTCTCTGCCTCTGCCTCTGCCTCTGTCTCTGTCTCTGTCTCTGTCTCTGTCGCCGCCTCTGCCTCTGTCCCTTGTCTCTGTCCCTGTATCTGTGTCTATGGCTCTGTGTCTTTGCCGGTGTCTCTGTGTCTGTGTCTCTGTCTCCGTGTTGCCTTCCTCTGTGGCTCTGTCTCTGTCTCCGTCTCTGTCTCTGACTCTGTCTCTGTCTCTGTCTCTGTCTCTGTCTCTGTCTCTGTCTCTGTCTCTGTGTCTGTCTCTGTCTCTGTCGCTGTCTCTGTATCTGTCCCTGTCTCTATTTCTGTCGCTGTCTCCGTCTCTGTCCCTGTATCTGTATCTGTCTCTGTATCTGTCTCTGTCTCTGTCTCTTTCTCTGTATATGTCTATGTATCTGTCCCTGCCTCTGTCTCTGTCACTGACACTGTCGCTGTCCCTGTCTCTGTCTCTGTCTCTGTCTCTGTCTCTGTCTCTGTATCTGTCTCTGTCCCTGTCTCTGTCTCTGTCTCTGCCTCTGTCTCTGTCTCTGTCTCTGCCTCTGTCCCTGTCCCTGTCTCTATCTCTGTCGCTGTCTCCGTCTCTGTCCCTGTCTCTGTATCTGTCCCTGCCTCTGTCTCTGTCACTGTCACTGTCGTTGTCCCTGTCTCTGTCTCTGTCCCTGTCTATGTCTCAGTGTCTCTGCCTCTGCCTCTGTCTCTGTCTCTGTCTCTGTCTCTGTCTCTGTCTCTGTCTCTGTCTCTGTCTCTGTCTCTGTCTCTGTCTCGGTCTCTGTCTCTGTCTCTGTCTCTGTCTCTGTCTCTGTCTCTGTCTCTGTCTCTGTCTCTGTCTCTGTCTCTGCCTCAGTCTCTGTCTCTGTCTCTGTCTCTGTCTCTGTCTCTGTCTCTGTCTCTGACTCTGTCTCTGTCTTTGTCTCTGCCTCTGTCTCTGTCTTTGTCTATGCCTCGATCTCGGTCTCTGTCTCTGCCGCTGTCTCGGACTCTGTCTCAACCTTAGTCTCTGTCCCGCTAACTCTCTCTGTCTCTGCCTCTGTCACCGTCTCTGCCTCTGTCTCTGTCTCTGTCTCTGTGTCTGTCCCTGTCGCTGTGTCTCTGTCGCTGTCTCTGCCTCTGTCTCTGTCTCTGTCTCTGTCTCTGTCTCTGTCTCTGTCTCTGTCTCTGTCTCTGCATCTGTCTCTGTCTCTGTCTCTGTCTCTGTCGCCGCCTCTGCCTCTGTCCCTTGTCTCTGTCTCTGTCTATGTCTCAGTGTCTCTGCCTCTGCCTCTGTCTCTGTCTCTGTCTCTGTCTCTGTCTCTGTGTCTGTCTCTGTCTCTGTCTCTGTCTCTGTCTCTGTCTCTGTCTCTGTCTCTGTCTCTGTCTCTGTCTCTGTCTCTGTCTCTGTCTCTGTCTCTGTCTCTGTCTCTGTCTCTGTCTCTGTCTCTGTCTCTGTCTCTGTCTCTGTCTCTGTCTCTGTCTCTGTCTCTGTCTCTGTCTCTGTCTCTGCCTCTGTCTCTGCCTCTGTCTTTGTCTCTGCCTCTGTCTCTGTCTTTGTCTATGCCTCGGTCTCGGTCTCTGTCTCTGCCGCTGTCTCGGACTCTGTCTCAACTTTAGTCTCTGTCCCGCTAACTCTCTCTGTCTCTGCCTCTGTCACCGTCTCTGCCTCTGTCTCTGTCTCTGTCTCTGTCTCTGTCCCTGTCGCTGTGTCTCTGTCGCTGTCTCTGCCACTGTCTCTGTCTCTGTCTCTGTCTCTGTCTCTGTCTCTGTCTCTGCATCTGTCTCTGTCTCTGTCTCTGTCGCCACCTCTGCCTCTGTCCCTTGTCTCTGTCTCTGTCCATGTCTCAGTGTCTCTGCCTCTGCCTCTGTCTCTGTCACTGTCTCTGACTCCGTCTCTGTCTCTGCCTCTGTATATGTCTCTGTCTCTCTCTCTCTCTGTTTGTGTCCCCGTCTCTGTTTCTGTCTCTCTCTCTCTGTCTCTGTCTCTGTCTCTGCCTCTGTCTCTGCCTCTGTCTCTGTCTCTGTCTCTGTCTCTGTCTCTGTCTCTGCCTCAGTCTCTGTCTCTGTCTCTGTCTCTGTCTCTGTCTCTGTCTCTGTCTCTGTCTCTGTCTCTGTCTCTGACTCTGTCTCTGTCTCGGTATGTGTCTCGGCCTCTGTCACTGTCTCTGTCTCTGTCCCTGTCTATGTCGCAGTGTCTCTGCCTCTGCCTCTGTCTCTGTCTCTGTCTCTGTCTCTGTCTCTGTCTCTGTCTCTGTCTCTGTCTCTGTCTCTGTCCCTGTGTATGTCTCAGTGTCTCTGTCTCTGTCTCTGCCTCTGTCTCTGCCTCTGTCTTTGTCTCTGCCTCTGTCTCTGTCTTTGTCTATGCCTCGGTCTCGGTCTCTGTCTCTGCCGCTGTCTCGGACTCTGTCTCAACCTTAGTCTCTGTCCCGCTAACTCTCTCTGTCTCTGCCTCTGTCACCGTCTCTGCCTCTGTCTCTGTCTCTGTCTCTGTCTCTGTCCCTGTCGCTGTGTCTCTGTCGCTGTCTCTGCCTCTGTCTCTGTCTCTGTCTCTGTCTCTGTCTCTGTCTCTGCATCTGTCTCTGTCTCTGTCTCTGTCGCCGCCTCTGTCACTGTCTCTGTCTCTGTCCCTGTCTATGTCTCAGTGTCTCTGCCTCTGCCTCTGTCTCTGTCTCTGTCTCTGTCTCTGTCTCTGTCTCTGTCTCTGTCTCTGTCTCTGTCTCTGTCTCTGTCTCTGTCTCTGTCTCTGTCTCTGTCTCTGTCTCTGTCTCTGTCTCTGTCTCTGTCTCTGTCTCTGTCTCTGTCTCTGTCTCTGCCTCTGTCTCTGTCTCTGTCTCTGTCGCTGTCCCTGTCTCTGTCTCTGTCTCTGTCTCTGTCTCTGTCTCTGTCTCTGTCTCTGTCTCTGTCTCTGTCTCTGTCTCTGTTTCTGTCTCTGTCTCTGCCTCTGTCTCTGTCTCTGTCTCTGTCGCTGTCCCTGTCTCTGTCTCTGTCTCTGTCTCTGTCTCTGTCTCTGTCTCTGTCTCTGTCTCTGTCTTCGTCTCTGTCCCTTTCTCTGTCACTGTCTCCGTCTCTGTCTGTGTTTCTGTCCATGTCTCTGTTCCTGTCTCTGTCTCTGTCTCTGTCTCTGTCTCTGTCTCTGTCTCTGTCTCTGTCTTCGTCTCTGTCCCTTTCTCTGTCACTGTCTCTGTCTCTGCCTCTGTCTCTGTCTCTGTCTCTGTCTCTGTCTCAGTCTCTGTCTCTGTCTCTGTCTCTGTCCCTGTCCCTGTCTCTGTTTCTGTCTCTGTTTCTGTCTCTGTCTCTGTCTCTGTCTCTGTCTCTGTCTCTGTCTCTGTCCCTGTCTCTGTCCCTGTCCCTGTCTCTGTCTCTGTCTCTGTCTCTGTCTCTGTCTCTGTCTCTGTCTCTGTCTCTGTCTCTGTCTCTGTCTCTGTCTCTGTCTCTGTCTCTGTCTCTGTCTCTGTCTTCGTCTCTGTCCCTTTCTCTGTCACTGTCTCTGGCTCTGTCTGTGTTTCTGTCCATGTCTCTGTTCCTGTCTCTGTCTCAGTCTCTGTCTCTGTCTCTGTCTCTGTCTCTGTCTCTGTCCCTGTCTCTGTCTCTGTCACTGTCACTGTCGCTGTCCCTGTCTCTGTCTCTGTCTCTGTCTCTGTCTCTGTCTCTGTCTCTGTCTCTGTCTCTGTCTCTGTCTCTGTCCCTGTCTCTGTCTCTGTCTCTGTCTCTACCTCTGTCTCTGTCTCTGCCTCTGTCTCTGTCTCAGTCTCTGTCTCTGTCTCTGTCTCTGTCTCCGTCTCTGTCCCTGTCTCTGTCTCCGTTTCTGTCTCTGTCTCTGTCTCTGTCTCTGTCTCTGTCTCTGTCTCTGTCTCTGTCTCTGTCTCTGTCTCTGTCCCTGTCTCTGTCCCTGTCTCTGTCTCTGTCTCTGCCTCTGTCTCTGTCTCTGTCTCTGTCGCTGTCCCTGTCCCTGTCTCTGTCTCTGTCTCTGTCTCTGTCTCTGTCTCTGTCTCTGTCTCTGTCTCTGTCTCTGTCTCTGTCTCTGTCTCTGTCCCTGTCTCTGTCTCTGTCTCTGTCTCTACCTCTGTCTCTGTCTCTGCCTCTGTCTCTGTCTCAGTCTCTGTCTCTGTCTCTGTCTCTGTCTCCGTCTCTGTCCCTGTCTCTGTCTCCGTTTCTGTCTCTGTCTCTGTCTCTGTCTCTGTCTCTGTCTCTGTCTCTGTCTCTGTCTCTGTCTCTGTCTCTGTCCCTGTCTCTGTCCCTGTCCCTGTCTCTGTCTCTGTCTCTGTCCCTGTCTCTGTGTCTGTCCCTGCCTCTGTCTCTGTCACTGTCACTGTCGCTGGCCCTGTCTCTGTCTCTGTCTCTGTCTCTGTCTCTGTCTCTGTCTCTGTCTCTGTCTCTGTCTCTGTCTCTGTCTCTGTCTCTGTCTCTGTCCCTGTCTCTGTCCCTGTCTCCGTCTCTGTCTCTGTCTCTGCCTCTGTCTCTGTCTCTGCCTCAGTCTCTGTCTCTGTCTCTGTCTCTGTCACTGTCACTGTCGCTGTCCCTGTCTCTGTCTCTGTCTCTGTCTCTGTCTCTGTCTCTGTCTCTGTCTCTGTCTCTGTCTCTGTCTCTGTCTCTGTCTATGTCCCTGTCTCTGTCTCTGTCTCTGTCTCTGTCTCTGTCTCCGTCTCTGTCTCTGTCTATGTCTCTGTCTCTGTCTCTGTCTCTGTCTCTGTCTCTGTCTCTGTCTCTGTCTCTGTCTTCGTCTCTGTCCCTGTCTCTGTCACTGTCTCTGTCTCTGTCTGTGTTTCTGTCCATGTCTCTGTTCCTGTCTCTGTCTCTGTCTCTGTCTCTGTCACTGTCTCTGTCTCTGTCTCTGCCTCTGTCTCTGTCTCTGTCTCTGCCTCTGTCCCTGTCCCTGTCTCTGTCCCTGTCCCTGTCTCTGTCTCTGTCTCTGTCTCTGTCTCTGTCTCTGCCTCTGTCTCTGTCTCTGTCTCAGTCTCTGTCTTCGTCTCTGTCCCTGTCTCTGTCACTGTCTCTGTCACTGTCTGTGTTTCTGTCCATGTCTCTGTTCCTGTCTCCGTCTCTGTCTCTGTCTCTGTCCCTGTCTCTGTCTCTGACCCTGCCTCTGTCTCTGTGTCTGTCTCAGTCTATGTATCTGTTTGCGTCTCTGTCCCTGTGTCTGTCGCTGTCTCTGTCTCTGTCCCTGTCTCTATCTCTGTCGCTGTCTCTGTCTCTGTCCCTGTCTCTATCTCTGTCGCTGTCTCCGTCTCTGTCCCTGTCTCTGTATCTGTCCCTGTCTCTGTCTCTGTCACTGTCTCTGTCTCTGTCTCTGCCTCTGCCTCTGTCTCTGTCTCTGTATCTGTCTCTGTCTCTGTCTCTGTCGCCGCCTCTGCCTCTGTCCCTTGTCTCTGTCCCTGTATCTGTGTCTATGTCTCTGTGTCTTTGCCGGTGTCTCTGTGTCTGTGTCTCTGTCTCCGTGACGGCTTCCTCTGTGGCTCTGTCTCTGTCTCCGTCTCTGTTTCTGTCTCTGTCTTTGTCTCTGTCTCTATCTCTGTCTCTCTCTCTCTGTTTGTGTCCCCGTCTCTGTCTCTGTCTCTCTCTCTGTCTCTGTCTCTGTCTCTGTATCTGTCTCTGTCTCTGCGTCTGTCTCTGCCTCTGTCTCTGTCTCTGTCTCTGTCTCTGTCTCTGTCCCTGTCTCTGTCTCTGTCTCTGTCTCTGTCTCAGTCTCTGTCTCTGTCTCTGTCTCTGTCTCTGCCTCTGTCTCTGTCTCTGTCTCTGTGTCTGTCCCTGTCCCTGTATCTGTCTCTGTCTCTGTCTCTGTCTCTGTCTCTGTCTCTGTCTCTGTCTCTGACTCTGTCTCTGTCTCGGTATGTGTCTCGGCCTCTGTCACTGTCTCTGTCTCTGTCCCTGTCTCTGTCTCTGTCTCTGTCTCTGTCTCTGTCTCTGTATCTGTCTCTGTCCCTGTCTCTGTCTCTGTCTCTGCCTCTGTCTCTGTCTCTGTCTCTGCCTCTGTCCCTGTCTCTGTCTCTGTCTCTGTCTCTGCCTCTGTCTCTGTCTCTGTCTCTGTCTCTGTCTCTGTCTCTGTCTCTGTCTCTGTCTCTGTCTCTGTCTCTGTCTCTGTCTCTGTCTCTGTCTCTGTCTCTGTCTCTGTCTCTGTCTCTGTCTCTGTCTCTGTCTCTGTCTCTGTCTCTGTCTCTGTCTCTGTCTCTGTCTCTGTCTCTGACTCTGTCTCTGTCTCGGTATGTGTCTCGGCCTCTGTCACTGTCTCTGTCTCTGTCCCTGTCTCTGTCTCAGTGTCTCTGCCTCTGCCTCTGTCTCTGTCTCTGTCTCTGTCTCTGTCTCTGTCTCTGTCTCTGTCTCTGTCTCTGTCTCTGTCTCTGTCCCTGTCTATGTCTCAGTGTCTCTGTCTCTGTCTCTGCCTCTGTCTCTGCCTCTGTCTTTGTCTCTGCCTCTGTCTCTGTCTTTGTCTATGCCTCGGTCTCGGTCTCTGTCTCTGCCGCTGTCTCGGACTCTGTCTCAACCTTAGTCTCTGTCCCGCTAACTCTCTCTGTCTCTGCCTCTGTCACCGTCTCTGCCTCTGTCTCTGTCTCTGTCTCTGTCTCTGTCCCTGTCGCTGTGTCTCTGTCGCTGTCTCTGCCTCTGTCTCTGTCTCTGTCTCTGTCTCTGTCTCTGTCTCTGCATCTGTCTCTGTCTCTGTCTCTGTCGCCGCCTCTGTCACTGTCTCTGTCTCTGTCCCTGTCTATGTCTCAGTGTCTCTGCCTCTGCCTCTGTCTCTGTCTCTGTCTCTGTCTCTGTCTCTGTCTCTGTCTCTGTCTCTGTCTCTGTCTCCGTCTCTGTCTCTGTCTCTGTCTCTGTCTCTGTCTCTGTCTCTGTCTCTGTCTCTGTCTCTGTCTCTGTCTCTGTCTCTGTCTCTGTCTCTGTCTCTGTCTCTGTCTCTGTCTCTGTCTCTGTCTCTGTCTCTGTCTCTGTCTCTGTCTCTGTCTCTGTCTCTGTCTCTGTCTCTGTCTTTGTCTCTGTCTCTGTCTCTGTCTTTACTCTATCTCTGTCGCTGTCGCCGTCTCTGTCCCTGTATCTGTATCTGTCTCTGACTCTGTCTCTGTCTCTGTTTCTGTCTCTGTCTCTGTCTCTGACTCTGTCTCTGTCTCTGTCTCTGTCTCTGTCTCTGTCTCTGTCTCTGTCTCTGTCTCTGTCTCTGTCTCTGTCTCTGTCTCTGTCTCTGTCTCTGTCTCTGTCTCTGTCTCTGTCTCTGTCTCTGTCTCTGTCTCTGTCTCTGTCTCTGTCTCTGTCTCTGTCTCTGTCTCTGTCTCTGTCTTCATCTCTGTCCCTGTTACTGTCTCTGTCTCTGTCTGCGTTTCTGTCCATGTCTCTGTTCCTGTCTCTGTCTCTGTCACTGTCACTGTCACTGTCTCTGTCTCTCTCTCTGCCCCTGTCTCTGTCTCTGTCTCTGTCTCTGTCTCTGTCTCTGTCTCTGTCTCTGTCTCTGTCTCTGTCTCTGTCTCTGTCCCTGTCTCTGTCTCTGTCTCTGTCTCTGCCTCTGTCTCTGTCTCTGCCTCTGTCTCTGTCTCTGTCTCTGTCTCTGTCTCTGTCTCTGTCACTGTCACTGTCGCTGTCCCTGTCTCTGTCTCTGTCTCTGTCTCTGTCTCTGTCTCTGTCTCTGTCTCTGTCTCTGTCTCTGTCTCTGTCTCTGTCTCTGTCCCTG
>OX243800.1:16890000-16902500 GCA_945859595.2 Megachile willughbiella
TCTCTCTCCGTCTCTGTCTCTGCCTCTGTCTCTGCCCTGTCTCTGTCTCTGTCGCTGCCTCTGCCTCTGTCTCAGTCCCTGCGTCGGTCTCTGTCTCGGTCTCGGTCTCTGTCTCTGTCTCTGCCTCTGTCACAGTCTCTGCGTCTGTCACTGTCACTGTCGCTGGCCCTGTCTCTGTCTCTGTCTCTGTCTCTGTCCCTGTCTCTGTCTCTGTCTCTGTCTCTGTCTCCGTCTCTGTCTCTGTCTCTGTCTCTGTCTCTGTCTCTGTCTCAGTCTCTGTCTCTGTCTCTGTCTCTGTCTCTGTCTCTGTCTCTGTGTCTGTCTCTGTCTTCGTCTCTGTCCCTGTCTCTGTCACTGTCTCTGTCTCTGTCTGTGTTTCTGTCCATGTCTCTGTTCCTGTCTCTGTCTCTGTCTCTGTCTCTGTCACTGTCTCTGTCTCTGTCTCTGTCTCTGTCTCTGTCTCTGACTCTGTCTCTGTCTCTGTCTCTGTCTCCGTCTATGTACCTGTTTGTGTCTCTGTCCCTGTCTCTGTCGCTGTCTCTGTCTCTGTCCCTGTCCCTGTCTCTATCTCTGTCGCTGTCTCCGTCTCTGTCCCTGTCTCTGTATCTGTCCCTGCCTCTGTGTCTGTCACTGTCACTGTCGCTGTCTCCGTCTCTGCCCCTGTCTCTGTATCTGTCCCTGTCTCTGTCTCTGTCACTGTCACTGTCACTGTCTCTGTCTCTCTCTCTGCCCCTGTCTCTGTCGCTGTCTCTGTCTCTGTCTCTGTCTCTGACTCCGTCTCTATCTCTGCCTCTGCCTCTGCCTCTGTCTCTGTCTCTGTCTCTGCCTCTGTCTCTGTCTCTGTCTCTGTGTCTGTCTTTGTCTCTGTCTCTGTCTCTGTCTGTGTCTCTGTCTCTGTCTCTGTCTCCGTCTCTGTCTCTGTCTCTGTCTCTGTCTCTGCCTCTGTCTTTGTCTCTGCCTCTGTCTCTGTCTTTGTCTATGCCTCGATCACGGTCTCTGTCTCTGCCGCTGTCTCGGACCCTGTCTCAAACTTAGTCTCTGTCCCGCTAACTCTCTCTGTCCCTGCCTCTGTCACCGTCTCTGCCTCTGTCTCTGTCTCTGTCTCTGTGTCTGTCCCTGTCGCTGTGTCTCTGTCGCTGTCTCTGCCTCTGTCTCTGTCTCTGTTCCTGTCTCTATCTTTGTCCCTGTCTCTGTCTCTGTCACTGTCTCTGTCTCTGTCTCTGCCTCTGCCTCTGCCTCTGTCTCTGTCTCTGTCTCTGTCTCTGTCGCCGCCTCTGCCTCTGTCCCTTGTCTCTGTCCCTGTATCTGTGTCTTTGCCGGTGTCTCTGTGTCTGTGTCTCTGTCTCCGTGTTGCCTTCCTCTGTGGCTCTGTCTCTGTCTCCGTCTCTGTCTCTGACTCTGTCTCTGTCTCTGTCTCTGTCTCTGTCTCTGTCTCTGTCTCTGTCTCTGTCTCTGTCTCTGTCTCTGTCTCTGTCTCTGTCTCTGTCTCTGTCTCTGTCTCTGTCTCTGTCTCTGTCTCTGTCTCTGTCTCTGTCTCTGTCTCTGTCTCTGTCTCTGTCTCTGTCTCTGTCTCTGTCTCTGTCTCTGTCTCTGTCTCTGGTCTCTGTCTCTGTCTCGGCCTGTGTCTCTGTCTCTGTCTCTGTCTCTGTCTCTGACTCTGTCTCTGTCTCTGTCTCTGTCTCCGTCTATGTACCTGTTTGTGACTCTGTCCCTGTCTCTGTCGCTGTCTCTGTCTCTGTCCCTGTCCCTGTCTCTATCTCTGTCGCTGTCTCCGTCTCTGTCCCTGTCTCTGTATCTGTCCCTGCCTCTGTGTCTGTCACTGTCACTGTCGCTGTCTCCGTCTCTGCCCCTGTCTCTGTATCTGTCCCTGTCTCTGTCTCTGTCACTGTCACTGTCACTGTCTCTGTCTCTCTCTCTGCCCCTGTCTCTGTCGCTGTCTCTGTCTCTGTCTCTGTCTCTGACTCCGTCTCTATCTCTGCCTCTGCCTCTGCCTCTGTCTCTGTCTCTGTCTCTGCCTCTGTCTCTGTCTCTGTCTCTGTGTCTCTCTCTGTCTCTGTCTTTGTCTCTGTCTCTGTCTCTGTCTGTGTCTCTGTCTCTGTCTCTGTCTCCGTCTCTGTCTCTGTCTCTGTCTCTGTCTCTGTCTCTGCCTCTGTCTTTGTCTCTGCCTCTGTCTCTGTCTTTGTCTATGCCTCGATCACGGTCTCTGTCTCTGCCGCTGTCTCGGACCCTGTCTCAAACTTAGTCTCTGTCCCGCTAACTCTCTCTGTCTCTGCCTCTGTCACCGTCTCTGCCTCTGTCTCTGTCTCTGTCTCTGTGTCTATCCCTGTCGCTGTGTCTCTGTCGCTGTCTCTGCCTCTGTCTCTGTCTCTGTTCCTGTCTCTATCTTTGTCCCTGTCTCTGTCTCTGTCACTGTCTCTGTCTCTGTCTCTGCCTCTGCCTCTGCCTCTGTCTCTGTCTCTGTCTCTGTCTCTGTCGCCGCCTCTGCCTCTGTCCCTTGTCTCTGTCCCTGTATCTGTGTCTTTGCCGGTGTCTCTGTGTCTGTGTCTCTGTCTCCGTGTTGCCTTCCTCTGTGGCTCTGTCTCTGTCTCCGTCTCTGTCTCTGACTCTGTCTCTGTCTCTGTCTCTGTCTCTGTCTCTGTCTCTGTCTCTGTCTCTGTCTCTGTCTCTGTCTCTGTCTCTGTCTCTGTCTCTGTCTCTGTCTCTGTCTCTGTCTCTGTCTCTGTCTCTGTCTCTGTCTCTGTCTCTGTCTCTGTCTCTGTCTCTGTCTCTGTCTCTGTCTCTGTCTCTGTCTCTGTCTCTTTCTCTGTCTCTGTCTGTGTCGCTGCCTCTGTCTCTGTCTCTGTCTCTGTCTCTGTCTCTGTCTCTGTCTCTGTCTCTGTCTCTGTCGCTGCCTCTGCCTCTGTCTCAGTCCCTGCGTCGGTCTCTGTCTCTGTCTCTGTCTCTGTCTCTGTCTCTGTCTCTGTCTCTGTCTCTGTCTCTGTCTCTGTCTCTGTCTCTGTCTCTGTCTCTGTCTCTGTCTCTGTCTCTGTCTCAGTCTCAGTCTCTGCCTCTGTCTCTGCCTCTGTCTCTGTCTCTGTCTCTGTCTCTGTCTCTGTCTCTGTCTCTGTCTCTGTCTCTGTCTCTGTCTCTGTCTCTGTCTCTGTCTCTGTCTCTGTCTCTGTCTCTGTCCCTGTCTCTGTCTCTGTCTCTGTCTCTGTCTCTGTCTCTGTCTCTGTCTCTGTCTCTGTCTCTCTCTCCGTCTCTGTCTCTACCTCTGTCTCTGCCCTGTCTCTGTCTCTGTCGCTGCCTCTGCCTCTGTCTCAGTCCCTGCGTCGGTCTCTGTCTCGGTCTCTGTCTCTGTCTGTGTCTATGTCTCTGTCTCTGTCTCTGTCTGTGTCTCTGTCTCTGTCTCTGTCTCTGTCTCTGTCTCTGTCTCTGTCTCTGTCTGTGTCTCTGTCTCTGTCTCTGTCTCTGTCTCTGTCTCTGTCTCTGTCTCTGTCTCTGTCTCTGTCTCTGTCTCTGTCCCTGTCTCTGTCTCTGTCTCTGTCCCTGTCTCTGTCTCTGTCTCTGTCTCTGTCTCTGTCTCTGGTCTCTGTCTCTGTCTCTGTCTCTGTCTCTGTCTCTGTCTCTGTCTCTGTCTCTGTCTCTGTCTCTGTCTCTGTCTCTGTCTCTGTCTCTGTCTCTGTCTCTGTCTCTGTCTCTGTCTCTGTCTCTGTCTCTGTCTCTGTCTCTGTCTCTGTCTCTGTCTCTGTCTCTGTTTTTTCCTCGGTCTGTGTCTCTGTCTCCGTCACTGTCTCTGTATCGGTCTTTGTCTCTGTCTCTGTCTCTGTCTCTGTCTCTGTCTCTGTCTCTGTCTCTGTCTCTGTCTCTGTCTCTGTCTCTGTCTCTGTCTCTGTCTCTGTCTCTGTCTCTGTCCCTGTCTCTGTCTCTGTCTCTGTCTCTGTCTCTGTCTCTGCCTCTGCCACTGTCTCTGCCTCTGACTCTGTCTCCGTCTCCGTTTCTGTCTGTGTCTTTGTCTCTGTCTCTGTCTCTGTCTCTGTCTCTTTCTCTGTCTCTGTCTCTGTCTCTGTCTCTGTCTCTGTCTCTGTCTCTGTCTCTGTCTCTGTCTCTGTCTCTGTCTCTGTCTCTGTCTCTGTCTCTGTGTCTGTCTCTTTCTCTGTCTCTGTCTCTGCCTCTGTCTCTGTCTCTGTCTCTGTCCCTATCTCTGTCTCTGTCTCTGTCTCTGTCTCTGTCTCTGTCTCTGTCTCTGTCTCTGTCTCTGTCTCTGTCTCTGTCTCTGTCTCTTCCTGGGTCTGTGTCTCTGTATCTGCCTCTGTCTCTGTCTCTGTCTCTGTCTCTGTCTCTGTCTCTGTCTCTGTCTCTGTCTCTGTCTGTGTCTCTGCCCCTGTCTCGGTCTTTGTCTCCCTTTCTGTCTGTGTCTCTGTCTCTGTCTCTGTCTCTGTCTCTTTCTCTGTCTCTGTCTCTGCCTCTGTCTCTGTCTCTGTCTCTGTCCCCATCTCTGTCTCTGTCCCTGTCTCTGTCTCTGCCTTTGTCTCTGTCTATGTCTCTGTCTCTGTCTCTGTCTCTGTCTCTGCCTTTGTCTCCGTCTATGTCTCTGTCTCTGTCTCTGTCTCTGTCTCAGTCCCTGCGTCGGTCTCTGACTCGTTCTCTGTCTCTGTCTCTGCCTCTGTCTCAGTCCCTGCGTCGGTCTCTGACTCGGTCTCTGTCTCTGTCTCTGCCTCTGTCACAGTCTCTGCGTCTGTCTCGGTCTCTGTCTCTGTCTCTGTCTCTGTCTCTGTCTCTGTCTCTGTCTCTGTCTCTGTCTCTGTCTCTGTCACTGTCTCTGTCTCTGTCTCTGTCTCTCTCTCCGTCTCTGTCTCTGCCTCTGTCTTTGTCTCTGCCTCTGTCTCTGTCTTTGTCTATGCCTCGATCACGGTCTCTGTCTCTGCCGCTGTCTCGGACTCTGTCTCAACCTTAGTCTCTGTCCCGCTAACTCTCTCTGTCTCTGCCTCTGTCACCGTCTCTGCCTCTGTCTCTGTCTCTGTCTCTGTGTCTGTCCCTGTCGCTGTGTCTCTGTCGCTGTCTCTGCCTCTGTCTCTGTCTCTGTTCCTGTCTCTATCTTTGTCCCTGTCTCTGTCTCTGTCACTGTCTCTGTCTCTGTCTCTGCCTCTGCCTCTGCCTCTGTCTCTGTCTCTGTCTCTGTCTCTGTCGCCGCCTCTGCCTCTGTCCCTTGTCTCTGTCCCTGTATCTGTGGCTATGTCTCTGTGTCTTTGCCGGTGTCTCTGTGTCTGTGTCTCTGTCTCCGTGTTGCCTTCCTCTGTGGCTCTGTCTCTGTCTCCGTCTCTGTCTCTGACTCTGTCTCTGTCTCTGTCTCTGTCTCTGTCTCTGTCTCTCTCTCTGTCTCTGTCTCTGTCTCTGTCTCTGTCTCTGTCTCTGTCTCTGTCTCTGTCTCTGCCTCTGTCTCTGTCTCTGTCTCTGCCTTTGTCTCTGTCTATGTCTCTTTCTCTGTCTCTGTCTGTGTCGCTGCCTCTGTCTCGGTCTTTGTCTCCGTCTCTGTCTCTGTCTCTGTCTCTGTCTGTGTCTCTGTCTCTGTCCCCATCTCTGTCTCTGTCCCTGTCTCTGTCTCTGCCTTTGTCTCTGTCTATGTCTCTGTCTCTGTCTCTGTCTCTGTCTCTGCCTTTGTCTCCGTCTATGTCTCTGTCTCTGTCTCTGTCTCTGTCTCAGTCCCTGCGTCGGTCTCTGACTCGGTCTCTGTCTCTGTCTCTGCCTCTGTCTCAGTCCCTGCGTCGGTTTCTGACTCGGTCTCTGTCTCTGTCTCTGCCTCTGTCACAGTCTCTGCGTCTGTCTCTGTCTCTGTCTCTGTCTCTGTCTCTGTCTCTGTCTCTGTCTCTGTCTCTGTCTCTGTCTCTGTCTCTGTCTCTGTCTCTGTCACTGTCTCTGTCTCTGTCTCTGTCTCTCTCTCCGTCTCTGTCTCTGCCTCTGTCTCTGCCCTGTCTCTGTCTCTGTCGCTGCCTCTGCCTCTGTCTCAGTCCCTTCGTTGGTCTCTGTCTCGGTCTCTGTCTCTGTCTCTGCCTCTGTCACAGTCTCTGCGTCTGTCTCGGTCTCTGTCTCTGTCTCTGTCTCTGTCTCTGTCTCTGCCTCTTCCTCGGTCTGTGTCTCTGTCTCTGCCTCTGTCTCTGTCTCCGTCTCTGTCTCTGTATCGGTCTTTGTCTCTGTCTCTGTCTCTGTCTCTGTCTCTGTCTCTGTCTCTGTCTCTGTCTCTGTCTCTGTCTCTGTCTCTGTCTCTGTCCTTGTCTCCGTGTCTGTCTCTGTCTCTGTCTCTATATCGGTCTTTGTCTCCGTCTCCGTCTCTGTCTCTGTCTCTGTCTCTGTCTCTGTCTCTGTCTCTGTCTCTGTCTCTGTCTCTGTCTCTGTCTCTGTCTCTGTCTCTGTCTCTGTCTCTGTCTCTGTCTCTGTCTCTGTCTCAGTCTCTGCCTTTGTCTCTGTCTATGTCTCTTTCTCTGTCTCTGTCTCGGTCTTTGTCTCCGTCTCTGTCTCTGTCTCTGTCTGTGTCTCTGCCTCTGTCTCGGTCTTTGTCTCCGTCTCTGTTTCTGTTTCTGTCTCTGTCTCAGTCTCTTTCTCTGTCTCTGTCTCTGTCTCTGTCTCTGTCTCTGTCCCCATCTCTGTCTCTGTCTCTGTCTCTGTCTCTGTCTCTGTCTCTGTCTCTGTCTTTGTCTCTTTCTCTGTCTCTGTCTCTGCCTCTGTCTCTGTCTCTGTCTCTGTCCCCATCTCTGTCTCTGTCTCTGTCTCTGTCTCTGCCTTTGTCTCTGTCTATGTCTCTGTCTCTGTCTCTGTCTCTGTCTCTGCCTTTGTCTCCGTCTATGTCTCTTTCTCTGTCTCTGTCTGTGTCGCTGCCTCTGTCTCTGTCTCTGTCTCTGTCTCTGTCTCTGTCTCTGTCTCTGTCTCTGTCTCTGTCTCTGTCTCTGTCTCTGTCTCTGTCTCTGTCTCTGTCTCTGTCTCTGTCTCTGTCTCTGTCTCTGTCTCTGTCTCTGTCTCTGTCTCTGTCTCTGTCTCTGTCTCTGTCTCTTTCTCTGTCTCTGTCTGTGTCGCTGCCTCTGTCTCTGTCTCTGTCTCTGTCTCTGTCTCTGTCTCTGTCTCTGTCTCTGTCGCTGCCTCTGCCTCTGTCTCAGTCCCTGCGTCGGTCTCTGTCTCTGTCTCTGTCTCTGTCTCTGTCTCTGTCTCTGTCTCTGTCTCTGTCTCTGTCTCTGTCTCTGTCTCTGTCTCTGTCTCTGTCTCTGTCTCTGTCTCTGTCTCTGTCTCTGTCTCTGTCTCTGTCTCTGTCTCTGTCTCAGTCTCAGTCTCTGCCTCTGTCTCTGCCTCTGTCTCTGTCTCTGTCTCTGTCTCTGTCTCTGTCTCTGTCTCTGTCTCTGTCTCTGTCTCTGTCTCTGTCTCTGTCTCTGTCTCTGTCTCTGTCTCTGTCTCTGTCCCTGTCTCTGTCTCTGTCTCTGTCTCTGTCTCTGTCTCTGTCTCTGTCTCTGTCTCTCTCTCCGTCTCTGTCTCTACCTCTGTCTCTGCCCTGTCTCTGTCTCTGTCGCTGCCTCTGCCTCTGTCTCAGTCCCTGCGTCGGTCTCTGTCTCGGTCTCTGTCTCTGTCTGTGTCTATGTCTCTGTCTCTGTCTCTGTCTGTGTCTCTGTCTCTGTCTCTGTCTCTGTCTCTGTCTCTGTCTCTGTCTCTGTCTGTGTCTCTGTCTCTGTCTCTGTCTCTGTCTCTGTCTCTGTCTCTGTCTCTGTCTCTGTCTCTGTCTCTGTCCCTGTCTCTGTCTCTGTCTCTGTCCCTGTCTCTGTCTCTGTCTCTGTCTCTGTCTCTGTCTCTGGTCTCTGTCTCTGTCTCTGTCTCTGTCTCTGTCTCTGTCTCTGTCTCTGTCTCTGTCTCTGTCTCTGTCTCTGTCTCTGTCTCTGTCTCTGTCTCTGTCTCTGTCTCTGTCTCTGTCTCTGTCTCTGTCTCTGTCTCTGTCTCTGTCTCTGTCTCTGTCTCTGTTTTTTCCTCGGTCTGTGTCTCTGTCTCCGTCACTGTCTCTGTATCGGTCTTTGTCTCTGTCTCTGTCTCTGTCTCTGTCTCTGTCTCTGTCTCTGTCTCTGTCTCTGTCTCTGTCTCTGTCTCTGTCTCTGTCTCTGTCTCTGTCTCTGTCCCTGTCTCTGTCTCTGTCTCTGTCTCTGTCTCTGTCTCTGCCTCTGCCACTGTCTCTGCCTCTGACTCTGTCTCCGTCTCCGTTTCTGTCTGTGTCTTTGTCTCTGTCTCTGTCTCTGTCTCTGTCTCTTTCTCTGTCTCTGTCTCTGTCTCTGTCTCTGTCTCTGTCTCTGTCTCTGTCTCTGTCTCTGTCTCTGTCTCTGTCTCTGTCTCTGTCTCTGTCTCTGTCTCTGTCTCTGTGTCTGTCTCTTTCTCTGTCTCTGTCTCTGCCTCTGTCTCTGTCTCTGTCTCTGTCCCTATCTCTGTCTCTGTCTCTGTCTCTGTCTCTGTCTCTGTCTCTGTCTCTGTCTCTGTCTCTGTCTCTGTCTCTGTCTCTGTCTCTTCCTGGGTCTGTGTCTCTGTATCTGCCTCTGTCTCTGTCTCTGTCTCTGTCTCTGTCTCTGTCTCTGTCTCTGTCTCTGTCTCTGTCTCTGTCTCTGTCTCTGTCTCTGTGTCTGTCTCTGTCTCTGTCTCTGTCTCTGTCTCTGTCTCTGTCTCTGTCTCTGTCTCTGTCTCTGTCTCTGTCTCTGTCTCTGTCTCTGTCTCTGTCTCTGTCTCTGTCTCTGTCTCTGTCTCTGTCTCTGTCTCTGTCTCTGTCTCTGTCTCTGTCTCTGCCTCTGTCTCTGTCTCTGTCTCTGCCTTTGTCTCTGTCTATGTCTCTTTCTCTGTCTCTGTCTGTGTCGCTGCCTCTGTCTCGGTCTTTGTCTCCGTCTCTGTCTCTGTCTCTGTCTCTGTCTGTGTCTCTGCCCCTGTCTCGGTCTTTGTCTCCCTTTCTGTCTGTGTCTCTGTCTCTGTCTCTGTCTCTGTCTCTTTCTCTGTCTCTGTCTCTGCCTCTGTCTCTGTCTCTGTCTCTGTCCCCATCTCTGTCTCTGTCCCTGTCTCTGTCTCTGCCTTTGTCTCTGTCTATGTCTCTGTCTCTGTCTCTGTCTCTGTCTCTGCCTTTGTCTCCGTCTATGTCTCTGTCTCTGTCTCTGTCTCTGTCTCAGTCCCTGCGTCGGTCTCTGACTCGTTCTCTGTCTCTGTCTCTGCCTCTGTCTCAGTCCCTGCGTCGGTCTCTGACTCGGTCTCTGTCTCTGTCTCTGCCTCTGTCACAGTCTCTGCGTCTGTCTCGGTCTCTGTCTCTGTCTCTGTCTCTGTCTCTGTCTCTGTCTCTGTCTCTGTCTCTGTCTCTGTCTCTGTCTCTGTCACTGTCTCTGTCTCTGTCTCTGTCTCTCTCTCCGTCTCTGTCTCTGCCTCTGTCTCTGCCCTGTCTCTGTCTCTGTCGCTGCCTCTGCCTCTGTCTCAGTCCCTGCGTTGGTCTCTGTCTCGGTCTCTGTCTCTGTCTCTGCCTCTGTCACAGTCTCTGTCTCTCTCTCCGTCTCTGTCTCTGCCTCTGTCTCTGTCTCTGTCTCTGTCTCTGTCTCTGTCTCTGTCTCTGTCTCTGTCGCTGTCTCTGTCTCTTCCTCGGTCTGTGTCTCTGTCTCTGCCTCTGTCTCTGTCTCTGTCTCTGTCTCCGTCTCTGTCTCTGTCTCTGTCTCTGTCTCTGCCTCTGTCTCTGCCTCTGTCTCTGTCTCTGTCTCTGTCTCTGTCTCTGTCTCTGTCTCTGTCTCTGTCTCTGTCTCTGTCTCTGTCTCTGTCTGTGTCTCTGCCACTGTCTCTGTCTCTGTCTCTGTCTCTGCCTTTGTCTCTGTCTATGTCTCTTTCTCTGTCTCTGTCTGTGTCGCTGCCTCTGTCTCGATCTTTGTCTCCGTCTCTGTTTCTGTTTCTGTCTCTGTCTCAGTCTCAGTCTCTGTCTCTGTCTCTGTCTCTGTCTCTGCCTCTGTCTCGGTCTTTGTATCCGTCTCCGTCTCTGTCTCTGTCTCTGCTTCTGTCTCTGTCTCTGTCTCTGTCTCTGCCTCTGTCACAGTCTCTGCGTCTGCCTCGGTCTCTGTCTCTGTCTCTGTCTCTGTCTCTGTCTCTGTCTCTGTCTCTGTCTCTGTCTCTGTCTCTGTCTCTGTCTCTGTCTCTGTCCCTGTCTCTTCCTCGGTCTGTGTCTCTGTCTCTGCCTCTGTCTCTGTCTCCGTCTCTGTCTCTGTATCGGTCTTTGTCTCTGTCTCTGTCTCTGTCTCTGTCTCTGTCTCTGTCTCTGTCTCTGTCTCTGTCTCTGTGTCTGTCTCTGTCTCTGTCTCTGTCTGTGTCTCTGTCTCTGTCTCTGTGTCTGTCTCTGTCCGTGTCTCTGCCTCTGTCTCTGTCTCTGTCTCTGTCTCTGCCTTTGTCTCTGTCTCTGTCTCTGTCTCTGTCTCTGTCTCGGTCTCTGTCTCTGTCTCTGTCTCTGTCTGTGTCTCTGCCACTGTCTCTGTCTCTGTCTCTGTCTCTGCCTTTGTCTCTGTCTATGTCTCTTTCTCTGTCTCTGTCTGTGTCGCTGCCTCTGTCTCGATCTTTGTCTCCGTCTCTGTTCCTGTTTCTGTCTCTGTCTCAGTCTCAGTCTCTGTCTCTGTCTCTGTCTCTGTCTCTGTCTCTGCCTCTGTCTCGGTCTTTGTATCCGTCTCTGTCTCTGTCTCTGTCTCTGCCTCTGTCTCTGTCGCTGTCTCTGTCTCTGCCTCTGTCACAGTCTCTGCGTCTGTCTCGGTCTCGGTCTCTGTCTCTGTCTCTGTCTCTGTCTCTGTCTCTGTCTCTGTCTCTGTCTCTGTCTCTGTCTCTGTCTCTGTCCCTGTCTCTTCCTCGGTCTGTGTCTCTGTCTCTGCCTCTGTCTCTGTCTCCGTCTCTGTCTCTGTATCGGTCTTTGTCTCTGTCTCTGTCTCTGTCTCTGTCTCTGTCTCTGTCTCTGTCTCTGTCTCTGTCTCTGTACTTGACTCTGTCTCTGTCTCTGTCTCTGTCTCTGTCTCTGCCTCTGTCTCTGCCTCTGTCTCTGTCTCTGTCTCCGTTTCTGTCTGTGTCTCTGTCTCTGTCTCTGTCTCTGTCTCTGTCTCTGTCTCTGTCTCTGTCTCTGTCTCTGTCCCTGTCTCTGTCTCTGTCTCTGTCTCTGCCTCTGTCTCTGTCTCCGTCTCTGTCTCTGTATCGGCCTTTGTCTCTGTCTCTGTCTCTGTCTCTGTCTCTGTCTCTGTCTCTGTCTCTGTCTCTGTCTCTGTCTCTGCCTCTGCCTCTGCCTCTGTCTCTGCCTCTGTCTCTGTGTCTGTCTCCGTTTCTGTCTGTGTCTCTGTCTCTGTCTCTGTCTCTGTCTCTGTCTCTGTCTCTGTCTCTGTCTCTGTCTCTGTCTCTGTCTCTGTCTCTGTCTCTGTCTCTGTCCCTGTCTCTGTCTCTGTCTCTGTCCCTGTCTCTGTCTCTGTCTCTGTCTCTGTCTCTGTCTCTGGTCTCTGTCTCTGTCTCTGTCTCTGTCTCTGTCTCTGTCTCTGTCTCTGTCTCTGTCTCTGTCTCTGTCTCTGTCTCTGTCTCTGTCTCTGTCTCTGTCTCTGTCTCTGTCTCTGTCTCTGTCTCTGTCTCTGTCTCTGTCTCTGTCTCTGTCTCTGTCTCTGTCTCTGTCTCTGTCTCTGTCTCTGCCTCTGTCTCTGTCTCCGTCTCTGTCTCTGTATCGGTCTTTGTCTCTGTCTCTGTCTCTGTCTCTGTCTCTGTCTCTGTCTCTGTCTCTGTCTCTGTCTCTGTGTCTGTCTCTGTCTCTGTCTCTGTCTGTGTCTCTGTCTCTGTCTCTGTGTCTGTCTCTGTCCGTGTCTCTGCCTCTGTCTCTGTCTCTGTCTCTGTCTCTGCCTTTGTCTCTGTCTCTGTCTCTGTCTCTGTCTCTGTCTCGGTCTCTGTCTCTGTCTCTGTCTCTGTCTGTGTCTCTGCCACTGTCTCTGTCTCTGTCTCTGTCTCTGCCTTTGTCTCTGTCTATGTCTCTTTCTCTGTCTCTGTCTGTGTCGCTGCCTCTGTCTCGATCTTTGTCTCCGTCTCTGTTCCTGTTTCTGTCTCTGTCTCAGTCTCAGTCTCTGTCTCTGTCTCTGTCTCTGTCTCTGCCTCTGTCTCGGTCTTTGTATCCGTCTCTGTCTCTGTCTCTGTCTCTGCCTCTGTCTCTGTCGCTGTCTCTGTCTCTGCCTCTGTCACAGTCTCTGCGTCTGTCTCGGTCTCTGTCTCTGTCTCTGTCTCTGTCTCTGTCTCTGTCTCTGTCTCTGTCTCTGTCTCTGTCTCTGTCTCTGTCTCTGTCCCTGTCTCTTCCTCGGTCTGTGTCTCTGTCTCTGCCTCTGTCTCTGTCTCCGTCTCTGTCTCTGTATCGGTCTTTGTCTCTGTCTCTGTCTCTGTCTCTGTCTCTGTCTCTGTCTCTGTCTCTGTCTCTGTACTTGACTCTGTCTCTGTCTCTGTCTCTGTCTCTGTCTCTGCCTCTGTCTCTGCCTCTGTCTCTGTCTCTGTCT
>OX243800.1:16907500-16935000 GCA_945859595.2 Megachile willughbiella
CTCTGTCTCTGTCGCTGCCTCTGCCTCTGTCTCAGTCCCTGCGTTGGTCTCTGTCTCGGTCTCTGTCTCTGTCTCTGCCTCTGTCACAGTCTCTGCGTCTGTCTCGGTCTCTGTCTCTGTCTCTGTCTCTGTCTCTGTCTCTGTCTCTGTCTCTTACTCGGTCTGTGTCTCTGTCTCTGCCTCTGTCTCTGTCTCCGTCTCTGTCTCTGTATCGGTCTTTGTCTCTGTCTCTGTCTCTGTCTCTGTCTCTGTCTCTGTCTCTGTCTCTGTCTCTGTCTCTGTCTCTGTCTCTGTCCTTGTCTCCGTGTCTGTCTCTGTCTCTGTCTCTATCTCGGTCTTTGTCTCCGTCTCCGTCTCTGTCTCTGTCTCTGTCTCTGTCTCTGTCTCTGTCTCTGTCTCTGTCTCTGTCTCTGTCTCTGTCTCTGTCTCTGTCTCTGTCTCTGTCTCTGTCTCTGTCTCTGTCTCTGTCTCTGTCTCTGTCTCTGTCTCTGTCTCTGTCTCTGTCTCTGTCTCTGTCTCAGTCTCTGTCTCTGTCTCTGCCTTTGTCTCTGTCTATGTCTCTTTCTCTGTCTCTATCTCGGTCTTTGTCTCCGTCTCTGTCTCTGTCTCTGTCTCTGTCTGTGTCTCTGCCTCTGTCTCGGTCTTTGTCTCCGTCTCTGTTTCTGTCCCTGTCTCTGTCTCTGTCTCTGTCTCTGCCTCTGTCTCTGCCTCTGTCTCTGTCTCTGTCTCCGTTTCTGTCTGTGTCTCTGTCTCCGTCTCTGTCTCTGTCTCTGTCTCTGTCTCTGTCTCTGTCTCTGTCTCTGTCTCTGTCTCTGTCTCTGTCTCTTTCTCTGTCTCTGTCTCTGCCTCTGTCTCTGTCTCTGTCTTTGTCCCTATCTCTGTCTCTGTCTCTGCCTCTGTCTCTGTCTCTGCCTTTGTCTCTGTCTATGTCTCTGTCTCTGTCTCTGTCTCTGTCTCTGCCTTTGTCTCCGTATATGTCTCTTTCTCTGTCTCTGTCTGTGTCGCTCCCTCTGTCTCTGTCTCTGTCTCTGCCCCTGTCTCTGTCTCTGTCCCTGTCGCTGCCTCTGCCTCTGTCTCAGTCCCTGCGTCGGTCTCTGTCTCTGTCTCTGTCTCTGTCTCTGTCTCTGCCTCTGTCTCGGTCTTTGTCTCCGTCTCTGTTTCTGTCTCTCTCTCTGTCTCAGTCTCAGTCTCTGCCTCTGTCTCTGCCTCTGTCTCTGTCTCTGTCTCTGACTCTGTCTCTGTCTCTGTCTCTGTCTCTGTCCCTGTCTCTGTCTCTGTCTCTGTCTCTGTCTCTGTCTCTGTCTCTGTCTCTGTCTCTGTCTCTGTCTCTGCCTCCGTCACAGTCTCTGCGTCTGTCTCGGTCTCTGTCTCTGTCTCTGTCTCTGTCTCTGTCTCTGTGTCTGTCTCTGTCTCTGTCTCTGTCTGTGTCTCTGTCTCTGTCTCTGTCTCTGTCTCTGTCCGTGTCTCTGCCTCTGTCTCTGTCTCTGTCTCTGTCTCTGCCTTTGTCTCTGTCTCTGTCTCTGTCTCTGTCTCTGTCTCTGTCTCTGTCTCTGTCTCTGTCTCTGTCTCTGTCTCTGTCTCTGTCTCTGTCTCTGTCTCTGTCTCTGTCTGTGTCTCTGCCACTGTCTCTGTCTCTGTCTCTGTCTCTGCCTTTGTCTCTGTCTATGTCTCTTTCTCTGTCTCTGTCTGTGTCGCTGCCTCTGTCACAGTCTCTGCGTCTGTCTCGGTCTCTGTCTCTGTCTCTGTCTCTGTCTCTGTCTCTGTCTCTGTCTCTGTCTCTGTCTCTGTCTCTGTCCCTGTCTCTTCCTCGGTCTGGGTCTCTGTCTCTGCCTCTGTCTCTGTCTCCGTCTCTGTCTCTGTATCGGTCTTTGTCTCTGTCTCTGTCTCTGTCTCTGTCTCTGTCTCTGTCTCTGTCTCTGTCTCTGTCTCTGTCTCTGTCTCTGTCTCTGTCTCTGTCTCTGTCTCTGTCTCTGTCTCTGTCTCTCTCTCTGTCTCTGTCTCTGTCTCTGTCTCTGTCTCTGTCTCTGTCTCTGTCTCTGTCTCTGTCTCTGTCTCTGTCTCTGTCTCTGTCTCTGTCTCTGTCTCTGTCCCTGTCTCTGTCTCTGTCTCTGTCTCTGTCTCTGTCTCTGTCTCTGTCGCTGTCTCTCCCTCTGTCTCTGTCTCCGTCTCTGTCCCTGGCTCTGTCTCTGCCACTGTCTCCGTCTCTGTCTCGGTCGCGGACTTTGTCTCTGTCTCTGACTCCGTGTCTGTCTCTGTCTCTGTCTCTATCTCGGTCTTTGTCTCCGTCTCTGTCTCTGTCTCTGTCTCTGTCTCTGTCTCTGTCTCTGTCTCTGTCTCTGTCTCTGTCTCTGTCTCAGTCCCTGCGTCGGTCTCTGACTCGGTCTCTGTCTCTGTCTCTGCCTCTGTCACAGTCTCTGCGTCTGTCTCGGTCTCTGTCTCTGTCCCTGTCTCTGTCTCTGTCTCTGTCTCTGTCTCTGTCTCTGTCACTGTCTCTGTCTCTGTCTCTGTCTCTCTCTCCGTCTCTGTCACTGCCTCTGTCTCTGCCCTGTCTCTGTCTCTGTCGCTGCCTCTGCCTCTGTCTCAGTCCCTGCGTTGGTCTCTGTCTCGGTCTCTGTCTCTGTCTCTGCCTCTGTCACAGTCTCTGCGTCTGTCTCGGTCTCTGTCTCTGTCTCTGTCTCTGTCTCTGTCTCTGTCTCTTCCTCGGTCTGTGTCTCTGTCTCTGCCTCTGTCTCTGTCTCCGTCTCTGTCTCTGTATCGGTCTTTGTCTCTGTCTCTGTCTCTGTCTCTGTCTCTGTCTCTGTCTCTGTCTCTGTCTCTGTCTCTGTCTCTGTCCTTGTCTCCGTGTCTGTCTCTGTCTCTGTCTCTATCTCGGTCTTTGTCTCCGTCTCCGTCTCTGTCTCTGTCTCTGTCTCTGTCTCTGTCTCTGTCTCTGTCTCTGTCTCTGTCTCTGTCTCTGTCTCTGTCTCTGTCTCTGTCTCTGTCTCTGTCTCTGTCTCTGTCTCTGTCTCAGTCTCTGCCTTTGTCTCTGTCTATGTCTCTTTCTCTGTCTCTGTCTCGGTCTTTGTCTCCGTCTCTGTCTCTGTCTCTGTCTGTGTCTCTGCCTCTGTCTCGGTCTTTGTCTCCGTCTCTGTTTCTGTTTCTGTCTCTGTCTCAGTCTCTTTCTCTGTCTCTGTCTCTGTCTCTGTCTCTGTCTCTGTCCCCATCTCTGTCTCTGTCTCTGTCTCTGTCTCTGTCTCTGTCTCTGTCTCTGTCTCTGTCTCTGTCTCTTTCTCTGTCTCTGTCTCTGCCTCTGTCTCTGTCTCTGTCTCTGTCCCCATCTCTGTCTCTGTCTCTGTCTCTGTCTCTGCCTTTGTCTCTGTCTATGTCTCTGTCTCTGTCTCTGTCTCTGTCTCTGCCTTTGTCTCCGTCTATGTCTCTTTCTCTGTCTCTGTCTGTGTCGCTGCCTCTGTCTCTGTCTCTGTCTCTGTCTCTGTCTCTGTCTCTGTCTCTGTCTCTGTCTCTGTCTCTGTCTCTGTCTCTGTCTCTGTCTCTGTCTCTGTCTCTGCCTCTGTCTCTGTCTCTGTCTCTGTCTCTGTCTCTGTCTCTGTCTCTGTCTCTGTCTCTGTCTCTGTCTCTTTCTCTGTCTGTGTCGCTGCCTCTGTCTCTGTCTCTGTCTCTGTCTCTGTCTCTGTCTCTGTCTCTGTCTCTGTCGCTGCCTCTGCCTCTGTCTCAGTCCCTGCGTCGGTCTCTGTCTCGGTCTCTGTCTCTGTCTCTGCCTCTGTCACAGTCTCTGCGTCTGTCTCGGTCTCTGTCTCTGTCTCTGTCTCTGTCTCTGTCTCTGTCTCTTCCTCGGTCTGTGTCTCTGTCTCTGCCTCTGTCTCTGTCTCCGTCTCTGTCTCTGTATCGGTCTTTGTCTCTGTCTCTGTCTCTGTCTCTGTCTCTGTCTCTGTCTCTGTCTCTGTCTCTGTCTCTGTCTCTGTCTCTGTCTCTGTCCTTGTCTCCGTGTCTGTCTCTGTCTCTGTCTCTATATCGGTCTTTGTCTCCGTCTCCGTCTCTGTCTCTGTCTCTGTCTCTGTCTCTGTCTCTGTCTCTGTCTCTGTCTCTGTCTCTGTCTCTGTCTCTGTCTCTGTCTCTGTCTCTGTCTCTGTCTCTGTCTCTGTCTCAGTCTCTGCCTTTGTCTCTGTCTATGTCTCTTTCTCTGTCTCTGTCTCGGTCTTTGTCTCCGTCTCTGTCTCTGTCTCTGTCTGTGTCTCTGCCTCTGTCTCGGTCTTTGTCTCCGTCTCTGTTTCTGTTTCTGTCTCTGTCTCAGTCTCTTTCTCTGTCTCTGTCTCTGTCTCTGTCTCTGTCTCTGTCCCCATCTCTGTCTCTGTCTCTGTCTCTGTCTCTGTCTCTGTCTCTGTCTCTGTCTCTGTCTCTTTCTCTGTCTCTGTCTCTGCCTCTGTCTCTGTCTCTGTCTCTGTCCCCATCTCTGTCTCTGTCTCTGTCTCTGTCTCTGCCTTTGTCTCTGTCTATGTCTCTGTCTCTGTCTCTGTCTCTGTCTCTGCCTTTGTCTCCGTCTATGTCTCTTTCTCTGTCTCTGTCTGTGTCGCTGCCTCTGTCTCTGTCTCTGTCTCTGTCTCTGTCTCTGTCTCTGTCTCTGTCTCTGTCTCTGTCTCTGTCTCTGTCTCTGTCTCTGTCCCTGTCTCTGTCTCTGTCTCTGTCTCTGTCTCTGTCTCTGTCTCTGTCTCTGTCTCTGTCTCTCTCTCCGTCTCTGTCTCTGTCTCTGTCTCTTCCTGGGTCTGTGTCTCTGTATCTGCCTCTGACTCTGTCTCTGTCTCTGTCTCTGTCTCTGTCTCTGTCTCTGTCTCTGTCTCTGTCTCTGTCTCTGTCTCTGTCTCTGTCTCTGTCTCTGTCTCTGTCTCTGTCTCTGTCTCTGTCTCTGTCTCTGTCTCTGTCTCTGTCTCTGTCTCTGTCTCTGTCTCTGTCTCTGTCTCTGTCTCTGTCTCTGTCTCTGTCTCTGTCTCTGTCTCTGTCTCTGTCTCTGTCTCTGTCTCTGTCTCTGTCTCTGTCTCTGTCTCTGTCTCTGTCTCTGTCTCTGTCTCTGTCTCTGTCTCTGTCTCTGTCTCTGTCTCTGTCTCTGTCTCTGTCTCTGTCTCTGTCTCTGTCTCTGTCTCTTCCTGGGTCTGTGTCTCTGTATCTGCCTCTGACTCTGTCTCTGTCTCTGTCTCTGTCTCTGTCTCTGTCTCTGTCTCTGTCTCTGTCTCTGTGTCTGTCTCTGTCTCTGTCTCTGTCTCTGTCTCTGTCTCTGTCTCTGTCTCTGTCTCTCTCTCCGTCTCTGTCTCTACCTCTGTCTCTGCCCTGTCTCTGTCTCTGTCGCTGCCTCTGCCTCTGTCTCAGTCCCTGCGTCGGTCTCTGTCTCGGTCTCTGTCTCTGTCTGTGTCTATGTCTCTGTCTCTGTCTCTGTCTGTGTCTCTGTCTCTGTCTCTGTCTCTGTCTCTGTCTCTGTCTCTGTCTCTGTCTGTGTCTCTGTCTCTGTCTCTGTCTCTGTCTCTGTCTCTGTCTCTGTCTCTGTCTCTGGTCTCTGTCTCTGTCTCTGTCTCTGTCTCTGTCTCTGTCTCTGTCTCTGTCTCTGTCTCTGTCTCTGTCTCTGTCTCTGTCTCTGTCTCTGTCTCTGTCTCTGTCTCTGTCTCTGTCTCTGTCTCTGTCTCTGTCTCTGTCTCTGTCTCTGTCTCTGTCTCTGTCTCTGTCTCTGTCTCTGTCTCTGTCTCTGTCTCTGTCTCTGTCTCTGTCTCTGTCTCTGTCTCTGTCTCTGTCTCTGTCTCTGTCTCTGTCTCTGTCTCTGTCTCTTCCTGGGTCTGTGTCTCTGTATCTGCCTCTGACTCTGTCTCTGTCTCTGTCTCTGTCTCTGTCTCTGTCTCTGTCTCTGTCTCTGTGTCTGTCTCTGTCTCTGTCTCTGTCTCTGTCTCTGTCTCTGTCTCTGTCTCTGTCTCTGTCTCTGTCTCTGTCTCTGTCTCTGTCTCTGTCTCTGTCTCTGTCTCTGTCTCTGTCTCTGTCTCTGTCTCTGTCTCTGTCTCTGTCTCTGCCTCTGTCTCTGTCTCTGTCTCTGCCTTTGTCTCTGTCTATGTCTCTTTCTCTGTCTCTGTCTGTGTCGCTGCCTCTGTCTCGGTCTTTGTCTCCGTCTCTGTCTCTGTCTCTGTCTCTGTCTGTGTCTCTGCCCCTGTCTCGGTCTTTGTCTCCCTTTCTGTCTGTGTCTCTGTCTCTGTCTCTGTCTCTGTCTCTGTCTCTGTCTCTTTCTCTGTCTCTGTCTCTGCCTCTGTCTCTGTCTCTGTCTCTGTCCCCATCTCTGTCTCTGTCCCTGTCTCTGTCTCTGCCTTTGTCTCTGTCTATGTCTCTGTCTCTGTCTCTGTCTCTGTCTCTGCCTTTGTCTCCGTCTATGTCTCTGTCTCTGTCTCTGTCTCTGTCTCAGTCCCTGCGTCGGTCTCTGACTCGGTCTCTGTCTCTGTCTCTGCCTCTGTCTCAGTCCCTGCGTCGGTCTCTGACTCGGTCTCTGTCTCTGTCTCTGCCTCTGTCACAGTCTCTGCGTCTGTCTCGGTCTCTGTCTCTGTCTCTGTCTCTGTCTCTGTCTCTGTCTCTGTCTCTGTCTCTGTCTCTGTCACTGTCTCTGTCTCTGTCTCTGTCTCTCTCTCCGTCTCTGTCTCTGCCTCTGTCTCTGCCCTGTCTCTGTCTCTGTCGCTGCCTCTGCCTCTGTCTCAGTCCCTGCGTTGGTCTCTGTCTCGGTCTCTGTCTCTGTCTCTGCCTCTGTCACAGTCTCTGTCTCTCTCTCCGTCTCTGTCTCTGCCTCTGTCTCTGTCTCTGTCTCTGTCTCTGTCTCTGTCTCTGTCGCTGTCTCTGTCTCTTCCTCGGTCTGTGTCTCTGTCTCTGCCTCTGTCTCTGTCTCTGTCTCTGTCTCCGTCTCTGTCTCTGCCTCTGTCTCTGTCTCTGCCTCTGTCTCTGCCTCTGTCTCTGTCTCTGTCTCTGTCTCTGTCTCTGTCTCTGTCTCTGTCTCTGTCTCTGTCTCTGTCTCTGTCACTGCCTCTGTCTCTGCCCTGTCTCTGTCTCTGTCGCTGCCTCTGCCTCTGTCTCAGTCCCTGCGTTGGTCTCTGTCTCGGTCTCTGTCTCTGTCTCTGCCTCTGTCACAGTCTCTGCGTCTGTCTCGGTCTCTGTCTCTGTCTCTGTCTCTGTCTCTGTCTCTGTCTCTTCCTCGGTCTGTGTCTCTGTCTCTGCCTCTGTCTCTGTCTCCGTCTCTGTCTCTGTATCGGTCTTTGTCTCTGTCTCTGTCTCTGTCTCTGTCTCTGTCTCTGCCTCTGTCTCTGTCTCTGTCTCTGTCTCTGTCCTTGTCTCCGTGTCTGTCTCTGTCTCTGTCTCTATCTCGGTCTTTGTCTCCGTCTCCGTCTCTGTCTCTGTCTCTGTCTCTGTCTCTGTCTCTGTCTCTGTCTCTGTCTCTGTCTCTGTCTCTGTCTCTGTCTCTGTCTCTGTCTCTGTCTCTGTCTCTGTCTCAGTCTCTGCCTTTGTCTCTGTCTATGTCTCTTTCTCTGTCTCTGTCTCGGTCTTTGTCTCCGTCTCTGTCTCTGTCTCTGTCTGTGTCTCTGCCTCTGTCTCGGTCTTTGTCTCCGTCTCTGTTTCTGTTTCTGTCTCTGTCTCAGTCTCTTTCTCTGTCTCTGTCTCTGTCTCTGTCTCTGTCTCTGTCCCCATCTCTGTCTCTGTCTCTGTCTCTGTCTCTGTCTCTGTCTCTGTCTCTGTCTCTGTCTCTGTCTCTTTCTCTGTCTCTGTCTCTGCCTCTGTCTCTGTCTCTGTCTCTGTCCCCATCTCTGTCTCTGTCTCTGTCTCTGTCTCTGCCTTTGTCTCTGTCTATGTCTCTGTCTCTGTCTCTGTCTCTGTCTCTGCCTTTGTCTCCGTCTATGTCTCTTTCTCTGTCTCTGTCTGTGTCGCTGCCTCTGTCTCTGTCTCTGTCTCTGTCTCTGTCTCTGTCTCTGTCTCTGTCTCTGTCTCTGTCTCTGTCTCTGTCTCTGTCTCTGTCTCTGTCTCTGTCTCTGCCTCTGTCTCTGTCTCTGTCTCTGTCTCTGTCTCTGTCTCTGTCTCTGTCTCTGTCTCTTTCTCTGTCTCTGTCTGTGTCGCTGCCTCTGTCTCTGTCTCTGTCTCTGTCTCTGTCTCTGTCTCTGTCTCTGTCTCTGTCGCTGCCTCTGCCTCTGTCTCAGTCCCTGCGTCGGTCTCTGTCTCTGTCTCTGTCTCTGTCTCTGTCTCTGTCTCTGTCTCTGTCTCTGTCTCTGTCTCTGTCTCTGTCCCTGTCTCTGTCTCTGTCTCTGTCTCTGTCTCTGTCTCTGTCTCTGTCTCTTTCTCTGTCTCTGTCTGTGTCGCTGCCTCTGTCTCTGTCTCTGTCTCTGTCTCTGTCTCTGTCTCTGTCGCTGCCTCTGCCTCTGTCTCAGTCCCTGCGTCGGTCTCTGTCTCTGTCTCTGTCTCTGTCTCTGTCTCTGTCTCTGTCTCTGTCTCTGTCTCTGTCTCTGTCTCTGTCTCTGTCTCTGTCTCTGTCTCTGTCTCTGTCTCTGTCTCTGTCTCTGTCTCTGTCTCTGCCTCTGTCTCTGTCTCTGTCTCTGCCTTTGTCTCTGTCTATGTCTCTTTCTCTGTCTCTGTCTGTGTCGCTGCCTCTGTCTCGGTCTTTGTCTCCGTCTCTGTCTCTGTCTCTGTCTCTGTCTGTGTCTCTGCCCCTGTCTCGGTCTTTGTCTCCCTTTCTGTCTGTGTCTCTGTCTCTGTCTCTGTCTCTGTCTCTGTCTCTGTCTCTGTCTCTGTCTCTTTCTCTGTCTCTGTCTCTGCCTCTGTCTCTGTCTCTGTCTCTGTCCCCATCTCTGTCTCTGTCCCTGTCTCTGTCTCTGCCTTTGTCTCTGTCTATGTCTCTGTCTCTGTCTCTGTCTCTGTCTCTGCCTTTGTCTCCGTCTATGTCTCTGTCTCTGTCTCTGTCTCTGTCTCAGTCCCTGCGTCGGTCTCTGACTCGGTCTCTGTCTCTGTCTCTGCCTCTGTCTCAGTCCCTGCGTCGGTCTCTGACTCGGTCTCTGTCTCTGTCTCTGCCTCTGTCACAGTCTCTGCGTCTGTCTCGGTCTCTGTCTCTGTCTCTGTCTCTGTCTCTGTCTCTGTCTCTGTCTCTGTCTCTGTCTCTGTCACTGTCTCTGTCTCTGTCTCTGTCTCTCTCTCCGTCTCTGTCTCTGCCTCTGTCTCTGCCCTGTCTCTGTCTCTGTCGCTGCCTCTGCCTCTGTCTCAGTCCCTGCGTTGGTCTCTGTCTCGGTCTCTGTCTCTGTCTCTGCCTCTGTCACAGTCTCTGTCTCTCTCTCCGTCTCTGTCTCTGCCTCTGTCTCTGTCTCTGTCTCTGTCTCTGTCTCTGTCTCTGTCTCTGTCGCTGTCTCTGTCTCTTCCTCGGTCTGTGTCTCTGTCTCTGCCTCTGTCTCTGTCTCTGTCTCTGTCTCCGTCTCTGTCTCTGTCTCTGTCTCTGTCTCTGCCTCTGTCTCTGCCTCTGTCTCTGTCTCTGTCTCTGTCTCTGTCTCTGTCTCTGTCTCTGTCTCTGTCTCTGTCTCTGTCTCTGTCTCTGTCTCTGTCTGTGTCTCTGCCACTGTCTCTGTCTCTGTCTCTGTCTCTGCCTTTGTCTCTGTCTATGTCTCTTTCTCTGTCTCTGTCTGTGTCGCTGCCTCTGTCTCGATCTTTGTCTCCGTCTCTGTTTCTGTTTCTGTCTCTGTCTCAGTCTCAGTCTCTGTCTCTGTCTCTGTCTCTGTCTCTGCCTCTGTCTCGGTCTTTGTATCCGTCTCCGTCTCTGTCTCTGTCTCTGTCTCTGTCTCTGCCTCTGTCACAGTCTCTGCGTCTGTCTCGGTCTCTGTCTCTGTCTCTGTCTCTGTCTCTGTCTCTGTCTCTGTCTCTGTCTCTGTCTCTGTCTCTGTCTCTGTCTCTGTCCCTGTCTCTTCCTCGGTCTGTGTCTCTGTCTCTGCCTCTGTCTCTGTCTCCGTCTCTGTCTCTGTATCGGTCTTTGTCTCTGTCTCTGTCTCTGTCTCTGTCTCTGTCTCTGTCTCTGTCTCTGTCTCTGTCTCTGTGTCTGTCTCTGTCTCTGTCTCTGTCTGTGTCTCTGTCTCTGTCTCTGTGTCTGTCTCTGTCCGTGTCTCTGCCTCTGTCTCTGTCTCTGTCTCTGTCTCTGCCTTTGTCTCTGTCTCTGTCTCTGTCTCTGTCTCTGTCTCGGTCTCTGTCTCTGTCTCTGTCTCTGTCTGTGTCTCTGCCACTGTCTCTGTCTCTGTCTCTGTCTCTGCCTTTGTCTCTGTCTATGTCTCTTTCTCTGTCTCTGTCTGTGTCGCTGCCTCTGTCTCGATCTTTGTCTCCGTCTCTGTTCCTGTTTCTGTCTCTGTCTCAGTCTCAGTCTCTGTCTCTGTCTCTGTCTCTGTCTCTGCCTCTGTCTCGGTCTTTGTATCCGTCTCTGTCTCTGTCTCTGTCTCTGCCTCTGTCTCTGTCGCTGTCTCTGTCTCTGCCTCTGTCACAGTCTCTGCGTCTGTCTCGGTCTCTGTCTCTGTCTCTGTCTCTGTCTCTGTCTCTGTCTCTGTCTCTGTCTCTGTCTCTGTCCCTGTCTCTTCCTCGGTCTGTGTCTCTGTCTCTGCCTCTGTCTCTGTCTCCGTCTCTGTCTCTGTATCGGTCTTTGTCTCTGTCTCTGTCTCTGTCTCTGTCTCTGTCTCTGTCTCTGTCTCTGTCTCTGTCTCTGTACTTGACTCTGTCTCTGTCTCTGTCTCTGTCTCTGTCTCTGCCTCTGTCTCTGCCTCTGTCTCTGTCTCTGTCTCCGTTTCTGTCTGTGTCTCTGTCTCTGTCTCTGTCTCTGTCTCTGTCTCTGTCTCTGTCCCTGTCTCTGTCTCTGTCTCTGTCTCTGCCTCTGTCTCTGTCTCCGTCTCTGTCTCTGTATCGGCCTTTGTCTCTGTCTCTGTCTCTGTCTCTGTCTCTGTCTCTGTCTCTGTCTCTGTCTCTGTCTCTGTCTCTGTCTCTGTCTCTGTCTCTGCCTCTGCCTCTGCCTCTGTCTCTGCCTCTGTCTCTGTGTCTGTCTCCGTTTCTGTCTGTGTCTCTGTCTCTGTCTCTGTCTCTGTCTCTGTCTCTGTCTCTGTCTCTGTCTCTGTCTCTGTCTCTGTCTCTGTCTCTGTCTCTGTCCCTGTCTCTGTCTCTGTCTCTGTCCCTGTCTCTGTCTCTGTCTCTGTCTCTGTCTCTGTCTCTGGTCTCTGTCTCTGTCTCTGTCTCTGTCTCTGTCTCTGTCTCTGTCTCTGTCTCTGTCTCTGTCTCTGTCTCTGTCTCTGTCTCTGTCTCTGTCTCTGTCTCTGTCTCTGTCTCTGTCTCTGTCTCTGTCTCTGTCTCTGTCTCTGTCTCTGTCTCTGTCTCTGTCTCTGTCTCTGTTTTTTCCTCGGTCTGTGTCTCTGTCTCCGTCACTGTCTCTGTATCGGTCTTTGTCTCTGTCTCTGTCTCTGTCTCTGTCTCTGTCTCTGTCTCTGTCTCTGTCTCTGTCTCTGTCTCTGTCTCTGTCTCTGTCTCTGTCTCTGTCTCTGTCTCTGTCTCTGTCTCTGTCTCTGTCTCTGTCTCTGTCTCTGTCTCTGCCTCTGCCACTGTCTCTGCCTCTGACTCTGTCTCCGTCTCCGTTTCTGTCTGTGTCTTTGTCTCTGTCTCTGTCTCTGTCTCTGTCTCTTTCTCTGTCTCTGTCTCTGTCTCTGTCTCTGTCTCTGTCTCTGTCTCTGTCTCTGTCTCTGTCTCTGTCTCTGTCTCTGTCTCTGTCTCTGTGTCTGTCTCTTTCTCTGTCTCTGTCTCTGCCTCTGTCTCTGTCTCTGTCTCTGTCCCTATCTCTGTCTCTGTCTCTGTCTCTGTCTCTGTCTCTGTCTCTGTCTCTGTCTCTGTCTCTGTCTCTGTCTCTTCCTGGGTCTGTGTCTCTGTATCTGCCTCTGTCTCTGTCTCTGTTTCTGTCTCTGTCTCTGTCTCTGTCTCTGTCTCTGTCTCTGTCTCTGTCTCTGTGTCTGTCTCTGTCTCTGTCTCTGTCTCTGTCTCTGTCTCTGTCTCTGTCTCTGTCTCTGTCTCTGTCTCTGTCTCTGTCTCTGTCTCTGTCTCTGTCTCTGTCTCTGTCTCTGTCTCTGTCTCTGTCTCTGTCTCTGTCTCTGCCTCTGTCTCTGTCTCTGTCTCTGCCTTTGTCTCTGTCTATGTCTCTTTCTCTGTCTCTGTCTGTGTCGCTGCCTCTGTCTCGGTCTTTGTCTCCGTCTCTGTCTCTGTCTCTGTCTCTGTCTGTGTCTCTGCCCCTGTCTCGGTCTTTGTCTCCCTTTCTGTCTGTGTCTCTGTCTCTGTCTCTGTCTCTGTCTCTGTCTCTGTCTCTTTCTCTGTCTCTGTCTCTGCCTCTGTCTCTGTCTCTGTCTCTGTCCCCATCTCTGTCTCTGTCCCTGTCTCTGTCTCTGCCTTTGTCTCTGTCTATGTCTCTGTCTCTGTCTCTGTCTCTGTCTCTGCCTTTGTCTCCGTCTATGTCTCTGTCTCTGTCTCTGTCTCTGTCTCAGTCCCTGCGTCGGTCTCTGACTCGGTCTCTGTCTCTGTCTCTGCCTCTGTCTCAGTCCCTGCGTCGGTCTCTGACTCGGTCTCTGTCTCTGTCTCTGCCTCTGTCACAGTCTCTGCGTCTGTCTCGGTCTCTGTCTCTGTCTCTGTCTCTGTCTCTGTCTCTGTCTCTGTCTCTGTCTCTGTCTCTGTCTCTGTCACTGTCTCTGTCTCTGTCTCTGTCTCTCTCTCCGTCTCTGTCTCTGCCTCTGTCTCTGCCCTGTCTCTGTCTCTGTCGCTGCCTCTGCCTCTGTCTCAGTCCCTGCGTTGGTCTCTGTCTCGGTCTCTGTCTCTGTCTCTGCCTCTGTCACAGTCTCTGTCTCTCTCTCCGTCTCTGTCTCTGCCTCTGTCTCTGTCTCTGTCTCTGTCTCTGTCTCTGTCTCTGTCTCTGTCGCTGTCTCTGTCTCTTCCTCGGTCTGTGTCTCTGTCTCTGCCTCTGCCTCTGTCTCTGTCTCTGTACTTGACTCTGTCTCTGGCTCTGTCTCTGTCTCTGTCTCTGCCTCTGTCTCTGCCTCTGTCTCTGTCTCTGTCTCCGTTTCTGTCTGTGTCTCTGTCTCTGTCTCTGTCTCTGTCTCTGTCTCTGTCTCTGTCCCTGTCTCTGTCTCTGTCTCTGTCTCTGCCTCTGTCTCTGTCTCCGTCTCTGTCTCTGTATCGGCCTTTGTCTCTGTCTCTGTCTCTGTCTCTGTCTCTGTCTCTGTCTCTGTCTTTGTCTCTGTCTCTGTCTCTGTCCCTGTCTCTGTCTCTGTCTCTGTCTCTGTCTGAGTCTCTGTCTCTGGTCTCTGTCTCTGTCTCTGTCTCTGTCTCTGTCTCTGTCTCTGTCTCTGTCTCTGTCTCCGTCTCTGTTCCTGTTTCTGTCTCTGTCTCAGTCTCAGTCTCTGTCTCTGTCTATGTCTCTTTCTCTGTCTCTGTCTCGGTCTTTGTCTCCGTCTCTGTCTCTGTCTCTGTCTCTGTCCCTGTCTCTGTCTCTGTCTCTGTCCCTGTCTCTGTCTCTGTCTCTGTCTCTGTCTCTGTCTCTGGTCTCTGTCTCTGTCTCTGTCTCTGTCTCTGTCTCTGTCTCTGTCTCTGTCTCTGTCTCTGTCTCTGTCTCTGTCTCTGTCTCTGTCTCTGTCTCTGTCTCTGTCTCTGTCTCTGTCTCTGTCTCTGTCTCTGTCTCTGTCTCTGTCTCTGTCTCTGTCTCTGTCTCTGTCTCTGTCTCTGTCTCTGTTTTTTCCTCGGTCTGTGTCTCTGTCTCCGTCACTGTCTCTGTATCGGTCTTTGTCTCTGTCTCTGTCTCTGTCTCTGTCTCTGTCTCTGTCTCTGTCTCTGTCTCTGTCTCTGTCTCTGTCTCTGTCTCTGTCTCTGTCTCTGTCTCTGTCTCTGTCTCTGTCTCTGTCTCTGTCTCTGTCTCTGTCTCTGTCTCTGTCTCTGCCTCTGCCACTGTCTCTGCCTCTGACTCTGTCTCCGTCTCCGTTTCTGTCTGTGTCTTTGTCTCTGTCTCTGTCTCTGTCTCTGTCTCTTTCTCTGTCTCTGTCTCTGTCTCTGTCTCTGTCTCTGTCTCTGTCTCTGTCTCTGTCTCTGTCTCTGTCTCTGTCTCTGTCTCTGTCTCTGTCTCTGTGTCTGTCTCTTTCTCTGTCTCTGTCTCTGCCTCTGTCTCTGTCTCTGTCTCTGTCCCTATCTCTGTCTCTGTCTCTGTCTCTGTCTCTGTCTCTGTCTCTGTCTCTGTCTCTGTCTCTGTCTCTGTCTCTGTCTCTTCCTGGGTCTGTGTCTCTGTATCTGCCTCTGTCTCTGTCTCTGTTTCTGTCTCTGTCTCTGTCTCTGTCTCTGTCTCTGTCTCTGTCTCTGTCTCTGTGTCTGTCTCTGTCTCTGTCTCTGTCTCTGTCTCTGTCTCTGTCTCTGTCTCTGTCCCTATCTCTGTCTCTGTCTCTGTCTCTGTCTCTGTCTCTGTCTCTGTCTCTGTCTCTGTCTCTGTCTCTGTCTCTGTCTCTTTCTCTGTCTCTGTCTCTGTCTCTGTCTCTGTCTCTGTCTCTGTCTCTGTCTCTGTCTCTGTCTCTGTCTCTGTCTCTGTCTCTGTCTCTGTGTCTGTCTCTTTCTCTGTCTCTGTCTCTGCCTCTGTCTCTGTCTCTGTCTCTGTCTCTGTCTCTGTCTCTGTCTCTGTCTCTGTCTCTGTCTCTGTCTCTGTCTCTGTCTCTGTCTCTGTCTCTGCCTCTGTCTCTGTCTCTGTCTCTGCCTTTGTCTCTGTCTATGTCTCTTTCTCTGTCTCTGTCTGTGTCGCTGCCTCTGTCTCGGTCTTTGTCTCCGTCTCTGTCTCTGTCTCTGTCTCTGTCTGTGTCTCTGCCCCTGTCTCGGTCTTTGTCTCCCTTTCTGTCTGTGTCTCTGTCCCTGTCTCTGTCTCTGTCTCTGTCTCTGTCTCTTTCTCTGTCTCTGTCTCTGCCTCTGTCTCTGTCTCTGTCTCTGTCCCCATCTCTGTCTCTGTCCCTGTCTCTGTCTCTGCCTTTGTCTCTGTCTATGTCTCTGTCTCTGTCTCTGTCTCTGTCTCTGCCTTTGTCTCCGTCTATGTCTCTGTCTCTGTCTCTGTCTCTGTCTCAGTCCCTGCGTCGGTCTCTGACTCGGTCTCTGTCTCTGTCTCTGCCTCTGTCTCAGTCCCTGCGTCGGTCTCTGACTCGGTCTCTGTCTCTGTCTCTGCCTCTGTCACAGTCTCTGCGTCTGTCTCGGTCTCTGTCTCTGTCTCTGTCTCTGTCTCTGTCTCTGTCTCTGTCTCTGTCTCTGTCTCTGTCACTGTCTCTGTCTCTGTCTCTGTCTCTCTCTCCGTCTCTGTCTCTGCCTCTGTCTCTGCCCTGTCTCTGTCTCTGTCGCTGCCTCTGCCTCTGTCTCAGTCCCTGCGTTGGTCTCTGTCTCGGTCTCTGTCTCTGTCTCTGCCTCTGTCACAGTCTCTGTCTCTCTCTCCGTCTCTGTCTCTGCCTCTGTCTCTGTCTCTGTCTCTGTCTCTGTCTCTGTCTCTGTCTCTGTCGCTGTCTCTGTCTCTTCCTCGGTCTGTGTCTCTGTCTCTGCCTCTGCCTCTGTCTCTGTCTCTGTACTTGACTCTGTCTCTGGCTCTGTCTCTGTCTCTGTCTCTGCCTCTGTCTCTGCCTCTGTCTCTGTCTCTGTCTCCGTTTCTGTCTGTGTCTCTGTCTCTGTCTCTGTCTCTGTCTCTGTCTCTGTCTCTGTCCCTGTCTCTGTCTCTGTCTCTGTCTCTGCCTCTGTCTCTGTCTCCGTCTCTGTCTCTGTATCGGCCTTTGTCTCTGTCTCTGTCTCTGTCTCTGTCTCTGTCTCTGTCTCTGTCTTTGTCTCTGTCTCTGTCTCTGTCCCTGTCTCTGTCTCTGTCTCTGTCTCTGTCTGAGTCTCTGTCTCTGGTCTCTGTCTCTGTCTCTGTCTCTGTCTCTGTCTCTGTCTCTGTCTCTGTCTCCGTCTCTGTTCCTGTTTCTGTCTCTGTCTCAGTCTCAGTCTCTGTCTCTGTCTATGTCTCTTTCTCTGTCTCTGTCTCGGTCTTTGTCTCCGTCTCTGTCTCTGTCTCTGTCTCTGTCTGTGTCTCTGCCTCTGTCTCGGTCTTTGTCTCCGTCTCTGTTTCTGTTTCTGTCTCTGTCTCAGTCTCTTTCTCTGTCTCTGTCTCTGTCTCTGTCTCTGTCTCTGTCCCCATCTCTGTCTCTGTCTCTGTCTCTGTCTCTGCCTCTGTCTCTGTCTATGTCTCTGTCTCTGTCTCTGTCTCTGTCTCTGCCTTTGTCTCCGTCTATGTCTCTTTCTCTGTCTCTGTCTGTGTCGCTGCCTCTGTCTCTGTCTCTGTCTCTGTCTGTGTCTCTGTCTCTGTCTCTGTCTCTGTCTCTGTCTCTGTCTCTGTCTCTGTCTCTGTCTCTGTCGCTGCCTCTGCCTCTGTCTCAGTCCCTGCGTCGGTCTCTGTCTCTGTCTCTGTCTCTGTCTCTGTCTCTGTCTCTGTCTCTGTCTCTGTCTCTGTCTCTGTCTCTGTCTCTGCCTCTGTCTCTGTCTCTGTCTCTGTCTCTGCCTTTGTCTCTGTCTATGTCTCTTTCTCTGTCTCTGTCTGTGTCGCTGCCTCTGTCTCGGTCTTTGTCTCCGTCTCTGTCTCTGTCTCTGTCTCTGTCTGTGTTTCTGCCCCTGTCTCGGTCTTTGTCTCCGTTTCTGTCTCTGTCTCTGTATCTGTCTCTGTCTCTGTCTCTGTCTCTGTCTCTGTCTCTGTCTCTTTCTCTGTCTCTGTCTCTGCCTCTGTCTCTGTCTCTGTCTCTGTCCCCATCTCTGTCTCTGTCTCTGTCTCTGTCTCTGCCTTTGTCTCTGTCTATGTCTCTGTCTCTGTCTCTGTCTCTGTCTCTGCCTTTGTCTCCGTCTATGTCTCTTTCTCTGTCTCTGTCTGTGTCGCTGCCTCTGTCTCTGTCTCTGTCTCTGTCTCTGTCTCTGTCTCTGTCTCTGTCTCTGTCTCTGTCTCTGTCTCTGTCTCTGTCTCTGTCTCTGTCTCTGTCTCTGTCTCTGTCTCTGTCTCTGTCTCTGTCTCTGTCTCTGTCTCTGTCTCCGTCTCTGTTTCTGTTTCTGTCTCTGTCTCAGTCTCAGTCTCTGCCTCTGTCTCTGCCTCTGTCTCTGTCTCTGTCTCTGTCTCTGTCTCTGTCTCAGTCCCTGCGTCGGTCTCTGACTCGGTCTCTGTCTCTGTCTCTGCCTCTGTCTCAGTCCCTGCGTCGGTCTCTGACTCGGTCTCTGTCTCTGTCTCTGCCTCTGTAACAGTCTCTGCGTCTGTCTCGGTCCCTGTCTCTGTCTCTGTCTCTGTCTCTGTCTCTGTCTCTGTCTCTGTCTCTGTCTCTGTCACTGTCTCTGTCTCTGTCTCTGTCTCTCTCTCCGTCTCTGTCTCTGCCTCTGTCTCTGCCCTGTCTCTGTCTCTGTCGCTGCCTCTGCCTCTGTCTCAGTCCCTGCGTCGGTCTCTGTCTCGGTCTCTGTCTCTGTCTCTGTCTCTGTCTGTGTCTCTGCCCCTGTCTCGGTCTTTGTCTCCGTTTCTGTCTGTGTCTCTGTCTCTGTCTCTGTCTCTGTCTCTGTCTCTGTCTCTGTCTCTGTCTCTGTCTCTGTCTCTGTCTCTGTCTCTGTCTCTGTCTCTTTCTCTGTCTCTGTCTCTGCCTCTGTCTCTGTCTCTGTCTCTGTCTCTGTCTCTGTCTCTGTCTCTGTCTCTGTCTCTGTCTCTGTCTCTGTCTCTGTCTCTGTCTCTGTCTCTGTCTCTGTCTCTGTCTCTGTCTCTGTCTCTGTCTCTGTCTCTGTCTCTGTCTCTGTCTCTGTCACTGTCTCTGTCTCTGTCTCTGTCTCTGTCTCTGTCTCTGCCTTTGTCTCTGTCTATGTCTCTTTCTCTGTCTCTGTCTGTGTCGCTGCCTCTGTCTCGGTCTTTGTCTCCGTCTCTGTCTCTGTCTCTGTCTCTGTCTCTGTCTGTGTCTCTGCCTCTGTCTCGGTCTTTGTCTCCGTCTCTGTTTCTGTTTCTGTCTCTGTCTCAGTCTCAGTCTCTGCCTCTGTCTCTGCCTCTGTCTCTGTCTCTGTCTCTGTCTCTGTCTCTGTCTCAGTCCCTGCGTCGGTCTCTGACTCGGTCTCTGTCTCTGTCTCTGCCTCTGTCACAGTCTCTGCGTCTGTCTCGGTCTCTGTCTCTGTCTCTGTCTCTGTCTCTGTCTCTGTCTCTGTCTCTGTCTCTGTCTCTTCCTCGGTCTGTGTCTCTGTCTCTGCCTCTGTCTCTGTCTCTGTCTCTGTCTCTGTCTCTGTCTCTGTCTCTGTCTCTGTCTCTGTCTCTGTCTCTGTCTCTGTCTCTGCCTCTGTCTCTGTCTCTGTCTCCGTTTCTGTCTGTGTCTCTGTCTCTGTCTCTGTCTCTGTCTCTGTGTCTGTCTCTGTCTCTGTCTCTGCCTCTGTCTCTGCCTCTGTCTCTGTCTCTGTCTCCGTTTCTGTCTGTGTCTCTGTCTCTGTCTCTGTCTCTGTCTCTGTCTCTGTGTCTGTCTCTGTCTCTGTCTCTGTCTCTGTCTCTGTCTCTGTCTCTGTCTCTGCCTTTGTCTCTGTCTATGTCTCTTTCTCTCTCTCTGTCTGTGTCGCTGCCTCTGTCTCGGTCTTTGTCTCCGTCTCTGTCTCTGTCTCAGTCCCTGCGTCGGTCTCTGACTCGGTCTCTGTCTCTGTCTCTGCCTCTGTCACAGTCTCTGCGTCTGTCTCGGTCTCTGTCTCTGTCTCTGTCTCTGTCTCTGTCTCTGTCTCTGTCTCTGTCTCTGTCTCTTCCTCGGTCTGTGTCTCTGTCTCTGCCTCTGTCTCTGTCTCTGTCTCTGTCTCTGTCTCTGTCTCTGTCTCTGTCTCTGTCTCTGTCTCTGTCTCTGCCTCTGTCTCTGTCTCTGTCTCCGTTTCTGTCTGTGTCTCTGTCTCTGTCTCTGTCTCTGTCTCTGTGTCTGTCTCTGTCTCTGTCTCTGCCTCTGTCTCTGCCTCTGTCTCTGTCTCTGTCTCCGTTTCTGTCTGTGTCTCTGTCTCTGTCTATGTCTCTGTCTCTTTCTCTGTCTCTGTCTCTGCCTCTGTCTCTGTCTCTGTCTCTGTCCCCATCTCTGTCTCTGTCTCTGTCTCTGTCTCTGCCTTTGTCTCTGTCTATGTCTCTGTCTCTGTCTCTGTCTCTGTCTCTGCCTTTGTCTCCGTCTATGTCTCTTTCTCTGTCTCTGTCTGTATCGCTGCCTCTGTCTCTGTCTCTGTCTCTGTCTCTGTCTCTGTCTCTGTCTCTGTCTCTGTCTCTGTCTCTGTCTCTGTCTCTGTCTCTGTCTCTGTCTCTGTCTCTGTCTCTGTCTCTGTCTCTGTCTCTGTCTCTGTCTCTGTCTGTGTCTCTGCCTCTGTCTCTGTCTTTGTCTCCGTCTCTGTTTCTGTTTCTGTCTCTGTCTCAGTCTCAGTCTCTGTCTCTGTCTCTGTCTCTGTCTCTGTCTCTGTCTCTGTCTCTGTCTCTGTCTCTGACTCTGTCTCTGTCTCTGTCTCTGTCTCTCTCTCTGCCTCTGTCTCTGCCTCTGTCTCTGTCTCTGTCTCCGTTTCTGTCTGTGTCTCTGTCTCTGTCTCTGTCTCTGTCTCTGTCTCTGTCTCTGTCTCTGTCTCTGTCTCTGTCTCAGTCTCAGTCTCTGCCTCTGTCTCTGCCTCTGTCTCTGTCTCTGTCTCTGACTCTGTCTCTGTCTCTGTCTCTGTCTCTGTCCCTGTCTCTGTCTCTGTCTCTGTCTCTGTCTCTGTCTCTGTCTCTGTCGCTGTCTCTCCCTCTGTCTCTGTCTCCGTCTCTGTCCCTGGCTCTGTCTCTGCCACTGTCTCCGTCTCTGTCTCGGTCGCGGACTTTGTCTCTGTCTCTGACTCCGTGTCTGTCTCTGTCTCTGTCTCTATCTCGGTCTTTGTCTCCGTCTCTGTCTCTGTCTCTGTCTCTGTCTCTGTCTCTGTCTCTGTCTCTGTCTCTGTCTCTGTCTCTGTCTCTGTCTCTGTTTCTGTCTCTGTCTCAGTCTCAGTCTCTGTCTCTGTCTCTGTCTCTGTCTCTGTCTCTGCCTCTGTCTCGGTCTTTGTATCCGTCTCTGTCTCTGTCTCTGTCTCTGCCTCTGTCTCTGTCTCTGTCTCTGTCTCTGTCTCTGCCTCTGTCACAGTCTCTGCGTCTGTCTCGGTCTCTGTCTCTGTCTCTGTCTCTGTCTCTGTCTCTGTCTCTGTCTCTGTCTCTGTCTCTGTCTCTGTCTCTGTCCCTGTCTCTTCCTCGGTCTGGGTCTCTGTCTCTGCCTCTGTCTCTGTCTCCGTCTCTGTCTCTGTATCGGTCTTTGTCTCTGTCTCTGTCTCTGTCTCTGTCTCTGTCTCTGTCTCTGTCTCTGTCTCTGTCTCTGTCTCTGTCTCTGTCTCTGTCTCTGTCTCTGTCTCTGTCTCTGTCTCTCTCTCTGTCTCTGTCTCTGTCTCTGTCTCTGTCTCTGTCTCTGTCTCTGTCTCTGTCTCTGTCTCTGTCTCTGTCTCTGTCTCTGTCTCTGTCTCTGTCTCTGTCCCTGTCTCTGTCTCTGTCTCTGTCTCTGTCTCTGTCTCTGTCTCTGTCGCTGTCTCTCCCTCTGTCTCTGTCTCCGTCTCTGTCCCTGGCTCTGTCTCTGCCACTGTCTCCGTCTCTGTCTCGGTCGCGGACTTTGTCTCTGTCTCTGACTCCGTGTCTGTCTCTGTCTCTGTCTCTATCTCGGTCTTTGTCTCCGTCTCTGTCTCTGTCTCTGTCTCTGTCTCTGTCTCTGTCTCTGTCTCTGTCTCTGTCTCTGTCTCAGTCCCTGCGTCGGTCTCTGACTCGGTCTCTGTCTCTGTCTCTGCCTCTGTCACAGTCTCTGCGTCTGTCTCGGTCTCTGTCTCTGTCTCTGTCTCTGTCTCTGTCTCTGTCTCTGTCTCTGTCTCTGTCTCTGTCTCTTCCTCGGTCTGTGTCTCTGTCTCTGCCTCTGTATCTGTCTCTGTCTCTGTCTCTGTCTCTGTCTCTGTCTCTGTCTCTGTCTCTGTCTCTGTCTCTGCCTCTGTCTCTGTCTCTGTCTCCGTTTCTGTCTGTGTCTCTGTCTCTGTCTCTGTCTCTGTCTCTGTGTCTGTCTCTGTCTCTGTCTCTGCCTCTGTCTCTGCCTCTGTCTCTGTCTCTGTCTCCGTTTCTGTCTGTGTCTCTGTCTCTGTCTCTGTCTCTGTCTCTGTCTCTGTGTCTGTCTCTGTCTCTGTCTCTGTCTCTGTCTCTGTCTCTGTCTCTGTCTCTGCCTTTGTCTCTGTCTATGTCTCTTTCTCTCTCTCTGTCTGTGTCGCTGCCTCTGTCTCGGTCTTTGTCTCCGTCTCTGTCTCTGTCTCAGTCCCTGCGTCGGTCTCTGACTCGGTCTCTGTCTCTGTCTCTGCCTCTGTCACAGTCTCTGCGTCTGTCTCGGTCTCTGTCTCTGTCTCTGTCTCTGTCTCTGTCTCTGTCTCTGTCTCTGTCTCTGTCTCTTCCTCGGTCTGTGTCTCTGTCTCTGCCTCTGTCTCTGTCTCTGTCTCTGTCTCTGTCTCTGTCTCTGTCTCTGTCTCTGTCTCTGTCTCTGTCTCTGCCTCTGTCTCTGTCTCTGTCTCCGTTTCTGTCTGTGTCTCTGTCTCTGTCTCTGTCTCTGCCTCTGTGTCTGTCTCTGTCTCTGTCTCTGCCTCTGTCTCTGCCTCTGTCTCTGTCTCTGTCTCCGTTTCTGTCTGTGTCTCTGTCTCTGTCTATGTCTCTGTCTCTTTCTCTGTCTCTGTCTCTGCCTCTGTCTCTGTCTCTGTCTCTGTCCCCATCTCTGTCTCTGTCTCTGTCTCTGTCTCTGCCTTTGTCTCTGTCTATGTCTCTGTCTCTGTCTCTGTCTCTGTCTCTGCCTTTGTCTCCGTCTATGTCTCTTTCTCTGTCTCTGTCTGTGTCGCTGCCTCTGTCTCTGTCTCTGTCTCTGTCTCTGTCTCTGTCTCTGTCTCTGTCTCTGTCTCTGTCTCTGTCTCTGTCTCTGTCTCTGTCTCTGTCTCTGTCTCTATCTCTGTCTCTGTCTCTGTCTCTGTCTCTGTCTCTGTCTGTGTCTCTGCCTCTGTCTCTGTCTATGTCTCCGTCTCTGTTTCTGTTTCTGTCTCTGTCTCAGTCTCAGTCTCTGTCTCTGTCTCTGTCTCTGTCTCTGTCTCTGTCTCTGTCTCTGTCTCTGTCTCTGTCTCTGACTCTGTCTCTGTCTCTGTCTCTGTCTCTCTCTCTGCCTCTGTCTCTGCCTCTGTCTCTGTCTCTGTCTCCGTTTCTGTCTGTGTCTCTGTCTCTGTCTCTGTCTCTGTCTCTGTCTCTGTCTCTGTCTCTGTCTCTGTCTCTGTCTCTGTCTCAGTCTCAGTCTCTGCCTCTGTCTCTGCCTCTGTCTCTGTCTCTGTCTCTGACTCTGTCTCTGTCTCTGTCTCTGTCTCTGTCCCTGTCTCTGTCTCTGTCTCTGTCTCTGTCTCTGTCTCTGTCTCTGTCGCTGTCTCTCCCTCTGTCTCTGTCTCCGTCTCTGTCCCTGGCTCTGTCTCTGCCACTGTCTCCGTCTCTGTCTCGGTCGCGGACTTTGTCTCTGTCTCTGACTCCGTGTCTGTCTCTGTCTCTGTCTCTATCTCGGTCTTTGTCTCCGTCTCTGTCTCTGTCTCTGTCTCTGTCTCTGTCTCTGTCTCTGTCTCTGTCTCTGTCTCTGTCTCTGTCTCTGTCTCTGTTTCTGTCTCTGTCTCAGTCTCAGTCTCTGTCTCTGTCTCTGTCTCTGTCTCTGCCTCTGTCTCGGTCTTTGTATCCGTCTCTGTCTCTGTCTCTGTCTCTGCCTCTGTCTCTGTCTCTGTCTCTGTCTCTGTCTCTGCCTCTGTCACAGTCTCTGCGTCTGTCTCGGTCTCTGTCTCTGTCTCTGTCTCTGTCTCTGTCTCTGTCTCTGTCTCTGTCTCTGTCTCTGTCTCTGTCTCTGTCTCTGTCTCTGTCCCTGTCTCTTCCTCGGTCTGGGTCTCTGTCTCTGCCTCTGTCTCTGTCTCCGTCTCTGTCTCTGTATCGGTCTTTGTCTCTGTCTCTGTCTCTGTCTCTGTCTCTGTCTCTGTCTCTGTCTCTGTCTCTGTCTCTGTCTCTGTCTCTGTCTCTGTCTCTGTCTCTCTCTCTGTCTCTGTCTCTGTCTCTGTCTCTGTCTCTGTCTCTGTCTCTGTCTCTGTCTCTGTCTCTGTCTCTGTCTCTGTCTCTGTCTCTGTCTCTGTCTCTGTCTCTGTCCCTGTCTCTGTCTCTGTCTCTGTCTCTGTCTCTGTCTCTGTCTCTGTCGCTGTCTCTCCCTCTGTCTCTGTCTCCGTCTCTGTCCCTGGCTCTGTCTCTGCCACTGTCTCCGTCTCTGTCTCGGTCGCGGACTTTGTCTCTGTCTCTGACTCCGTGTCTGTCTCTGTCTCTGTCTCTATCTCGGTCTTTGTCTCCGTCTCTGTCTCTGTCTCTGTCTCTGTCTCTGTCTCTGTCTCTGCCTCTGTCTCTGTCTCTGTCTCAGTCCCTGCGTCGGTCTCTGACTCGGTCTCTGTCTCTGTCTCTGCCTCTGTCACAGTCTCTGCGTCTGTCTCGGTCTCTGTCTCTGTCCCTGTCTCTGTCTCTGTCTCTGTCTCTGTCTCTGTCTCTGTCACTGTCTCTGTCTCTGTCTCTGTCTCTCTCTCCGTCTCTGTCTCTGCCTCTGTCTCTGCCCTGTCTCTGTCTCTGTCGCTGCCTCTGCCTCTGTCTCAGTCCCTGCGTTGGTCTCTGTCTCGGTCTCTGTCTCTGTCTCTGCCTCTGTCACAGTCTCTGCGTCTGTCTCGGTCTCTGTCTCTGTCTCTGTCTCTGTCTCTGTCTCTGTCTCTTCCTCGGTCTGTGTCTCTGTCTCTGCCTCTGTCTCTGTCTCCGTCTCTGTCTCTGTATCGGTCTTTGTCTCTGTCTCTGTCTCTGTCTCTGTCTCTGTCTCTGTCTCTGTCTCTGTCTCTGTCTCTGTCTCTGTCCTTGTCTCCGTGTCTGTCTCTGTCTCTGTCTCTATCTCGGTCTTTGTCTCCGTCTCCGTCTCTGTCTCTGTCTCTGTCTCTGTCTCTGTCTCTGTCTCTGTCTCTGTCTCTGTCTCTGTCTCTGTCTCTGTCTCTGTCTCTGTCTCTGTCTCTGTCTCTGTCTCTGTCTCAGTCTCTGCCTTTGTCTCTGTCTATGTCTCTTTCTCTGTCTCTGTCTCGGTCTTTGTCTCCGTCTCTGTCTCTGTCTCTGTCTGTGTCTCTGCCTCTGTCTCGGTCTTTGTCTCCGTCTCTGTTTCTGTTTCTGTCTCTGTCTCAGTCTCTTTCTCTGTCTCTGTCTCTGTCTCTGTCTCTGTCTCTGTCCCCATCTCTGTCTCTGTCTCTGTCTCTGTCTCTGTCTCTGTCTCTGTCTCTGTCTCTGTCTCTGTCTCTGTCTCTTTCTCTGTCTCTGTCTCTGCCTCTGTCTCTGTCTCTGTCTCTGTCCCCATCTCTGTCTCTGTCTCTGTCTCTGTCTCTGCCTTTGTCTCTGTCTATGTCTCTGTCTCTGTCTCTGTCTCTGTCTCTGTCTCTGCCTTTGTCTCCGTCTATGTCTCTTTCTCTGTCTCTGTCTGTGTCGCTGCCTCTGTCTCTGTCTCTGTCTCTGTCTCTGTCTCTGTCTCTGTCTCTGTCTCTGTCTCTGTCTCTGTCTCTGTCTCTGTCTCTGTCTCTGTCTCTGTCTCTGTCTCTGTCTCTGTCTCTGTCTCTGTCTCTGTCTCTGTCTCTGTCTCTGTCTCTGTCTCTGTCTCTGTCTCTGTCTCTGTCTCTGTCTCTTTCTCTGTCTCTGTCTGTGTCGCTGCCTCTGTCTCTGTCTCTGTCGATGTCTCTGTCTCTGTCTCTGTCTCTGTCGCTGCCTCTGCCTCTGTCTCAGTCCCTGCGTCGGTCTCTGTCTCTGTCTCTGTCTCTGTCTCTGTCTCTGTCTCTGTCTCTGTCTCTGTCTCTGTCTCTGTCTCTGTCCCTGTCTCTGTCTCTGTCTCTGTCTCTGTCTCTGTCTCTGTCTCTGTCTCTTTCTCTGTCTCTGTCTGTGTCGCTGCCTCTGTCTCTGTCTCTGTCTCTGTCTCTGTCTCTGTCTCTGTCTCTGTCGCTGCCTCTGCCTCTGTCTCAGTCCCTGCGTCGGTCTCTGTCTCTGTCTCTGTCTCTGTCTCTGTCTCTGTCTCTGTCTCTGTCTCTGTCTCTGTCTCTGTCTCTGTCCCTGTCTCTGTCTCTGTCTCTGTCTCTGTCTCTGTCTCTGTCTCTGTCTCTGTCTCTGTCTCTGTCTCTCTCTCCGTCTCTGTCTCTACCTCTGTCTCTGCCCTGTCTCTGACTCTGTCGCTGCCTCTGCCTCTGTCTCAGTCCCTGCGTCGGTCTCTGTCTCGGTCTCTGTCTCTGTCTGTGTCTATGTCTCTGTCTCTGTCTCTGTCTGTGTCTCTGTCTCTGTCTCTGTCTCTGTCTCTGTCTCTGTCTCTGTCTCTGTCTCTGTCTCTGTCTCTGTCTCTGTCTCTGTCTCTGTCTCTGTCTCTGTCTCTGTCTCTGTCTCTGTCTCTGTCTCTGTCTCTGTCTCTGTCTCTGTCTCTGTCTCTGTCTCTGTCTCTGCCTCTGCCACTGTCTCTGTCTCTGTCTCTGTCTCTGTCTCTGTCTCTGTCCCTGTCTCTGTCTCTGTCTCTGTCTCTGTCTCTGCCTCTGTCTCTGTCTCTGTCTCTGCCTTTGTCTCTGTCTATGTCTCTTTCTCTGTCTCTGTCTGTGTCGCTGCCTCTGTCTCGGTCTTTGTCTCCGTCTCTGTCTCTGTCTCTGTCTCTGTCTGTGTCTCTGCCCCTGTCTCGGTCTTTGTCTCCCTTTCTGTCTGTGTCTCTGTCTCTGTCTCTGTCTCTGTCTCTGTCTCTGTCTCTTTCTCTGTCTCTGTCTCTGCCTCTGTCTCTGTCTCTGTCTCTGTCCCCATCTCTGTCTCTGTCCCTGTCTCTGTCTCTGCCTTTGTCTCTGTCTATGTCTCTGTCTCTGTCTCTGTCTCTGTCTCTGCCTTTGTCTCCGTCTATGTCTCTGTCTCTGTCTCTGTCTCTGTCTCAGTCCCTGCGTCGGTCTCTGACTCGGTCTCTGTCTCTGTCTCTGCCTCTGTCTCAGTCCCTGCGTCGGTCTCTGACTCGGTCTCTGTCTCTGTCTCTGCCTCTGTCACAGTCTCTGCGTCTGTCTCGGTCTCTGTCTCTGTCTCTGTCTCTGTCTCTGTCTCTGTCTCTGTCTCTGTCTCTGTCTCTGTCACTGTCTCTGTCTCTGTCTCTGTCTCTCTCTCCGTCTCTGTCTCTGCCTCTGTCTCTGCCCTGTCTCTGTCTCTGTCGCTGCCTCTGCCTCTGTCTCAGTCCCTGCGTTGGTCTCTGTCTCGGTCTCTGTCTCTGTCTCTGCCTCTGTCACAGTCTCTGTCTCTCTCTCCGTCTCTGTCTCTGCCTCTGTCTCTGTCTCTGTCTCTGTCTCTGTCTCTGTCTCTGTCGCTGTCTCTGTCTCTTCCTCGGTCTGTGTCTCTGTCTCAGCCTCTGTCTCTGTCTCTGTCTCTGTCTCCGTCTCTGTCTCTGTCTCTGTCTCTGTCTCTGCCTCTGTCTCTGCCTCTGTCTCTGTCTCTGTCTCTGTCTCTGTCTCTGTCTCTGTCTCTGTCTCTGTCTCTGTCTCTGTCTCTGTCTCTGTCTGTGTCTCTGCCACTGTCTCTGTCTCTGTCTCTGTCTCTGCCTTTGTCTCTGTCTATGTCTCTTTCTCTGTCTCTGTCTGTGTCGCTGCCTCTGTCTCGATCTTTGTCTCCGTCTCTGTTTCTGTTTCTGTCTCTGTCTCAGTCTCAGTCTCTGTCTCTGTCTCTGTCTCTGTCTCTGCCTCTGTCTCGGTCTTTGTATCCGTCTCCGTCTCTGTCTCTGTCTCTGCCTCTGTCTCTGTCTCTGTCTCTGTCTCTGCCTCTGTCACAGTCTCTGCGTCTGTCTCGGTCTCTGTCTCTGTCTCTGTCTCTGTCTCTGTCTCTGTCTCTGTCTCTGTCTCTGTCTCTGTCTCTGTCTCTGTCCCTGTCTCTTCCTCGGTCTGTGTCTCTGTCTCTGCCTCTGTCTCTGTCTCCGTCTCTGTCTCTGTATCGGTCTTTGTCTCTGTCTCTGTCTCTGTCTCTGTCTCTGTCTCTGTCTCTGTCTCTGTCTCTGTCTCTGTCTCTGTCTCTGTCTCTGTCTCTGTCTCTGTCTGTGTCTCTGTCTCTGTCTCTGTCTCTGTCTCTGTCCGTGTCTCTGCCTCTGTCTCTGTCTCTGTCTCTGTCTCTGCCTTTGTCTCTGTCTCTGTCTCTGTCTCTGTCTCTGTCTCGGTCTCTGTCTCTGTCTCTGTCTCTGTCTGTGTCTCTGCCACTGTCTCTGTCTCTGTCTCTGTCTCTGCCTTTGTCTCTGTCTATGTCTCTTTCTCTGTCTCTGTCTGTGTCGCTGCCTCTGTCTCGATCTTTGTCTCCGTCTCTGTTCCTGTTTCTGTCTCTGTCTCAGTCTCAGTCTCTGTCTCTGTCT
>OX243800.1:16940000-16955000 GCA_945859595.2 Megachile willughbiella
TCTCTGTCTCTGTCTCTGTCTCTGTCTCTGTCTCTGTCTCTGTCTCTGTCTCTGTCTCTGTCTCTGTCTCTGTCTCTGTCTCTGTCTCTGTCTCTGTCTCTGTCTCTGTCTCTGTCTCTGTCTCTGTCTCTGTCTCTGTCTCTGTCTCTGTCTCTGTCTCTGTCTCTGTCTCTGTCTCTGCCTTTGTCTCTGTCTATGTCTCTTTCTCTGTCTCTATCTCGGTCTTTGTCTCCGTCTCTGTCTCTGTCTCTGTCTCTGTCTGTGTCTCTGCCTCTGTCTCGGTCTTTGCCTCCGTCTCTGTTTCTGTTTCTGTCTCTGTCTCTGTCTCTGTCTCTGCCTCTGTCTCTGCCTCTGTCTCTGTCTCTGTCTCCGTTTCTGTCTGTGTCTCTGTCTCCGTCTCTGTCTCTGTCTCTGTCTCTGTCTCTGTCTCTGTCTCTGTCTCTGTCTCTGTCTCTGTCTCTGTCTCTGTCTCTGTCTCTGTCTCTGTCTCTTTCTCTGTCTCTGTCTCTGCCTCTGTCTCTGTCTCTGTCTTTGTCCCTATCTCTGTCTCTGTCTCTGCCTCTGTCTCTGTCTCTGCCTTTGTCTCTGTCTATGTCTCTGTCTCTGTCTCTGTCTCTGTCTCTGCCTTTGTCTCCGTATATGTCTCTTTCTCTGTCTCTGTCTGTGTCGCTCCCTCTGTCTCTGTCTCTGTCTCTGCCCCTGTCTCTGTCTCTGTCCCTGTCGCTGCCTCTGCCTCTGTCTCAGTCCCTGCGTCGGTCTCTGTCTCTGTCTCTGTCTCTGTCTCTGTCTCTGCCTCTGTCTCGGTCTTTGTCTCCGTCTCTGTTTCTGTCTCTCTCTCTGTCTCAGTCTCAGTCTCTGCCTCTGTCTCTGCCTCTGTCTCTGTCTCTGTCTCTGACTCTGTCTCTGTCTCTGTCTCTGTCTCTGTCTCTTTCTCTGTCTCTGTCTCTGCCTCTGTCTCTGTCTCTGTCTCTGTCTCTGTCTCTGTCTCTGTCTCTGCCTCCGTCACAGTCTCTGCGTCTGTCTCGGTCTCTGTCTCTGTCTCTGTCTCTGTCTCTGTCTCTGTGTCTGTCTCTGTCTCTGTCTCTGTCTCTGTCTGTGTCTCTGTCTCTGTCTCTGTCTCTGTCTCTGTCCGTGTCTCTGCCTCTGTCTCTGTCTCTGTCTCTGTCTCTGCCTTTGTCTCTGTCTCTGTCTCTGTCTCTGTCTCTGTCTCTGTCTCTGTCTCTGTCTCTGTCTCTGTCTCTGTCTCTGTCTCTGTCTCTGTCTGTGTCTCTGCCACTGTCTCTGTCTCTGTCTCTGTCTCTGCCTTTGTCTCTGTCTATGTCTCTTTCTCTGTCTCTGTCTGTGTCGCTGCCTCTGTCTCGATCTTTGTCTCCGTCTCTGTTTCTGTTTCTGTCTCTGTCTCAGTCTCAGTCTCTGTCTCTGTCTCTGTCTCTGTCTCTGCCTCTGTCTCGGTCTTTGTATCCGTCTCTGTCTCTGTCTCTGTCTCTGCCTCTGTCTCTGTCTCTGTCTCTGTCTCTGTCTCTGCCTCTGTCACAGTCTCTGCGTCTGTCTCGGTCTCTGTCTCTGTCTCTGTCTCTGTCTCTGTCTCTGTCTCTGTCTCTGTCTCTGTCCCTGTCTCTTCCTCGGTCTGGGTCTCTGTCTCTGCCTCTGTCTCTGTCTCCGTCTCTGTCTCTGTATCGGTCTTTGTCTCTGTCTCTGTCTCTGTCTCTTTCTCTGTCTCTGTCTCTGTCTCTGTCTCTGTCTCTGTCTCTGTCTCTGTCTCTGTCTCTGTCTCTGTCTCTGTCTCTCTCTCTGTCTCTGTCTCTGTCTCTGTCTCTGTCTCTGTCTCTGTCTCTGTCTCTGTCTCTGTCTCTGTCTCTGTCTCTGTCTCTGTCTCTGTCTCTGTCTCTGTCTCTGTCTCTGTCTCTGTCTCTGTCTCTGTCTCTGTCTCTGTCTCTGTCTCTCTCTCCGTCTCTGTCTCTACCTCTGTCTCTGCCCTGTCTCTGTCTCTATGGCTGCCTCTGCCTCTGTCTCAGTCCCTGCGTCGGTCTCTGTCTCGGTCTCTGTCTCTGTCTGTGTCTATGTCTCTGTCTCTGTCTCTGTCTGTGTCTCTGTCTCTGTCTCTGTCTCTGTCTCTGTCTCTGTCTCTGTCTCTGTCTCTGTCTCTGTCTCTGTCTCTGTCTCTGTCTCTGTCCCTGTCTCTGTCTCTGTCTCTGTCTCTGTCTCTGTCTCTGTCTCTGTCCCTGTCTCTGTCTCTGTCTCTGTCTCTGTCTCTGTCTCTGTCTCTGTCTCTGTCGCTGTCTCTCCCTCTGTCTCTGTCTCCGTCTCTGTCCCTGGCTCTGTCTCTGCCACTGTCTCCGTCTCTGTCTCGGTCGCGGACTTTGTCTCTGTCTCTGACTCCGTGTCTGTCTCTGTCTCTGTCTCTATCTCGGTCTTTGTCTCCGTCTCTGTCTCTGTCTCTGTCTCTGTCTCTGTCTCTGTCTCTGTCTCTGTCTCTGTCTCTGTCTCTGTCTCTGTCTCTGTCTCAGTCCCTGCGTCGGTCTCTGACTCGGTCTCTGTCTCTGTCTCTGCCTCTGTCACAGTCTCTGCGTCTGTCTCGGTCTCTGTCTCTGTCCCTGTCTCTGTCTCTGTCTCTGTCTCTGTCTCTGTCTCTGTCACTGTCTCTGTCTCTGTCTCTGTCTCTGTCTCTCTCTCCGTCTCTGTCTCTGCCTCTGTCTCTGCCCTGTCTCTGTCTCTGTCGCTGCCTCTGCCTCTGTCTCAGTCCCTGCGTTGGTCTCTGTCTCGGTCTCTGTCTCTGTCTCTGCCTCTGTCACAGTCTCTGCGTCTGTCTCGGTCTCTGTCTCTGTCTCTGTCTCTGTCTCTGTCTCTGTCTCTTCCTCGGTCTGTGTCTCTGTCTCTGCCTCTGTCTCTGTCTCCGTCTCTGTCTCTGTATCTGTCTTTGTCTCTGTCTCTGTCTCTGTCTCTGTCTCTGTCTCTGTCTCTGTCTCTGTCTCTGTCTCTGTCTCTGTCTCTGTCCTTGTCTCCGTGTCTGTCTCTGTCTCTGTCTCTATCTCGGTCTTTGTCTCCGTCTCTGTCTCTGTCTCTGTCTCTGTCTCTGTCTCTGTCTCTGTCTCTGTCTCTGTCTCTGTCTCTGTCTCTGTCTCTGTCTCTGTCTCTGTCTCTGTCTCAGTCTCTGCCTTTGTCTCTGTCTATGTCTCTTTCTCTGTCTCTGTCTCGGTCTTTGTCTCCGTCTCTGTCTCTGTCTCTGTCTGTGTCTCTGCCTCTGTCTCGGTCTTTGTCTCCGTCTCTGTTTCTGTTTCTGTCTCTGTCTCAGTCTCTTTCTCTGTCTCTGTCTCTGTCTCTGTCTCTGTCTCTGTCCCCATCTCTGTCTCTGTCTCTGTCTCTGTCTCTGTCTCTGTCTCTGTCTCTGTCTCTGTCTCTGTCTCTTTCTCTGTCTCTGTCTCTGCCTCTGTCTCTGTCTCTGTCTCTGTCCCCATCTCTGTCTCTGTCTCTGTCTCTGTCTCTGCCTTTGTCTCTGTCTATGTCTCTGTCTCTGTCTCTGTCTCTGTCTCTGCCTTTGTCTCCGTCTATGTCTCTTTCTCTGTCTCTGTCTGTGTCGCTGCCTCTGTCTCTGTCTCTGTCTCTGTCTCTGTCTCTGTCTCTGTCTCTGTCTCTGTCTCTGTCTCTGTCTCTGTCTCTGTCTCTGTCTCTGTCTCTGTCTCTGTCTCTGTCTCTGTCTCTGTCTCTGTCTCTGTCTCTGTCTCTGTCTCTGTCTCTGTCTCTGTCTCTGTCTCTTTCTCTGTCTCTGTCTGTGTCGCTGCCTCTGTCTCTGTCTCTGTCTCTGTCTCTGTCTCTGTCTCTGTCTCTGTCTCTGTCGCTGCCTCTGCCTCTGTCTCAGTCCCTGCGTCGGTCTCTGTCTCTGTCTCTGTCTCTGTCTCTGTCTCTGTCTCTGTCTCTGTCTCTGTCTCTGTCGCTGTCTCTGTCCCTGTCTCTGTCTCTGTCTCTGTCTCTGTCTCTGTCTCTGTCTCTGTCTCTTTCTCTGTCTCTGTCTGTGTCGCTGCCTCTGTCTCTGTCTCTGTCTCTGTCTCTGTCTCTGTCTCTGTCTCTGTCGCTGCCTCTGCCTCTGTCTCAGTCCCTGCGTCGGTCTCTGTCTCTGTCTCTGTCTCTGTCTCTGTCTCTGTCTCTGTCTCTGTCTCTGTCTCTGTCTCTGTCTCTGTCCCTGTCTCTGTCTCTGTCTCTGTCTCTGTCTCTGTCTCTGTCTCTGTCTCTGTCTCTGTCTCTCTCTCCGTCTCTGTCTCTACCTCTGTCTCTGCCCTGTCTCTGTCTCTGTCGCTGCCTCTGCCTCTGTCTCAGTCCCTGCGTCGGTCTCTGTCTCGGTCTCTGTCTCTGTCTGTGTCTATGTCTCTGTCTCTGTCTCTGTCTGTGTCTCTGTCTCTGTCTCTGTCTCTGTCTCTGTCTCTGTCTCTGTCTCTGTCTCTGTCTCTGTCTCTGTCTCTGTCTCTGTCTCTGTCTCTGTCTCTGTCTCTGTCTCTGTCTCTGTCTCTGTCTCTGTCTCTGTCTCTGTCTCTGTCTCTGTCTCTGTCTCTGTCTCTGTCTCTGTCTCTGTCTCTGTTTTTTCCTCGGTCTGTGTCTCTGTCTCCGTCACTGTCTCTGTATCGGTCTTTGTCTCTGTCTCTGTCTCTGTCTCTGTCTCTGTCTCTGTCTCTGTCTCTGTCTCTGTCTCTGTCTCTGTCTCTGTCTCTGTCTCTGTCTCTGTCTCTGTCTCTGTCTCTGCCTCTGCCACTGTCTCTGTCTCTGTCTCTGTCTCTGTCTCTGTCTCTGTCCCTGTCTCTGTCTCTGTCTCTGTCTCTGTCTCTGTCTCTGGTCTCTGTCTCTGTCTCTGTCTCTGTCTCTGTCTCTGTCTCTGTCTCTGTCTCTGTCTCTGTGTCTGTCTCTGTCTCTGTCTCTGTCTCTGTCTCTGTCTCTGTCTCTGTCTCTGTCTCTGTCTCTGTCTCTGTCTCTGTCTCTGTCTCTGTCTCTGTCTCTGTCTCTGTCTCTGTCTCTGTCTCTGTCTCTGCCTCTGTCTCTGTCTCTGTCTCTGCCTTTGTCTCTGTCTATGTCTCTTTCTCTGTCTCTGTCTGTGTCGCTGCCTCTGTCTCGGTCTTTGTCTCCGTCTCTGTCTCTGTCTCTGTCTCTGTCTGTGTCTCTGCCCCTGTCTCGGTCTTTGTCTCCCTTTCTGTCTGTGTCTCTGTCTCTGTCTCTGTCTCTGTCTCTGTCTCTGTCTCTTTCTCTGTCTCTGTCTCTGCCTCTGTCTCTGTCTCTGTCTCTGTCCCCATCTCTGTCTCTGTCCCTGTCTCTGTCTCTGCCTTTGTCTCTGTCTATGTCTCTGTCTCTGTCTCTGTCTCTGTCTCTGCCTTTGTCTCCGTCTATGTCTCTGTCTCTGTCTCTGTCTCTGTCTCAGTCCCTGCGTCGGTCTCTGACTCGGTCTCTGTCTCTGTCTCTGCCTCTGTCTCAGTCCCTGCGTCGGTCTCTGACTCGGTCTCTGTCTCTGTCTCTGCCTCTGTCACAGTCTCTGCGTCTGTCTCGGTCTCTGTCTCTGTCTCTGTCTCTGTCTCTGTCTCTGTCTCTGTCTCTGTCTCTGTCTCTGTCACTGTCTCTGTCTCTGTCTCTGTCTCTCTCTCCGTCTCTGTCTCTGCCTCTGTCTCTGTCTCTGTCTCTGTCTCTCTCTCCGTCTCTGTCTCTACCTCTGTCTCTGCCCTGTCTCTGTCTCTATGGCTGCCTCTGCCTCTGTCTCAGTCCCTGCGTCGGTCTCTGTCTCGGTCTCTGTCTCTGTCTGTGTCTATGTCTCTGTCTCTGTCTCTGTCTGTGTCTCTGTCTCTGTCTCTGTCTCTGTCTCTGTCTCTGTCTCTGTCTCTGTCTCTGTCTCTGTCTCTGTCTCTGTCTCTGTCTCTGTCCCTGTCTCTGTCTCTGTCTCTGTCTCTGTCTCTGTCTCTGTCTCTGTCCCTGTCTCTGTCTCTGTCTCTGTCTCTGTCTCTGTCTCTGTCTCTGTCTCTGTCGCTGTCTCTCCCTCTGTCTCTGTCTCCGTCTCTGTCCCTGGCTCTGTCTCTGCCACTGTCTCCGTCTCTGTCTCGGTCGCGGACTTTGTCTCTGTCTCTGACTCCGTGTCTGTCTCTGTCTCTGTCTCTATCTCGGTCTTTGTCTCCGTCTCTGTCTCTGTCTCTGTCTCTGTCTCTGTCTCTGTCTCTGTCTCTGTCTCTGTCTCTGTCTCTGTCTCTGTCTCTGTCTCTGTCTCAGTCCCTGCGTCGGTCTCTGACTCGGTCTCTGTCTCTGTCTCTGCCTCTGTCACAGTCTCTGCGTCTGTCTCGGTCTCTGTCTCTGTCCCTGTCTCTGTCTCTGTCTCTGTCTCTGTCTCTGTCTCTGTCACTGTCTCTGTCTCTGTCTCTGTCTCTGTCTCTCTCTCCGTCTCTGTCTCTGCCTCTGTCTCTGCCCTGTCTCTGTCTCTGTCGCTGCCTCTGCCTCTGTCTCAGTCCCTGCGTTGGTCTCTGTCTCGGTCTCTGTCTCTGTCTCTGCCTCTGTCACAGTCTCTGCGTCTGTCTCGGTCTCTGTCTCTGTCTCTGTCTCTGTCTCTGTCTCTGTCTCTTCCTCGGTCTGTGTCTCTGTCTCTGCCTCTGTCTCTGTCTCCGTCTCTGTCTCTGTATCTGTCTTTGTCTCTGTCTCTGTCTCTGTCTCTGTCTCTGTCTCTGTCTCTGTCTCTGTCTCTGTCTCTGTCTCTGTCTCTGTCCTTGTCTCCGTGTCTGTCTCTGTCTCTGTCTCTATCTCGGTCTTTGTCTCCGTCTCTGTCTCTGTCTCTGTCTCTGTCTCTGTCTCTGTCTCTGTCTCTGTCTCTGTCTCTGTCTCTGTCTCTGTCTCTGTCTCTGTCTCTGTCTCTGTCTCAGTCTCTGCCTTTGTCTCTGTCTATGTCTCTTTCTCTGTCTCTGTCTCGGTCTTTGTCTCCGTCTCTGTCTCTGTCTCTGTCTGTGTCTCTGCCTCTGTCTCGGTCTTTGTCTCCGTCTCTGTTTCTGTTTCTGTCTCTGTCTCAGTCTCTTTCTCTGTCTCTGTCTCTGTCTCTGTCTCTGTCTCTGTCCCCATCTCTGTCTCTGTCTCTGTCTCTGTCTCTGTCTCTGTCTCTGTCTCTGTCTCTGTCTCTGTCTCTTTCTCTGTCTCTGTCTCTGTCTCTGTCCCCATCTCTGTCTCTGTCTCTGTCTCTGTCTCTGCCTTTGTCTCTGTCTATGTCTCTGTCTCTGTCTCTGTCTCTGTCTCTGCCTTTGTCTCCGTCTATGTCTCTTTCTCTGTCTCTGTCTGTGTCGCTGCCTCTGTCTCTGTCTCTGTCTCTGTCTCTGTCTCTGTCTCTGTCTCTGTCTCTGTCTCTGTCTCTGTCTCTGTCTCTGTCTCTGTCTCTGTCTCTGTCTCTGTCTCTGTCTCTGTCTCTGTCTCTGTCTCTGTCTCTGTCTCTGTCTCTGTCTCTGTCTCTGTCTCTGTCTCTTTCTCTGTCTCTGTCTGTGTCGCTGCCTCTGTCTCTGTCTCTGTCTCTGTCTCTGTCTCTGTCTCTGTCTCTGTCTCTGTCGCTGCCTCTGCCTCTGTCTCAGTCCCTGCGTCGGTCTCTGTCTCTGTCTCTGTCTCTGTCTCTGTCTCTGTCTCTGTCTCTGTCTCTGTCTCTGTCGCTGTCTCTGTCCCTGTCTCTGTCTCTGTCTCTGTCTCTGTCTCTGTCTCTGTCTCTGTCTCTTTCTCTGTCTCTGTCTGTGTCGCTGCCTCTGTCTCTGTCTCTGTCTCTGTCTCTGTCTCTGTCTCTGTCTCTGTCGCTGCCTCTGCCTCTGTCTCAGTCCCTGCGTCGGTCTCTGTCTCTGTCTCTGTCTCTGTCTCTGTCTCTGTCTCTGTCTCTGTCTCTGTCTCTGTCTCTGTCTCTGTCCCTGTCTCTGTCTCTGTCTCTGTCTCTGTCTCTGTCTCTGTCTCTGTCTCTGTCTCTGTCTCTCTCTCCGTCTCTGTCTCTACCTCTGTCTCTGCCCTGTCTCTGTCTCTGTCGCTGCCTCTGCCTCTGTCTCAGTCCCTGCGTCGGTCTCTGTCTCGGTCTCTGTCTCTGTCTGTGTCTATGTCTCTGTCTCTGTCTCTGTCTGTGTCTCTGTCTCTGTCTCTGTCTCTGTCTCTGTCTCTGTCTCTGTCTCTGTCTCTGTCTCTGTCTCTGTCTCTGTCTCTGTCTCTGTCTCTGTCTCTGTCTCTGTCTCTGTCTCTGTCTCTGTCTCTGTCTCTGTCTCTGTCTCTGTCTCTGTCTCTGTCTCTGTCTCTGTCTCTGTTTTTTCCTCGGTCTGTGTCTCTGTCTCCGTCACTGTCTCTGTATCGGTCTTTGTCTCTGTCTCTGTCTCTGTCTCTGTCTCTGTCTCTGTCTCTGTCTCTGTCTCTGTCTCTGTCTCTGTCTCTGTCTCTGTCTCTGTCTCTGTCTCTGTCTCTGTCTCTGTCTCTGCCTCTGCCACTGTCTCTGTCTCTGTCTCTGTCTCTGTCTCTGTCTCTGTCCCTGTCTCTGTCTCTGTCTCTGTCTCTGTCTCTGTCTCTGGTCTCTGTCTCTGTCTCTGTCTCTGTCTCTGTCTCTGTCTCTGTCTCTGTCTCTGTCTCTGTCTCTGTCTCTGTCTCTGTCTCTGTCTCTGTCTCTGTCTCTGTCTCTGTCTCTGTCTCTGTCTCTGTCTCTGTCTCTGTCTCTGTCTCTGTCTCTGTCTCTGTCTCTGTCTCTGTCTCTGTCTCTGTCTCTGTCTCTGTCTCTGTCTCTGTCTCTGTCTCTGTTTTTTCCTCGGTCTGTGTCTCTGTCTCCGTCACTGTCTCTGTATCGGTCTTTGTCTCTGTCTCTGTCTCTGTCTCTGTCTCTGTCTCTGTCTCTGTCTCTGTCTCTGTCTCTGTCTCTGTCTCTGTCTCTGTCTCTGTCTCTGTCTCTGTCTCTGTCTCTGTCTCTGTCTCTGCCTCTGCCACTGTCTCTGCCTCTGTCTCTGTCTCCGTCTCCGTTTCTGTCTGTGTCTTTGTCTCTGTCTCTGTCTCTGTCTCTGTCTCTTTCTCTGTCTCTGTCTCTGTCTCTGTCTCTGCCTCTGTCTCTGTCTCTGTCTCTGTCCCTATCTCTGTCTCTGTCTCTGTCTCTGTCTCTGTCTCTGTCTCTGTCTCTGTCTCTGTCTCTGTCTCTGTCTCTGTCTCTTCCTGGGTCTGTGTCTCTGTATCTGCCTCTGTCTCTGTCTCTGTCTCTGTCTCTGTCTCTGTCTCTGTCTCTGTGTCTGTCTCTGTCTCTGTCTCTGTCTCTGTCTCTGTCTCTGTCTCTGTCTCTGTCTCTGTCTCTGTCTCTGTCTCTGTCTCTGTCTCTGTCTCTGTCTCTGCCTCTGTCTCTGTCTCTGTCTCTGCCTTTGTCTCTGTCTATGTCTCTTTCTCTGTCTCTGTCTGTGTCGCTGCCTCTGTCTCGGTCTTTGTCTCCGTCTCTGTCTCTGTCTCTGTCTCTGTCTGTGTCTCTGCCCCTGTCTCGGTCTTTGTCTCCCTTTCTGTCTGTGTCTCTGTCTCTGTCTCTGTCTCTGTCTCTGTCTCTGTCTCTTTCTCTGTCTCTGTCTCTGCCTCTGTCTCTGTCTCTGTCTCTGTCCCCATCTCTGTCTCTGTCCCTGTCTCTGTCTCTGCCTTTGTCTCTGTCTATGTCTCTGTCTCTGTCTCTGTCTCTGTCTCTGCCTTTGTCTCCGTCTATGTCTCTGTCTCTGTCTCTGTCTCTGTCTCAGTCCCTGCGTCGGTCTCTGACTCGGTCTCTGTCTCTGTCTCTGCCTCTGTCTCAGTCCCTGCGTCGGTCTCTGACTCGGTCTCTGTCTCTGTCTCTGCCTCTGTCACAGTCTCTGCGTCTGTCTCGGTCTCTGTCTCTGTCTCTGTCTCTGTCTCTGTCTCTGTCTCTGTCTCTGTCTCTGTCTCTGTCACTGTCTCTGTCTCTGTCTCTGTCTCTCTCTCCGTCTCTGTCTCTGCCTCTGTCTCTGCCCTGTCTCTGTCTCTGTCGCTGCCTCTGCCTCTGTCTCAGTCCCTGCGTTGGTCTCTGTCTCGGTCTCTGTCTCTGTCTCTGCCTCTGTCACAGTCTCTGTCTCTCTCTCCGTCTCTGTCTCTGCCTCTGTCTCTGTCTCTGTCTCTGTCTCTGTCTCTGTCTCTGTCGCTGTCTCTGTCTCTTCCTCGGTCTGTGTCTCTGTCTCTGCCTCTGCCTCTGTCTCTGTCTCCGTCTCTGTCTCTGTATCGGTCTTTGTCTCTGTCTCTGTCTCTGTCTCTGTCTCTGTCTCTGTCTCTGTCTCTGTCTCTGTCTCTGTCTCTGTCTCTGTCTCTGTCTCTGTCTCTGTCTCTGTCTGTGTCTCTGTCTCTGTCTCTGTCTCTGTCTCTGTCCGTGTCTCTGCCTCTGTCTCTGTCTCTGTCTCTGTCTCTGCCTTTGTCTCTGTCTCTGTCTCTGTCTCTGTCTCTGTCTCGGTCTCCGTCTCTGTCTCTGTCTCTGTCTGTGTCTCTGCCACTGTCTCTGTCTCTGTCTCTGTCTCTGCCTTTGTCTCTGTCTATGTCTCTTTCTCTGTCTCTGTCTGTGTCGCTGCCTCTGTCTCGATCTTTGTCTCCGTCTCTGTTCCTGTTTCTGTCTCTGTCTCAGTCTCAGTCTCTGTCTCTGTCTCCGTCTCTGTCTCTGCCTCTGTCTCGGTCTTTGTATCCGTCTCTGTCTCTGTCTCTGTCTCTGCCTCTGTCTCTGTCTCTGTCTCTGCCTCTGTCACAGTCTCTGCGTCTGTCTCGGTCTCTGTCTCTGTCTCTGTCTCTGTCTCTGTCTCTGTCTCTGTCTCTGTCTCTGTCTCTGTCTCTGTCCCTGTCTCTTCCTCGGTCTGTGTCTCTGTCTCTGCCTCTGTCTCTGTCTCCGTCTCTGTCTCTGTATCGGTCTTTGTCTCTGTCTCTGTCTCTGTCTCTGTCTCTGTCTCTGTCTCTGTCTCTGTCTCTGTACTTGACTCTGTCTCTGTCTCTGTCTCTGTCTCTGTCTCTGTCTCTGCCTCTGTCTCTGCCTCTGTCTCTGTCTCTGTCTCCGTTTCTGTCTGTGTCTCTGTCTCTGTCTCTGTCTCTGTCTCTGTCTCTGTCTCTGTCCCTGTCTCTGTCTCTGTCTCTGTCTCTGCCTCTGTCTCTGTCTCCGTCTCTGTCTCTGTATCGGCCTTTGTCTCTGTCTCTGTCTCTGTCTCTGTCTCTGTCTCTGTCTCTGTCTCTGTCTCTGTCTCTGTCTCTGTCTCTGCCTCTGCCTCTGCCTCTGTCTCTGCCTCTGTCTCTGTGTCTGTCTCCGTTTCTGTCTGTGTCTCTGTCTCTGTCTCTGCCTCTGTCTCTGTCTCTGTCTCTGTCTCTGTCTCCGTCTCTGTCTCTGTCTCTGTCTCTGTCTCTGTCTCTGTCTCTGTCTCTGTCCCTGTCTCTGTCTCTGTCTCTGTCTCTGTCTCTGTCTCTGTCTCTGTCTCTGTCTCTGTCTCTCTCTCCGTCTCTGTCTCTACCTCTGTCTCTGCCCTGTCTCTGTCTCTGTCGCTGCCTCTGCCTCTGTCTCAGTCCCTGCGTCGGTCTCTGTCTCGGTCTCTGTCTCTGTCTGTGTCTATGTCTCTGTCTCTGTCTCTGTCTGTGTCTCTGTCTCTGTCTCTGTCTCTGTCTCTGTCTCTGTCTCTGTCTCTGTCTCTGTCTCTGTCTCTGCCTTTGTCTCCGTCTATGTCTCTTTCTCTGTCTCTGTCTGTGTCTCTGTCTCTGTCTCTGTCTCTGTCTCTGTCTCTGTCTCTGTCTCTGTCTCTGTCTCTGTCACTGTCTCTGTCTCTGTCTCTGTCTCTGTCTCTGTCTCTGCCTTTGTCTCTGTCTATGTCTCTTTCTCTGTCTCTGTCTCTGTCTCTGTCTCTGTCTCTGGTCTCTGTCTCTGTCTCTGTCTCTGTCTCTGTCTCTGTCTTTGTCTCTGTCTCCGTCTCTGTTACTGTTTCTGTCTCTGTCTCAGTCTCAGTCTCTGTCTCTGTCTATGTCTCTTTCTCTGTCTCTGTCTCGGTCTTTGTCTCCGTCTCTGTCTCTGTCTCTGTCTCTGTCTGTGTCTCTGCCTCTGTCTCGGTCTTTGTCTCCGTCTCTGTTTCTGTTTCTGTCTCTGTCTCAGTCTCTTTCTCTGTCTCTGTCTCTGTCTCTGTCTCTGTCTCTGTCCCCATCTCTGTCTCTGTCTCTGTCTCTGTCTCTGCCTCTGTCTCTGTCTATGTCTCTGTCTCTGTCTCTGTCTCTGTCTCTGTCTCTGCCTTTGTCTCCGTCTATGTCTCTTTCTCTGTCTCTGTCTGTGTCGCTGCCTCTGTCTCTGTCTCTGTCTCGGTCTCTGTCTCTGTCTCTGTCTCTGTCTCTGTCTCTGTCTCTGTCTCTGTCTCTGTCTCTGTCGCTGCCTCTGCCTCTGTCTCAGTCCCTGCGTCGGTCTCTGTCTCTGTCTCTGTCCCTGTCTCTTCCTCGGTCTGTGTCTCTGTCTCTGCCTCTGTCTCTGTCTCCGTCTCTGTCTCTGTATCGGTCTTTGTCTCTGTCTCTGTCTCTGTCTCTGTCTCTGTCTCTGTCTCTGTCTCTGTCTCTGTACTTGACTCTGTCTCTGTCTCTGTCTCTGTCTCTGTCTCTGTCTCTGCCTCTGTCTCTGCCTCTGTCTCTGTCTCTGTCTCCGTTTCTGTCTGTGTCTCTGTCTCTGTCTCTGTCTCTGTCTCTGTCTCTGTCTCTGTCCCTGTCTCTGTCTCTGTCTCTGTCTCTGCCTCTGTCTCTGTCTCCGTCTCTGTCTCTGTATCGGCCTTTGTCTCTGTCTCTGTCTCTGTCTCTGTCTCTGTCTCTGTCTCTGTCTCTGTCTCTGTCTCTGTCTCTGCCTCTGCCTCTGCCTCTGTCTCTGCCTCTGTCTCTGTGTCTGTCTCCGTTTCTGTCTGTGTCTCTGTCTCTGTCTCTGCCTCTGTCTCTGTCTCTGTCTCTGTCTCTGTCTCTGTCTCTGTCTCTGTCTCTGTCTCTGTCTCTGTCTCTGTCTCTGTCTCTGTCCCTGTCTCTGTCTCTGTCTCTGTCTCTGTCTCTGTCTCTGTCTCTGTCTCTGTCTCTCTCTCCGTCTCTGTCCCTGTCTCTGTCTCTGCCTCTGTCTCTGTCTCTGTCTCCGTTTCTGTCTGTGTCTCTGTCTCTGTCTCTGTCTCTGTCTCTGTCTCTGTCTCTGTCCCTGTCTCTGTCTCTGTCTCTGTCTCTGCCTCTGTCTCTGTCTCCGTCTCTGTCTCTGTATCGGCCTTTGTCTCTGTCTCTGTCTCTGTCTCTGTCTCTGTCTCTGTCTCTGTCTCTGTCTCTGGTCTCTGTCTCTGTCTCTGTCTCTGTCTCTGTCTCTGTCTCTGTCTTTGTCTCTGTCTCCGTCTCTGTTACTGTTTCTGTCTCTGTCTCAGTCTCAGTCTCTGTCTCTGTCTATGTCTCTTTCTCTGTCTCTGTCTCGGTCTTTGTCTCCGTCTCTGTCTCTGTCTCTGTCTCTGTCTGTGTCTCTGCCTCTGTCTCGGTCTTTGTCTCCGTCTCTGTTTCTGTTTCTGTCTCTGTCTCAGTCTCTTTCTCTGTCTCTGTCTCTGTCTCTGTCTCTGTCTCTGTCCCCATCTCTGTCTCTGTCTCTGTCTCTGTCTCTGCCTCTGTCTCTGTCTATGTCTCTGTCTCTGTCTCTGTCTCTGTCTCTGCCTTTGTCTCCGTCTATGTCTCTTTCTCTGTCTCTGTCTGTGTCGCTGCCTCTGTCTCTGTCTCTGTCTCGGTCTCTGTCTCTGTCTCTGTCTCTGTCTCTGTCTCTGTCTCTGTCTCTGTCTCTGTCTCTGTCGCTGCCTCTGCCTCTGTCTCAGTCCCTGCGTCGGTCTCTGTCTCTGTCTCTGTCTCTGTCTCTGTCTCTGTCTCTGTCTCTGTCTCTGTCTCTGTCTCTGCCTCTGTCTCTGTCTCTGTCTCTGTCTCTGCCTTTGTCTCTGTCTATGTCTCTTTCTCTGTCTCTGTCTGTGTCGCTGCCTCTGTCTCGGTCTTTGTCTCCGTCTCTGTCTCTGTCTCTGTCTCTGTCTGTGTCTCTGCCCCTGTCTCGGTCTTTGTCTCCGTTTCTGTCTCTGTCTCTGTATCTGTCTCTGTCTCTGTCTCTGTCTCTGTCTCTGTCTCTGTCTCTGTCTCTGTCTCTGTCTCTTTCTCTGTCTCTGTCTCTGCCTCTGTCTCTGTCTCTGTCTCTGTCCCCATCTCTGTCTCTGTCTCTGTCTCTGTCTCTGCCTTTGTCTCTGTCGATGTCTCTGTCTCTGTCTCTGTCTCTGTCTCTGCCTTTGTCTCCGTCTATGTCTCTTTCTCTGTCTCTGTCTGTGTCGCTGCCTCTGTCTCTGTCTCTGTCTCTGTCTCTGTCTCTGTCTCTGTCTCTGTCTCTGTCTCTGTCTCTGTCTCTGTCTCTGTCTCTGTCTCTATCTCTGTCTCTGTCTCTGTCTCTGTCTCTGTCTCTGTCTCTGTCTCTGTCTCTGTCTCTGTCTCTGTCTCTGTCTCTGTCTCTGTCTCTGTCTCTGTCACTGTCTCTGTCTCTGTCTCTGTCTCTGTCTCTGTCTCTGCCTTTGTCTCTGTCTATGTCTCTTTCTCTGTCTCTGTCTGTGTCGCTGCCTCTGTCTCGGTCTTTGTCTCCGTCTCTGTCTCTGTCTCTGTCTCTGTCTGTGTCTCTGCCTCTGTCTCGGTCTTTGTCTCCGTCTCTGTTTCTGTTTCTGTCTCTGTCTCAGTCTCAGTCTCTGCCTCTGTCTCTGCCTCTGTCTCTGTCTCTGTCTCTGTCTCTGTCTCAGTCCCTGCGTCGGTCTCTGACTCGGTCTCTGTCTCTGTCTCTGCCTCTGTCTCAGTCCCTGCGTCGGTCTCTGACTCGGTCTCTGTCTCTGTCTCTGCCTCTGTAACAGTCTCTGCGTCTGTCTCGGTCTCTGTCTCTGTCTCTGTCTCTGTCTCTGTCTCTGTCTCTGTCTCTGTCTCTGCCTTTGTCTCTGTCTATGTCTCTTTCTCTGTCTCTGTCTGTGTCGCTGCCTCTGTCTCGGTCTTTGTCTCCGTCTCTGTCTC
>OX243800.1:16962500-16970000 GCA_945859595.2 Megachile willughbiella
AGTCCCTGCGTCGGTCTCTGTCTCTGTCTCTGTCTCTGTCTCTGTCTCTGTCTCTGTCTCTGTCTCTGTCTCTGTCTCTGTCTCTGCCTCTGTCTCTGTCTCTGTCTCTGTCTCTGCCTTTGTCTCTGTCTATGTCTCTTTCTCTGTCTCTGTCTGTGTCGCTGCCTCTGTCTCGGTCTTTGTCTCCGTCTCTGTCTCTGTCTCTGTCTCTGTCTGTGTCTCTGCCCCTGTCTCGGTCTTTGTCTCCGTCTCTGTCTCTGTCTCTGTCTCTGTCTGTGTCTCTGCCTCTGTCTCGGTCTTTGTCTCCGTCTCTGTTTCTGTTTCTGTCTCTGTCTCAGTCTCAGTCTCTGCCTCTGTCTCTGCCTCTGCCTCTGTCTCTGTCTCTGTCTCTGACTCTGTCTCTGTCTCTGTCGCTGTCCCTGTCTCTGTCTCTGTCTATGTCTCTGTCTCTGTCTCTGTCTCTGCCTCTGTGTCTGCCTCTGTCTCTGTCTCTGTCTGTGTCTCTGTCTCTGCCTGTGTCTCTGTCTCTGTCTCTGTCTCTGCCTCTGTCTCTGTCCCTGAAACTGACTCTGTCTCTGTTTCTGTCTCTGTCTCTGTCGCTGTCTCTCCCTCTGTCTCTGTCTCCGTCTCTGTCCCTATCTCTGTCTCTGCCACTGTCTCCGTCTCTGTCTCGGTCGCGGACTTTGTCTCCGTCTCTGTCTCCGTGTCTGTCTCTGTCTCTGTCTCTGTCTCTGTCTCTGTCTCTGTCTCTGTCTCTGTCTCTGTCTCTGTCTCTGTCTCTGTCTCTGTCTCTGCCTTTGTCTCTGTCTATGTCTCTTTCTCTGTCTCTGTCTCGGTCTTTGTCTCCGTCTCTGTCTCTGTCTCTGTCTCTGTCTCTGTCTGTGTCTCTGCCTCTGTCTCGGTCTTTGTCTCCGTCTCTGTTTCTGTTTCTGTCTCTGTCTCAGTCTCAGTCTCTGCCTCTGTCTCTGCCTCTGTCTCTGTCTCTGTCTCTGACTCTGTCTCTGTCTCTGTCTCTGTCTCTGTCCCTGTCTCTGTCTCTGTCTCTGTCTCTGTCTCTGTCTCTGTCTCTGTCTCTGTCTCTGTCTCTGTCTCTGTCTCTGCCTCCGTCACAGTCTCTGCGTCTGTCTCGGTCTCTGTCTCTGTCTCTGTCTCTGTCTCTGTCTCTGTCTCTGTATCTGTCTCTTCCTCGGTCTGTGTCTCTGTCTCTGCCTCTGTCTCTGTCTCCGTCTCTGTCTCTGTATCGGTCTTTGTCTCTGTCTCTGTCTCTGTCTCTGTCTCTGCCTTTGTCTCCGTATATGTCTCTTTCTCTGTCTCTGTCTGTGTCGCTCCCTCTGTCTCTGTCTCTGTCTCTGTCCCTGTCTCTGTCTCTGTCCCTGTCGCTGCCTCTGCCTCTGTCTCAGTCCCTGCGTCGGTCTCTGTCTCTGTCTCTGTCTCTGCCTCTGTCTCGGTCTTTGTCTCCGTCTCTGTTTCTGTTTCTGTCTCTGTCTCTGTCTCAGTCTCAGTCTCTGCCTCTGTCTCTACCTCTGTCTCTGTCTCTGTCTCTGACTCTGTCTCTGTCTCTGTCTCTGTCTCTGTCCCTGTCTCTGTCTCTGTCTCTGTCTCTGTCTCTGTCTCTGTCTCTGTCTCTGTCTCTGCCTCCGTCACAGTCTCTGCGTCTGTCTCGGTCTCTGTCTCTGTCTCTGTCTCTGTCTCTGTCTCTGTATCTGTCTCTTCCTCGGTCTGTGTCTCTGTCTCTGCCTCTGTCTCTGTCTCCGTCTCTGTCTCTGTATCGGTCTTTGTCTCTGTCTCTGTCTCTGTCTCTGTCTCTGTCTCTGTCTCTGTCTCTGTCTCTGTCTCTGTCTCTGTCTCTGTCTCTGTCTCTGTCTCTGTCTCTGTCTCTGTCTCTGTCTCTGTCTCTGTCTCTGTCTCTGTCTCTGTCTCTGTCTCTGTCTCTGTCTCTGTCTCTGTCTCTGTCTCTGTCTCTGCCTCTGTCTCTGTCTCTGTCTCTGTCTCTGTCTCTGTCTCTGTCTCTGTCTCTGTCTCTGTGTCTGTCTCTGTCTCTGTCTCTGTCTGTGTCTCTGTCTCTGTCTCTGTCTCTGTCTCTGTCCGTGTCTCTGCCTCTGTCTCTGTCTGTGTCTCTGTCTCTGCCTTTGTCTCTGTCTCTGTCTCTGTCTCTGTCTCTGTCTCTGTCTCTGTCTCTGTCTCTGTCTCTGTCTCTGTCTCTGTCTCTGTCTCTGTCTCTGTCTGTGTCTCTGCCACTGTCTCTGTCTCTGTCTCTGTCTCTGCCTTTGTCTCTGTCTATGTCTCTTTCTCTGTCTCTGTCTGTGTCGCTGCCTCTGTCTCGATCTTTGTCTCCGTCTCTGTTTCTGTTTCTGTCTCTGTCTCAGTCTCAGTCTCTGTCTCGGTCTCTGTCTCTGCCTTTGTCTCTGTCTATGTCTCTTTCGCTGTCTCTGTCTGTGTCGCTGCCTCTGTCTCGATCTTTGTCTCCGTCTCTGTTTCTGTTTCTGTCTCTGTCTCAGTCTCAGTCTCTGTCTCTGTCTCTGTCTCTGTCTCTGTCCCCATCTCTGTCTCTGTCTCTGTCTCTGTCTCTGTCTCTGCCTCTGTCTCTGTCTATGTCTCTGTCTCTGTCTCTGTCTCTGTCTCTGTCTCTGCCTTTGTCTCCGTCTATGTCTCTTTCTCTGTCTCTGTCTGTGTCGCTGCCTCTGTCTCTGTCTCTGTCTCTGTCTCTGTCTCTGTCTCTGTCTCTGTCTCTGTCTCTGTCTCTGTCTCTGTCTCTGTCTCTGTCGCTGCCTCTGCCTCTGTCTCAGTCCCTGCGTCGGTCTCTGTCTCTGTCTCTGTCTCTGTCTCTGTCTCTGTCTCTGTCTCTGTCTCTGTCTCTGTCTCTGTCTCTGCCTCTGTCTCTGTCTCTGTCTCTGTCTCTGCCTTTGTCTCTGTCTATGTCTCTTTCTCTGTCTCTGTCTGTGTCGCTGCCTCTGTCTCGGTCTTTGTCTCCGTCTCTGTCTCTGTCTCTGTCTCTGTCTGTGTCTCTGCCCCTGTCTCGGTCTTTGTCTCCGTCTCTGTCTCTGTCTCTGTCTCTGTCTGTGTCTCTGCCTCTGTCTCGGTCTTTGTCTCCGTCTCTGTTTCTGTTTCTGTCTCTGTCTCAGTCTCAGTCTCTGCCTCTGTCTCTGCCTCTGCCTCTGTCTCTGTCTCTGTCTCTGACTCTGTCTCTGTCTCTGTCGCTGTCCCTGTCTCTGTCTCTGTCTATGTCTCTGTCTCTGTCTCTGTCTCTGCCTCTGTGTCTGCCTCTGTCTCTGTCTCTGTCTGTGTCTCTGTCTCTGCCTGTGTCTCTGTCTCTGTCTCTGTCTCTGCCTCTGTCTCTGTCCCTGAAACTGACTCTGTCTCTGTTTCTGTCTCTGTCTCTGTCGCTGTCTCTCCCTCTGTCTCTGTCTCCGTCTCTGTCCCTATCTCTGTCTCTGCCACTGTCTCCGTCTCTGTCTCGGTCGCGGACTTTGTCTCCGTCTCTGTCTCCGTGTCTGTCTCTGTCTCTGTCTCTGTCTCTGTCTCTGTCTCTGTCTCTGTCTCTGTCTCTGTCTCTGTCTCTGTCTCTGTCTCTGTCTCTGCCTTTGTCTCTGTCTATGTCTCTTTCTCTGTCTCTGTCTCGGTCTTTGTCTCCGTCTCTGTCTCTGTCTCTGTCTCTGTCTCTGTCTGTGTCTCTGCCTCTGTCTCGGTCTTTGTCTCCGTCTCTGTTTCTGTTTCTGTCTCTGTCTCAGTCTCAGTCTCTGCCTCTGTCTCTGCCTCTGTCTCTGTCTCTGTCTCTGACTCTGTCTCTGTCTCTGTCTCTGTCTCTGTCCCTGTCTCTGTCTCTGTCTCTGTCTCTGTCTCTGTCTCTGTCTCTGTCTCTGTCTCTGTCTCTGTCTCTGTCTCTGCCTCCGTCACAGTCTCTGCGTCTGTCTCGGTCTCTGTCTCTGTCTCTGTCTCTGTCTCTGTCTCTGTCTCTGTATCTGTCTCTTCCTCGGTCTGTGTCTCTGTCTCTGCCTCTGTCTCTGTCTCCGTCTCTGTCTCTGTATCGGTCTTTGTCTCTGTCTCTGTCTCTGTCTCTGTCTCTGTCTCTGTCTCTGTCTCTGCCTTTGTCTCCGTATATGTCTCTTTCTCTGTCTCTGTCTGTGTCGCTCCCTCTGTCTCTGTCTCTGTCTCTGTCCCTGTCTCTGTCTCTGTCCCTGTCGCTGCCTCTGCCTCTGTCTCAGTCCCTGCGTCGGTCTCTGTCTCTGTCTCTGTCTCTGCCTCTGTCTCGGTCTTTGTCTCCGTCTCTGTTTCTGTTTCTGTCTCTGTCTCTGTCTCAGTCTCAGTCTCTGCCTCTGTCTCTACCTCTGTCTCTGTCTCTGTCTCTGACTCTGTCTCTGTCTCTGTCTCTGTCTCTGTCCCTGTCTCTGTCTCTGTCTCTGTCTCTGTCTCTGTCTCTGTCTCTGTCTCTGCCTCCGTCACAGTCTCTGCGTCTGTCTCGGTCTCTGTCTCTGTCTCTGTCTCTGTCTCTGTCTCTGTATCTGTCTCTTCCTCGGTCTGTGTCTCTGTCTCTGCCTCTGTCTCTGTCTCCGTCTCTGTCTCTGTATCGGTCTTTGTCTCTGTCTCTGTCTCTGTCTCTGTCTCTGTCTCTGTCTCTGTCTCTGTCTCTGTCTCTGTCTCTGTCTCTGTCTCTGTCTCTGTCTCTGTCTCTGTCTCTGTCTCTGTCTCTGTCTCTGTCTCTGTCTCTGTCTCTGTCTCTGTCTCTGTCTCTGTCTCTGCCTCTGTCTCTGTCTCTGTCTCTGTCTCTGTCTCTGTCTCTGTCTCTGTCTCTGTCTCTGTCTCTGTGTCTGTCTCTGTCTCTGTCTCTGTCTGTGTCTCTGTCTCTGTCTCTGTCTCTGTCTCTGTCCGTGTCTCTGCCTCTGTCTCTGTCTGTGTCTCTGTCTCTGCCTTTGTCTCTGTCTCTGTCTCTGTCTCTGTCTCTGTCTCTGTCTCTGTCTCTGTCTCTGTCTCTGTCTCTGTCTCTGTCTCTGTCTCTGTCTCTGTCTGTGTCTCTGCCACTGTCTCTGTCTCTGTCTCTGTCTCTGCCTTTGTCTCTGTCTATGTCTCTTTCTCTGTCTCTGTCTGTGTCGCTGCCTCTGTCTCGATCTTTGTCTCCGTCTCTGTTTCTGTTTCTGTCTCTGTCTCAGTCTCAGTCTCTGTCTCGGTCTCTGTCTCTGCCTTTGTCTCTGTCTATGTCTCTGTCTCTGTCTCTGTCTCTGTCTCTGTCTCTGTCTCTGTCTCTGCCTCTGTCTCTGTCTCTGTCTCTGTCTCTGTCTCTGTCTCTGTCTCTGTCTCTGTCTCTGTGTCTGTCTCTGTCTCTGTCTCTGTCTGTGTCTCTGTCTCTGTCTCTGTCTCTGTCTCTGTCCGTGTCTCTGCCTCTGTCTCTGTCTGTGTCTCTGTCTCTGCCTTTGTCTCTGTCTCTGTCTCTGTCTCTGTCTCTGTCTCTGTCTCTGTCTCTGTCTCTGTCTCTGTCTCTGTCTCTGTCTCTGTCTCTGTCTGTGTCTCTGCCACTGTCTCTGTCTCTGTCTCTGTCTCTGCCTTTGTCTCTGTCTATGTCTCTTTCTCTGTCTCTGTCTGTGTCGCTGCCTCTGTCTCGATCTTTGTCTCCGTCTCTGTTTCTGTTTCTGTCTCTGTCTCAGTCTCAGTCTCTGTCTCTGTCTCTGTCTCTGTCTCTGCCTCTGTCTCGGTCTTTGTATCCGTCTCTGTCTCTGTCTCTGTCTCTGCCTCTGTCTCTGTCTCTGTCTCTGTCTCTGCCTCTGTCACAGTCTCTGCGTCTGTCTCGGTCTCTGTCTCTGTCTCTGTCTCTGTCTCTGTCTCTGTCTCTGTCTCTGTCTCTGTCTCTGTCTCTGTCCCTGTCTCTTCCTCGGTCTGTGTCTCTGTCTCTGCCTCTGTCTCTGTCTCCGTCTCTGTCTCTGTATCGGTCTTTGTCTCTGTCTCTCTCTCTGTCTCTGTCTCTGTCTCTGTCTCTGTCTCTGTCTCTGTACTTGACTCTGTCTCTGTCTCTGTCTCTGTCTCTGTCTCTGTCTCTGCCTCTGTCTCTGCCTCTGTCTCTGTCTCTGTCTCTGTCTCTGTCTCTGTCTCTGTCTCTGTCTCTGTCTCTGTCTCTGTCTCTGTCTCTGTCTCTGCCTCTGTCTCTGCCTCTGTCTCTGTCTCTGTCTCCGTTTCTGTCTGTGTCTCTGTCTCCGTCTCTGTCTCTGTCTCTGTCTCTGTCTCTGCCTCTGTCTCTGTCTCTGTCTCTGTCTCTGTCTCTGTCTCTGTCTCTGTCTCTGTCTCTGTCACTGTCTCTGTCTCTGTCTCTGTCTCTCTCTCCGTCTCTGTCTCTGCCTCTGTCTCTGCCCTGTCTCTGTCTCTGTCTCTGTCTCTGTCTCAGTCCCTGCGTCGGTCTCTGACTCGGTCTCTGTCTCTGTCTCTGCCTCTGTCTCAGTCCCTGCGTCGGTCTCTGACTCGGTCTCTGTCTCTGTCTCTGCCTCTGTCACAGTCTCTGCGTCTGTCTCGGTCTCTGTCTCTGTCTCTGTCTCTGTCTCTGTCTCTGTCTCTGTCTCTGTCTCTGTCTCTGTCACTGTCTCTGTCTCTGTCTCTGTCTCTCTCTCCGTCTCTGTCTCTGCCTCTGTCTCTGCCCTGTCTCTGTCTCTGTCGCTGCCTCTGCCTCTGTCTCAGTCCCTGCGTTGGTCTCTGTCTCGGTCTCTGTCTCTGTCTCTGCCTCTGTCACAGTCTCTGTCTCTCTCTCCGTCTCTGTCTCTGCCTCTGTCTCTGTCTCTGTCTCTGTCTCTGTCTCTGTCGCTGTCTCTGTCTCTTCCTCGGTCTGTGTCTCTGTCTCTGCCTCTGTCTCTGTCTCTGTCTCTGTCTCCGTCTCTGTCTCTGTCTCTGTCTCTGTCTCTGCCTCTGTCTCTGCCTCTGTCTCTGTCTCTGTCTCTGTCTCTGTCTCTGTCTCTGTCTCTGTCTCTGTCTCTGTCTCTGTCTCTGTCTCTGTCTGTGTCTCTGCCACTGTCTCTGTCTCTGTCTCTGTCTCTGCCTTTGTCTCTGTCTATGTCTCTTTCTCTGTCTCTGTCTGTGTCGCTGCCTCTGTCTCGATCTTTGTCTCCGTCTCTGTTTCTGTTTCTGTCTCTGTCTCAGTCTCAGTCTCTGTCTCTGTCTCTGTCTCTGTCTCTGCCTCTGTCTCGGTCTTTGTATCCGTCTCCGTCTCTGTCTCTGTCTCTGCCTCTGTCTCTGTCTCTGTCTCTGTCTCTGCCTCTGTCACAGTCTCTGCGTCTGTCTCGGTCTCTGTCTCTGTCTCTGTCTCTGTCTCTGTCTCTGTCTCTGTCTCTGTCTCTGTCTCTGTCTCTGTCTCTGTCCCTGTCTCTTCCTCGGTCTGTGTCTCTGTCTCTGCCTCTGTCTCTGTCTCCGTCTCTGTCTCTGTATCGGTCTTTGTCTCTGTCTCTGTCTCTGTCTCTGTCTCTGTCTCTGTCTCTGTCTCTGTCTCTGTCTCTGTCTCTGTCTCTGTCTCTGTCTCTGTCTCTGTCTCTG
>OX243800.1:16975000-16977500 GCA_945859595.2 Megachile willughbiella
TGTGTCTCTGTCTCTGCCTCTGTCTCTGTCTCCGTCTCTGTCTCTGTATCGGTCTTTGTCTCTGTCTCTCTCTCTGTCTCTGTCTCTGTCTCTGTCTCTGTCTCTGTCTCTGTACTTGACTCTGTCTCTGTCTCTGTCTCTGTCTCTGTCTCTGTCTCTGCCTCTGTCTCTGCCTCTGTCTCTGTCTCTGTCTCTGTCTCTGTCTCTGTCTCTGTCTCTGTCTCTGTCTCTGTCTCTGTCTCTGTCTCTGTCTCTGCCTCTGTCTCTGCCTCTGTCTCTGTCTCTGTCTCCGTTTCTGTCTGTGTCTCTGTCTCCGTCTCTGTCTCTGTCTCTGTCTCTGTCTCTGCCTCTGTCTCTGTCTCTGTCTCTGTCTCTGTCTCTGTCTCTGTCTCTGTCTCTGTCTCTGTCACTGTCTCTGTCTCTGTCTCTGTCTCTCTCTCCGTCTCTGTCTCTGCCTCTGTCTCTGCCCTGTCTCTGTCTCTGTCTCTGTCTCTGTCTCAGTCCCTGCGTCGGTCTCTGACTCGGTCTCTGTCTCTGTCTCTGCCTCTGTCTCAGTCCCTGCGTCGGTCTCTGACTCGGTCTCTGTCTCTGTCTCTGCCTCTGTCACAGTCTCTGCGTCTGTCTCGGTCTCTGTCTCTGTCTCTGTCTCTGTCTCTGTCTCTGTCTCTGTCTCTGTCTCTGTCTCTGTCTCTGTCACTGTCTCTGTCTCTGTCTCTGTCTCTCTCTCCGTCTCTGTCTCTGCCTCTGTCTCTGCCCTGTCTCCGTCTCTGTCGCTGCCTCTGCCTCTGTCTCAGTCCCTGCGTTGGTCTCTGTCTCGGTCTCTGTCTCTGTCTCTGCCTCTGTCACAGTCTCTGTCTCTCTCTCCGTCTCTGTCTCTGCCTCTGTCTCTGTCTCTGTCTCTGTCTCTGTCTCTGTCTCTGTCGCTGTCTCTGTCTCTTCCTCGGTCTGTGTCTCTGTCTCTGCCTCTGTCTCTGTCTCTGTCTCTGTCTCCGTCTCTGTCTCTGTCTCTGTCTCTGTCTCTGCCTCTGTCTCTGCCTCTGTCTCTGTCTCTGTCTCTGTCTCTGTCTCTGTCTCTGTCTCTGTCTCTGTCTCTGTCTCTGTCTCTGTCTGTGTCTCTGCCACTGTCTCTGTCTCTGTCTCTGTCTCTGCCTTTGTCTCTGTCTATGTCTCTTTCTCTGTCTCTGTCTGTGTCGCTGCCTCTGTCTCGATCTTTGTCTCCGTCTCTGTTTCTGTTTCTGTCTCTGTCTCAGTCTCAGTCTCTGTCTCTGTCTCTGTCTCTGTCTCTGCCTCTGTCTCGGTCTTTGTATCCGTCTCCGTCTCTGTCTCTGTCTCTGCCTCTGTCTCTGTCTCTGTCTCTGTCTCTGCCTCCGTCACAGTCTCTGCGTCTGTCTCGGTCTCTGTCTCTGTCTCTGTCTCTGTCTCTGTCTCTGTCTCTGTCTCTGTCTCTGTCTCTGTCTCTGTCTCTGTCCCTGTCTCTTCCTCGGTCTGTGTCTCTGTCTCTGCCTCTGTCTCTGTCTCCGTCTCTGTCTCTGTATCGGTCTTTGTCTCTGTCTCTGTCTCTGTCTCTGTCTCTGTCTCTGTCTCTGTCTCTGTCTCTGTCTCTGTCTCTGTCTCTGTCTCTGTCTCTGTCTCTGTCTCTGTCTCTGTCTGTGTCTCTGTCTCTGTCTCTGTCTCTGTCTCTGTCTCTGTCTCTGTCTCTGTCTCTGTCCCTGTCTCTTCCTCGGTCTGTGTCTCTGTCTCTGCCTCTGTCTCTGTCTCCGTCTCTGTCTCTGTATCGGTCTTTGTCTCTGTCTCTGTCTCTGTCTCTGTCTCTGTCTCTGTCTCTGTCTCTGTACTTGACTCTGTCTCTGTCTCTGTCTCTGTCTCTGTCTCTGCCTCTGTCTCTGCCTCTGTCTCTGTCTCTGTCTCCGTTTCTGTCTGTGTCTCTGTCTCTGTCTCTGTCTCTGTCTCTGTCTCTGTCTCTGTCCCTGTCTCTGTCTCTGTCTCTGTCTCTGCCTCTGTCTCTGTCTCCGTCTCTGTCTCTGTATCGGCCTTTGTCTCTGTCTCTGTCTCTGTCTCTGTCTCTGTCTCTGTCTCTGTCTCTGTCTCTGTCTCTGTCTCTGTCTCTGCCTCTGCCTCTGCCTCTGTCTCTGCCTCTGTCTCTGTGTCTGTCTCCGTTTCTGTCTGTGTCTCTGTCTCTGTCTCTGCCTCTGTCTCTGTCTCTGTCTCTGTCTCTGTCTCTGTCTCTGTCTCTGTCTCTGTCTCTGTCTCTGTCTCTGTCTCTGTCCCTGTCTCTGTCTCTGTCTCTGTCTCTGTCTCTGTCTCTGTCTCTGTCTCTGTCTCTCTCTCCGTCTCTGTCTCTACCTCTGTCTCTGCCCTGTCTCTGTCTCTGTCGCTGCCTCTGCCTCTGTCTCAGTCCCTGCGTCGGTCTCTGTCTCGGTCTCTGTCTCTGTCTGTGTCTATGTCTCTGTCTCTGTCTCTGTCTGTGTCTCTGTCTCTGTCTCTGTCTCTGTCTCTGTCT
>OX243800.1:16980000-17002500 GCA_945859595.2 Megachile willughbiella
TCTCTGTCTCTGTCTCTGTCTCTGTCTCTGTCTCTGCCTCTGTCTCTGCCTCTGTCTCTGTCTCTGTCTCCGTTTCTGTCTGTGTCTCTGTCTCTGTCTCTGTCTCTGTCTCTGTGTCTGTCTCTGTCTCTGTCTCTGCCTCTGTCTCTGCCTCTGTCTCTGTCTCTGTCTCCGTTTCTGTCTGTGTCTCTGTCTCTGTCTCTGTCTCTGTCTCTGTGTCTGTGTCTGTCTCTGTCTCTGTCTCTGTCTCTGTCTCTGTCTCTGCCTTTGTCTCTGTCTATGTCTCTTTCTCTCTCTCTGTCTGTGTCGCTGCCTCTGTCTCGGTCTTTGTCTCCGTCTCTGTCTCTGTCTCTGTCTCTGTCTGTGTCTCTGCCCCTGTCTCGGTCTTTGTCTCCGTTTCTGTCTCTGTCTCTGTATCGGTCTTTGTCTCTGTCTCTGTCTCTGTCTCTGTCTCTGTCTCTGTCTCTGTCTCTGTCTCTGTCTCTGTCTCTGTCTCTGTCTCTGTCTCTGTCTCTGTCCTTGTCTCCGTGTCTGTCTCTGTCTCTGTCTCTATCTCGGTCTTTGTCTCCGTCTCCGTCTCTGTCTCTGTCTCTGTCTCTGTCTCTGTCTCTGTCTCTGTCTCTGTCTCTGTCTCTGTCTCTGTCTCTGTCTCTGTCTCTGTCTCTGTCTCTGTCTCTGTCTCTGTCTCTGTCTCTGTCTCTGTCTCTGTCTCTGTCTCTGTCTCTGTCTCTGTCTCTGTCTCTGTCTCTGTCTCTGTCTCTGTCTCTGCCTTTGTCTCTGTCTATGTCTCTTTCTCTGTCTCTATCTCGGTCTTTGTCTCCGTCTCTGTCTCTGTCTCTGTCTCTGTCTGTGTCTCTGCCTCTGTCTCGGTCTTTGTCTCCGTCTCTGTTTCTGTTTCTGTCTCTGTCTCAGTCTCTTTCTCTGTCTCTGTCTCTGTCTCTGTCTCTGTCTCTGTCTCTGTCCCCATCTCTGTCTCTGTCTCTGTCCCTGTCTCTGTCTCTGCCTCTGTCTCTGTCTATGTCTCTGTCTCTGTCTCTGTCTCTGTCTCTGCCTTTGTCTCCGTCTATGTCTCTTTCTCTGTCTCTGTCTGTGTCGCTGCCTCTGTCTCTGTCTCTGTCTCTGTCTCTGTCTCTGTCTCTGTCTCTGTCTCTGTCTCTGTCTCTGTCTCTGTCTCTGTCTCTGTCTCTGTCTCTGTCTCTGTCGCTGCCTCTGCCTCTGTCTCAGTCCCTGCGTCGGTCTCTGTCTCTGTCTCTGTCTCTGTCTCTGTCTCTGTCTCTGTCTCTGTCTCTGTCTCTGTCTCTGCCTCTGTCTCTGTCTCTGTCTCTGTCTCTGCCTTTGTCTCTGTCTATGTCTCTTTCTCTGTCTCTGTCTGTGTCGCTGCCTCTGTCTCGGTCTTTGTCTCCGTCTCTGTCTCTGTCTCTGTCTCTGTCTGTGTCTCTGCCCCTGTCTCGGTCTTTGTCTCCGTCTCTGTCTCTGTCTCTGTCTCTGTCTGTGTCTCTGCCTCTGTCTCGGTCTTTGTCTCCGTCTCTGTTTCTGTTTCTGTTTCTGTCTCTGTCTCAGTCTCAGTCTCTGCCTCTGTCTCTGCCTCTGCCTCTGTCTCTGTCTCTGTCTCTGACTCTGTCTCTGTCTCTGTCGCTGTCCCTGTCTCTGTCTCTGTCTATGTCTCTGTCTCTGTCTCTGTCTCTGCCTCTGTGTCTGCCTCTGTCTCTGTCTCTGTCTGTGTCTCTGTCTCTGCCTGTGTCTCTGTCTCTGTCTCTGTCTCTGCCTCTGTCTCTGTCCCTGAAACTGACTCTGTCTCTGTTTCTGTCTCTGTCTCTGTCGCTGTCTCTCCCTCTGTCTCTGTCTCCGTCTCTGTCCCTATCTCTGTCTCTGCCACTGTCTCCGTCTCTGTCTCGGTCGCGGACTTTGTCTCCGTCTCTGTCTCCGTGTCTGTCCCTGTCTCTGTCTCTGTCTCTGTCTCTGTCTCTGTCTCTGTCTCTGTCTCTGTCTCTGTCTCTGTCTCTGCCTTTGTCTCTGTCTATGTCTCTTTCTCTGTCTCTGTCTCGGTCTTTGTCTCCGTCTCTGTCTCTGTCTCTGTCTCTGTCTCTGTCTGTGTCTCTGCCTCTGTCTCGGTCTTTGTCTCCGTCTCTGTTTCTGTTTCTGTCTCTGTCTCAGTCTCAGTCTCTGCCTCTGTCTCTGCCTCTGTCTCTGTCTCTGTCTCTGACTCTGTCTCTGTCTCTGTCTCTGTCTCTGTCCCTGTCTCTGTCTCTGTCTCTGTCTCTGTCTCTGTCTCTGTCTCTGTCTCTGTCTCTGTCTCTGTCTCTGTCTCTGCCTCCGTCACAGTCTCTGCGTCTGTCTCGGTCTCTGTCTCTGTCTCTGTCTCTGTCTCTGTCTCTGTCTCTGTATCTGTCTCTTCCTCGGTCTGTGTCTCTGTCTCTGCCTCTGTCTCTGTCTCCGTCTCTGTCTCTGTATCGGTCTTTGTCTCTGTCTCTGTCTCTGTCTCTGTCTCTGTCTCTGTCTCTGTCTCTGTCTCTGTCTCTGTCTCTGTCTCTGTCTCTGTCTCTGTCTCTGTCTCTGTCTCTGTCTCTGTCTCTGTCTCTGTCTCTGTCTCTGTCTCTGTCTCTGTCTCTGTCTCTGTCTCTGTCTCTGCCTTTGTCTCTGTCTATGTCTCTTTCTCTGTCTCTGTCTGTGTCGCTGCCTCTGTCTCGATCTTTGTCTCCGTCTCTGTTTCTGTTTCTGTCTCTGTCTCAGTCTCAGTCTCTGTCTCTGTCTCTGTCTCTGCCTTTGTCTCTGTCTATGTCTCTTTCGCTGTCTCTGTCTGTGTCGCTGCCTCTGTCTCGATCTTTGTCTCCGTCTCTGTTTCTGTTTCTGTCTCTGTCTCAGTCTCAGTCTCTGTCTCTGTCTCTGTCTCTGTCTCTGTCTCTGTCTCTGTCTCTGTCTCTGTCTCTGTCTCTGTCTCTGTCTCTGTCTCTGTCTGTGTCTCTGCCACTGTCTCTGTCTCTGTCTCTGTCTCTGCCTTTGTCTCTGTCTATGTCTCTTTCTCTGTCTCTGTCTGTGTCGCTGCCTCTGTCTCGATCTTTGTCTCCGTCTCTGTTTCTGTTTCTGTCTCTGTCTCTGTCTCAGTCTCTGTCTCTGTCTCTGTCTCTGTCTCTGTCTCTGTCTCTGTCTCTGTCTCTGTCTCTGTCTCTGTCTCTGTCTCTGTCTCTGTCTCTGCCTCTGTCTCTGTCTCTGTCTCTGTCTCTGTCTCTGTCTCTGTCTCTGTCTCTGTCTCTGTGTCTGTCTCTGTCTCTGTCTCTGTCTGTGTCTCTGTCTCTGTCTCTGTCTCTGTCTCTGTCCGTGTCTCTGCCTCTGTCTCTGTCTGTGTCTCTGTCTCTGCCTTTGTCTCTGTCTCTGTCTCTGTCTCTGTCTCTGTCTCTGTCTCTGTCTCTGTCTCTGTCTCTGTCTCTGTCTCTGTCTCTGTCTCTGTCTCTGTCTCTGTCTCTGTCTGTGTCTCTGCCACTGTCTCTGTCTCTGTCTCTGTCTCTGCCTTTGTCTCTGTCTATGTCTCTTTCTCTGTCTCTGTCTGTGTCGCTGCCTCTGTCTCGATCTTTGTCTCCGTCTCTGTTTCTGTTTCTGTCTCTGTCTCAGTCTCAGTCTCTGTCTCTCTCTCTGTCTCTGTCTCTGCCTCTGTCTCGGTCTTTGTATCCGTCTCTGTCTCTGTCTCTGTCTCTGCCTCTGTCTCTGTCTCTGTCTCTGTCTCTGCCTCTGTCACAGTCTCTGCGTCTGTCTCGGTCTCTGTCTCTGTCTCTGTCTCTGTCTCTGTCTCTGTCTCTGTCTCTGTCTCTGTCTCTGTCTCTGTCCCTGTCTCTTCCTCGGTCTGTGTCTCTGTCTCTGCCTCTGTCTCTGTCTCCGTCTCTGTCTCTGTATCGGTCTTTGTCTCTGTCTCTCTCTCTGTCTCTGTCTCTGTCTCTGTCTCTGTCTCTGTCTCTGTACTTGACTCTGTCTCTGTCTCTGTCTCTGTCTCTGTCTCTGTCTCTGCCTCTGTCTCTGCCTCTGTCTCTGTCTCTGTCTCTGTCTGTGTCTCTGCCTCTGTCTCTGTCTCTGTCTCTGTCTCTGCCTTTGTCTCTGTCTCTGTCTGTGTCGCTGCCTCTGTCTCGGTCTTTGTCTCCGTCTCTGTTTCTGTTTCTGTCTCTGTCTCTGTCTCTGTCTCTGTCTCTGTCTCTGTCTCTGTCTGTGTCTCTGCCTCTGTCTCTGTCTCTGTCTCTGTCTCTGCCTTTGTCTCTGTCTCTGTCTGTGTCGCTGCCTCTGTCTCGGTCTTTGTCTCCGTCTCTGTTTCTGTTTCTGTCTCTGTCTCAGTCTCAGTCTCTGCCTCTGTCTCTGCCTCTGTCTCTGTCTCTGTCTCTGTCTCTGTCTCTGTCTCTGTCTCTGTCTCTGTCTCTGTCTCTGTCTCTGTCTCTGTCTCTGTCTCTGTCTCTGTCTCTGTCTCTGTCTCTGTCTCTGTCTCTGTCCGGTCTCTGTCTCTGTCTCTGTCTCTGTCTCTGTCTCTGTCTCTGTCTCTGCCTTTGTCTCTGTCTATGTCTCTTTCGCTGTCTCTGTCTGTGTCGCTGCCTCTGTCTCGATCTTTGTCTCCGTCTCTGTTTCTGTTTCTGTCTCTGTCTCTGTCTCTGTCTCTGTCTCTGTCTCTGTCTCTGCCTCTGTCTCTGTCTCTGCCTCTGCCTTTGTCTCTGTCTATGTCTCTTTCACTGTCTCTGTCTGTGTCGCTGCCTCTGTCTCGGTCTTTGTCTCCGTCTCTGTCTCAGTCTCTGTCTCTGTCTCTGTCTGTGTCTCTGCCCCTGTCTCGGTCTTTGTCTCCGTTTCTGTCTGTGTCTCTGTCTCTGTCTCTGTCTCTGTCTCTGTCTCTGTCTCTGTCTCTGTCTCTGCCTCTGTCTCTGTCTCTGTCTCTGTCCCCATCTCTGTCTCTGTCCCTGTCTCTGTCTCTGCCTTTGTCTCTGTCTATGTCTCTGTCTCTGTCTCTGTCTCTGTCTCTGTCTCTGCCTTTGTCTCCGTCTATGTCTCTTTCTCTGTCTCTGTCTGTGTCGCTGCCTCTGTCTCTGTCTCTGTCTCTGTCTCTGTCTCTGTCTCTGTCTCTGTCGCTGCCTCTGCCTCTGTCTCAGTCCCTGCGTCGGTCTCTGTCTCTGTCTCCGTCTCTGTCTCTGTCTCTGTCTCTGTCTCTGTCTCTGTCTCTGTCTCAGTCTCAGTCTCTGCCTCTGTCTCTGGCTCTGTCTCTGTCACTGTCTCTGTCTCTGTCTCTGTCTCTGTCTCTGTCTCTGTCTCTGTCTCTGTCTCTGTCTCTGTCTCTGTCTCTGTCTATGTCTCTGTCTCTGTCTCTGTCTCTGTCTCTGTCTCTGTCTCTGTCTCTGTCTCTGTCTCTGCCTCTGTCACTGTCTCTGTCTCTGTCTCTGTCTCTGTCTCTGTCTCTGTCTCTGCCTTTGCCTCTGTCTCTGTCTCTGTCTCTGTCTCTGTCTGTGTCTCTGCCTCTGTCTCGGTCTTTGTCTCCGTCTCTGTTTCTGTTTCTGTCTCTGTCTCAGTCTCAGTCTCTGCCTCTGTCTCTGCCTCTGTCTCTGTCTCTGTCTCTGTCTCTGTCTCAGTCCCTGCGTCGGTCTCTGACTCGGTCTCTGTCTCTGTCTCTGCCTCTGTCTCAGTCCCTGCGTCGGTCTCTGACTCGGTCTCTGTCTCTGTCTCTGCCTCTGTCACAGTCTCTGCGTCTGTCTCTGTCTCTGTCTCTGTCTCTGTCTCCGTCTCTGTCTCTGTATCGGTCTTTGTCTCTGTCTCTGTCTCTGTCTCTGTCTCTGTCTCTGTCTCTGTCTCTGTCTCTGTCTCTGTCTCTGTCTCTGTCTCTGTCTCTGTCTCTGTCTCTGTCTCTGTCTCTGTCTCTGTCTCTGTCTCTGCCTCTGTCTCTGTCTCTGTCTCTGTCTCTGTCTCTGTCTCTGTCTCTGTCTCTGTCTCTGTCTCTGTCTCTGTCTCTGTCTCTGTCTCTGTGTCTGTCTCTGTCTCTGTCTCTGTCTCTGTCTCTGTCCGTGTCTCTGCCTCTGTCTCTGTCTCTGTCTCTGTCTCTGCCTTTGTCTCTGTCTCTGTCTCTGTCTCTGTCTCTGTCTCTGTCTCTGTCTCTGTCTCTGTCTCTGTCTCTGTCTCTGTCTCTGTCTCTGTCTCTGTCTGTGTCTCTGCCACTGTCTCTGTCTCTGTCTCTGTCTCTGCCTTTGTCTCTGTCTATGTCTCTTTCTCTGTCTCTGTCTGTGTCGCTGCCTCTGTCTCGATCTTTGTCTCCGTCTCTGTTTCTGTTTCTGTCTCTGTCTCAGTCTCAGTCTCTGTCTCTGTCTCTGTCTCTGTCTCTGCCTCTGTCTCGGTCTTTGTATCCGTCTCTGTCTCTGTCTCTGTCTCTGCCTCTGTCTCTGTCTCTGTCTCTGTCTCTGCCTCTGTCACAGTCTCTGCGTCTGTCTCGGTCTCTGTCTCTGTCTCTGTCTCTGTCTCTGTCTCTGTCTCTGTCTCTGTCTCTGTCTCTGTCTCTGTCTCTGTCTCTGTCCCTGTCTCTTCCTCGGTCTGGGTCTCTGTCTCTGCCTCTGTCTCTGTCTCCGTCTCTCTCTCTGTATCGGTCTTTGTCTCTGTCTCTGTCTCTGTCTCTGTCTCTGTCTCTGTCTCTGTCTCTGTCTCTGTCTCTGTCTCTGTCTCTGTCTCTGTCTCTGTGTCTGTCTCTGTCTCTGTCTCTGTCTGTGTCTCTGTCTCTGTCTCTGTCTCTGTCTCTGTCTCTGTCCGTGTCTCTGCCTCTGTCTCTGTCTCTGTCTCTGTCTCTGCCTTTGTCTCTGTCTCTGTCTCTGTCTCTGTCTCTGTCTCTGTCTCTGTCTCTGTCTCTGTCTCTGTCTCTGTCTCTGTCTGTGTCTCTGCCACTGTCTCTGTCTCTGTCTCTGTCTCTGCCTTTGTCTCTGTCTATGTCTCTTTCTCTGTCTCTGTCTGTGTCGCTGCCTCTGTCTCGATCTTTGTCTCCGTCTCTGTTTCTGTTTCTGTCTCTGTCTCAGTCTCTGTCTCTGTTTCTGTCTCTGTCTCTGTCTCTGTCTCTGTCTCTGTCTCTGTCTCTGTCTCTGTCTCTGTCTCTGTCTCAGTCCCTGCGTCGGTCTCTGACTCGGTCTCTGTCTCTGTCTCTGCCTCTGTCACAGTCTCTGCGTCTGTCTCGGTCTCTGTCTCTGTCTCTGTCTCTGTCTCTGTCTCTGTCTCTGTCTCTGTCTCTTCCTCGGTCTGTGTCTCTGTCTCTGCCTCTGTCTCTGTCTCTGTCTCTGTCTCTGTCTCTGTCTCTGTCTCTGTCTCTGTCTCTGTCTCTGCCTCTGTCTCTGCCTCTGTCTCTGTCTCTGTCTCCGTTTCTGTCTGTGTCTCTGTCTCTGTCTCTGTCTCTGTCTCTGTGTCTGTGTCTGTCTCTGTCTCTGTCTCTGTCTCTGTCTCTGTCTCTGCCTTTGTCTCTGTCTATGTCTCTTTCTCTCTCTCTGTCTGTGTCGCTGCCTCTGTCTCGGTCTTTGTCTCCGTCTCTGTCTCTGTCTCTGTCTCTGTCTGTGTCTCTGCCCCTGTCTCGGTCTTTGTCTCCGTTTCTGTCTCTGTCTCTGTATCGGTCTTTGTCTCTGTCTCTGTCTCTGTCTCTGTCTCTGTCTCTGTCTCTGTCTCTGTCTCTGTCTCTGTCTCTGTCTCTGTCTCTGTCCTTGTCTCCGTGTCTGTCTCTGTCTCTGTCTCTATCTCGGTCTTTGTCTCCGTCTCCGTCTCTGTCTCTGTCTCTGTCTCTGTCTCTGTCTCTGTCTCTGTCTCTGTCTCTGTCTCTGTCTCTGTCTCTGTCTCTGTCTCTGTCTCTGTCTCTGTCTCTGTCTCTGTCTCTGTCTCTGTCTCTGTCTCTGTCTCTGTCTCTGCCTTTGTCTCTGTCTATGTCTCTTTCTCTGTCTCTATCTCGGTCTTTGTCTCCGTCTCTGTCTCTGTCTCTGTCTCTGTCTGTGTCTCTGCCTCTGTCTCGGTCTTTGTCTCCGTCTCTGTTTCTGTTTCTGTCTCTGTCTCAGTCTCTTTCTCTGTCTCTGTCTCTGTCTCTGTCTCTGTCTCTGTCTCTGTCCCCATCTCTGTCTCTGTCTCTGTCTCTGTCTCTGTCTCTGTCTCTGCCTCTGTCTCTGTCTATGTCTCTGTCTCTGTCTCTGTCTCTGTCTCTGCCTTTGTCTCCGTCTATGTCTCTTTCTCTGTCTCTGTCTGTGTCGCTGCCTCTGTCTCTGTCTCTGTCTCTGTCTCTGTCTCTGTCTCTGTCTCTGTCTCTGTCTCTGTCTCTGTCTCTGTCTCTGTCTCTGTCTCTGTCGCTGCCTCTGCCACTGTCTCAGTCCCTGCGTCGGTCTCTGTCTCTGTCTCTGTCTCTGTCTCTGTCTCTGTCTCTGTCTCTGTCTCTGCCTCTGTCTCTGTCTCTGTCTCTGTCTCTGCCTTTGTCTCTGTCTATGTCTCTTTCTCTGTCTCTGTCTGTGTCGCTGCCTCTGTCTCGGTCTTTGTCTCCGTCTCTGTCTCTGTCTCTGTCTCTGTCTGTGTCTCTGCCCCTGTCTCGGTCTTTGTCTCCGTCTCTGTCTCTGTCTCTGTCTCTGTCTGTGTCTCTGCCTCTGTCTCGGTCTTTGTCTCCGTCTCTGTTTCTGTTTCTGTCTCTGTCTCAGTCTCAGTCTCTGCCTCTGTCTCTGCCTCTGCCTCTGTCTCTGTCTCTGTCTCTGACTCTGTCTCTGTCTCTGTCGCTGTCCCTGTCTCTGTCTCTGTCTATGTCTCTGTCTCTGTCTCTGTCTCTGCCTCTGTGTCTGCCTCTGTCTCTGTCTCTGTCTGTGTCTCTGTCTCTGCCTGTGTCTCTGTCTCTGTCTCTGTCTCTGTCTCTGCCTCTGTCTCTGTCCCTGAAACTGACTCTGTCTCTGTTTCTGTCTCTGTCTCTGTCGCTGTCTCTCCCTCTGTCTCTGTCTCCGTCTCTGTCCCTATCTCTGTCTCTGCCACTGTCTCCGTCTCTGTCTCGGTCGCGGACTTTGTCTCCGTCTCTGTCTCCGTGTCTGTCTCTGTCTCTGTCTCTGTCTCTGTCTCTGTCTCTGTCTCTGTCTCTGTCTCTGTCTCTGTCTCTGTCTCTGCCTTTGTCTCTGTCTATGTCTCTTTCTCTGTCTCTGTCTCGGTCTTTGTCTCCGTCTCTGTCTCTGTCTCTGTCTCTGTCTCTGTCTGTGTCTCTGCCTCTGCCTCTGTCTCTGTCTCTGTCTCTGACTCTGTCTCTGTCTCTGTCTCTGTCTCTGTCCCTGTCTCTGTCTCTGTCTCTGTCTCTGTCTCTGTCTCTGTCTCTGTCTCTGTCTCTGTCTCTGTCTCTGCCTCCGTCACAGTCTCTGCGTCTGTCTCGGTCTCTGTCTCTGTCTCTGTCTCCGTCTCTGTCTCCGTGTCTGTCTCTGTCTCTGTCTCTGTCTCTGTCTCTGTCTCTGTCTCTGTCTCTGTCTCTGTCTCTGTCTCTGTCTCTGCCTTTGTCTCTGTCTATGTCTCTTTCTCTGTCTCTGTCTCGGTCTTTGTCTCCGTCTCTGTCTCTGTCTCTGTCTCTGTCTCTGTCTGTGTCTCTGCCTCTGCCTCTGTCTCTGTCTCTGTCTCTGACTCTGTCTCTGTCTCTGTCTCTGTCTCTGTCCCTGTCTCTGTCTCTGTCTCTGTCTCTGTCTCTGTCTCTGTCTCTGTCTCTGTCTCTGCCTCCGTCACAGTCTCTGCGTCTGTCTCGGTCTCTGTCTCTGTCTCTGTCTCTGTCTCTGTCTCTGTATCTGTCTCTTCCTCGGTCTGTGTCTCTGTCTCTGCCTCTGTCTCTGTCTCCGTCTCTGTCTCTGTATCGGTCTTTGTCTCTGTCTCTGTCTCTGTCTCTGTCTCTGTCTCTGTCTCTGTCTCTGTCTCTGTCTCTGTCTCTGTCTCTGTCTCTGTCTCTGTCTCTGTCTCTGTCTCTGTCTCTGTCTCTGTCTCTGTCTCTGTCTCTGTCTCTGTCTCTGTCTCTGTCTCTGTCTCTGTCTCTGTCTCTGTCTCTGTCTCTGTCTCTGTCTCTGTCTCTGTCTCTGTCTCTGTCTCTGTCTCTGTCTCTGTCTCTGTCTCTGTCTCTGTCTCTGTCTCTGTCTCTGTCTCTGTCTCTGTCTCTGTCTCTGCCTCTGTCTCTGTCTCTGTCTCTGTCTCTGTCTCTGTCTCTGTCTCTGTCTCTGTCTCTGTGTCTGTCTCTGTCTCTGTCTCTGTCTGTGTCTCTGTCTCTGTCTCTGTCTCTGTCTCTGTCCGTGTCTCTGCCTCTGTCTCTGTCTGTGTCTCTGTCTCTGCCTTTGTCTCTGTCTCTGTCTCTGTCTCTGTCTCTGTCTCTGTCTCTGTCTCTGTCTCTGTCTCTGTCTCTGTCTCTGTCTCTGTCTCTGTCTCTGTCTGTGTCTCTGCCACTGTCTCTGTCTCTGTCTCTGTCTCTGCCTTTGTCTCTGTCTATGTCTCTTTCTCTGTCTCTGTCTGTGTCGCTGCCTCTGTCTCGATCTTTGTCTCCGTCTCTGTTTCTGTTTCTGTCTCTGTCTCAGTCTCAGTCTCTGTCTCGGTCTCTGTCTCTGCCTTTGTCTCTGTCTATGTCTCTTTCGCTGTCTCTGTCTGTGTCGCTGCCTCTGTCTCGATCTTTGTCTCCGTCTCTGTTTCTGTTTCTGTCTCTGTCTCAGTCTCAGTCTCTGTCTCTGTCTCTGTCTCTGTCTCTGTCCCCATCTCTGTCTCTGTCTCTGTCTCTGTCTCTGTCTCTGCCTCTGTCTCTGTCTATGTCTCTGTCTCTGTCTCTGTCTCTGTCTCTGTCTCTGCCTTTGTCTCCGTCTATGTCTCTTTCTCTGTCTCTGTCTGTGTCGCTGCCTCTGTCTCTGTCTCTGTCTCTGTCTCTGTCTCTGTCTCTGTCTCTGTCTCTGTCTCTGTCTCTGTCTCTGTCTCTGTCTCTGTCGCTGCCTCTGCCTCTGTCTCAGTCCCTGCGTCGGTCTCTGTCTCTGTCTCTGTCTCTGTCTCTGTCTCTGTCTCTGTCTCTGTCTCTGTCTCTGTCTCTGCCTCTGTCTCTGTCTCTGTCTCTGTCTCTGCCTTTGTCTCTGTCTATGTCTCTTTCTCTGTCTCTGTCTGTGTCGCTGCCTCTGTCTCGGTCTTTGTCTCCGTCTCTGTCTCTGTCTCTGTCTCTGTCTGTGTCTCTGCCCCTGTCTCGGTCTTTGTCTCCGTCTCTGTCTCTGTCTCTGTCTCTGTCTGTGTCTCTGCCTCTGTCTCGGTCTTTGTCTCCGTCTCTGTTTCTGTTTCTGTCTCTGTCTCAGTCTCAGTCTCTGCCTCTGTCTCTGCCTCTGCCTCTGTCTCTGTCTCTGTCTCTGACTCTGTCTCTGTCTCTGTCGCTGTCCCTGTCTCTGTCTCTGTCTATGTCTCTGTCTCTGTCTCTGTCTCTGCCTCTGTGTCTGCCTCTGTCTCTGTCTCTGTCTGTGTCTCTGTCTCTGCCTGTGTCTCTGTCTCTGTCTCTGTCTCTGCCTCTGTCTCTGTCCCTGAAACTGACTCTGTCTCTGTTTCTGTCTCTGTCTCTGTCGCTGTCTCTCCCTCTGTCTCTGTCTCCGTCTCTGTCCCTATCTCTGTCTCTGCCACTGTCTCCGTCTCTGTCTCGGTCGCGGACTTTGTCTCCGTCTCTGTCTCCGTGTCTGTCTCTGTCTCTGTCTCTGTCTCTGTCTCTGTCTCTGTCTCTGTCTCTGTCTCTGTCTCTGTCTCTGTCTCTGTCTCTGTCTCTGCCTTTGTCTCTGTCTATGTCTCTTTCTCTGTCTCTGTCTCGGTCTTTGTCTCCGTCTCTGTCTCTGTCTCTGTCTCTGTCTCTGTCTGTGTCTCTGCCTCTGTCTCGGTCTTTGTCTCCGTCTCTGTTTCTGTTTCTGTCTCTGTCTCAGTCTCAGTCTCTGCCTCTGTCTCTGCCTCTGTCTCTGTCTCTGTCTCTGACTCTGTCTCTGTCTCTGTCTCTGTCTCTGTCCCTGTCTCTGTCTCTGTCTCTGTCTCTGTCTCTGTCTCTGTCTCTGTCTCTGTCTCTGTCTCTGCCTCCGTCACAGTCTCTGCGTCTGTCTCGGTCTCTGTCTCTGTCTCTGTCTCTGTCTCTGTCTCTGTCTCTGTATCTGTCTCTTCCTCGGTCTGTGTCTCTGTCTCTGCCTCTGTCTCTGTCTCCGTCTCTGTCTCTGTATCGGTCTTTGTCTCTGTCTCTGTCTCTGTCTCTGTCTCTGTCTCTGTCTCTGTCTCTGCCTTTGTCTCCGTATATGTCTCTTTCTCTGTCTCTGTCTGTGTCGCTCCCTCTGTCTCTGTCTCTGTCTCTGTCCCTGTCTCTGTCTCTGTCCCTGTCGCTGCCTCTGCCTCTGTCTCAGTCCCTGCGTCGGTCTCTGTCTCTGTCTCTGTCTCTGCCTCTGTCTCGGTCTTTGTCTCCGTCTCTGTTTCTGTTTCTGTCTCTGTCTCTGTCTCAGTCTCAGTCTCTGCCTCTGTCTCTACCTCTGTCTCTGTCTCTGTCTCTGACTCTGTCTCTGTCTCTGTCTCTGTCTCTGTCCCTGTCTCTGTCTCTGTCTCTGTCTCTGTCTCTGTCTCTGTCTCTGTCTCTGCCTCCGTCACAGTCTCTGCGTCTGTCTCGGTCTCTGTCTCTGTCTCTGTCTCTGTCTCTGTCTCTGTATCTGTCTCTTCCTCGGTCTGTGTCTCTGTCTCTGCCTCTGTCTCTGTCTCCGTCTCTGTCTCTGTATCGGTCTTTGTCTCTGTCTCTGTCTCTGTCTCTGTCTCTGTCTCTGTCTCTGTCTCTGTCTCTGTCTCTGTCTCTGTCTCTGTCTCTGTCTCTGTCTCTGTCTCTGTCTCTGTCTCTGTCTCTGTCTCTGTCTCTGTCTCTGTCTCTGTCTCTGTCTCTGTCTCTGTCTCTGTCTCTGCCTCTGTCTCTGTCTCTGTCTCTGTCTCTGTCTCTGTCTCTGTCTCTGTCTCTGTCTCTGTGTCTGTCTCTGTCTCTGTCTCTGTCTGTGTCTCTGTCTCTGTCTCTGTCTCTGTCTCTGTCCGTGTCTCTGCCTCTGTCTCTGTCTGTGTCTCTGTCTCTGCCTTTGTCTCTGTCTCTGTCTCTGTCTCTGTCTCTGTCTCTGTCTCTGTCTCTGTCTCTGTCTCTGTCTCTGTCTCTGTCTCTGTCTCTGTCTCTGTCTGTGTCTCTGCCACTGTCTCTGTCTCTGTCTCTGTCTCTGCCTTTGTCTCTGTCTATGTCTCTTTCTCTGTCTCTGTCTGTGTCGCTGCCTCTGTCTCGATCTTTGTCTCCGTCTCTGTTTCTGTTTCTGTCTCTGTCTCAGTCTCAGTCTCTGTCTCGGTCTCTGTCTCTGCCTTTGTCTCTGTCTATGTCTCTTTCGCTGTCTCTGTCTGTGTCGCTGCCTCTGTCTCGATCTTTGTCTCCGTCTCTGTTTCTGTTTCTGTCTCTGTCTCAGTCTCAGTCTCTGTCTCTGTCTCTGTCTCTGTCTCTGTCTCTGTCTCTGTCTCTGTCTCTGTCTCTGTCTCTGTCTCTGTCTCTGTCTGTGTCTCTGCCACTGTCTCTGTCTCTGTCTCTGTCTCTGCCTTTGTCTCTGTCTATGTCTCTTTCTCTGTCTCTGTCTGTGTCGCTGCCTCTGTCTCGATCTTTGTCTCCGTCTCTGTTTCTGTTTCTGTCTCTGTCTCTGTCTCAGTCTCAGTCTCTGTCTCTGTCTCTGTCTCTGTCTCTGTCTCTGTCTCTGTCTCTGTCTCTGTCTCTGTCTCTGTCTCTGTCTCTGTCTCTGCCTCTGTCTCTGTCTCTGTCTCTGTCTCTGTCTCTGTCTCTGTCTCTGTCTCTGTCTCTGTCTCTGTGTCTGTCTCTGTCTCTGTCTCTGTCTGTGTCTCTGTCTCTGTCTCTGTCTCTGTCTCTGTCCGTGTCTCTGCCTCTGTCTCTGTCTGTGTCTCTGTCTCTGCCTTTGTCTCTGTCTCTGTCTCTGTCTCTGTCTCTGTCTCTGTCTCTGTCTCTGTCTCTGTCTCTGTCTCTGTCTCTGTCTCTGTCTCTGTCTCTGTCTGTGTCTCTGCCACTGTCTCTGTCTCTGTCTCTGTCTCTGCCTTTGTCTCTGTCTATGTCTCTTTCTCTGTCTCTGTCTGTGTCGCTGCCTCTGTCTCGATCTTTGTCTCCGTCTCTGTTTCTGTTTCTGTCTCTGTCTCAGTCTCAGTCTCTGTCTCTGTCTCTGTCTCTGTCTCTGTCTCTGTCTCTGCCTCTGTCTCGGTCTTTGTATCCGTCTCTGTCTCTGTCTCTGTCTCTGCCTCTGTCTCTGTCTCTGTCTCTGTCTCTGCCTCTGTCACAGTCTCTGCGTCTGTCTCGGTCTCTGTCTCTGTCTCTGTCTCTGTCTCTGTCTCTGTCTCTGTCTCTGTCTCTGTCTCTGTCTCTGTCCCTGTCTCTTCCTCGGTCTGTGTCTCTGTCTCTGCCTCTGTCTCTGTCTCCGTCTCTGTCTCTGTATCGGTCTTTGTCTCTGTCTCTCTCTCTGTCTCTGTCTCTGTCTCTGTCTCTGTCTCTGTCTCTGTACTTGACTCTGTCTCTGTCTCTGTCTCTGTCTCTGTCTCTGTCTCTGCCTCTGTCTCTGCCTCTGTCTCTGTCTCTGTCTCTGTCTCTGTCTCTGTCTCTGTCTCTGTCTCTGTCTCTGTCTCTGTCTCTGTCTCTGTCTCTGCCTCTGTCTCTGCCTCTGTCTCTGTCTCTGTCTCCGTTTCTGTCTGTGTCTCTGTCTCCGTCTCTGTCTCTGTCTCTGTCTCTGTCTCTGCCTCTGTCTCTGTCTCTGTCTCTGTCTCTGTCTCTGTCTCTGTCTCTGTCTCTGTCTCTGTCACTGTCTCTGTCTCTGTCTCTGTCTCTCTCTCCGTCTCTGTCTCTGCCTCTGTCTCTGCCCTGTCTCTGTCTCTGTCTCTGTCTCTGTCTCAGTCCCTGCGTCGGTCTCTGACTCGGTCTCTGTCTCTGTCTCTGCCTCTGTCTCAGTCCCTGCGTCGGTCTCTGACTCGGTCTCTGTCTCTGTCTCTGCCTCTGTCACAGTCTCTGCGTCTGTCTCGGTCTCTGTCTCTGTCTCTGTCTCTGTCTCTGTCTCTGTCTCTGTCTCTGTCTCTGTCTCTGTCTCTGTCACTGTCTCTGTCTCTGTCTCTGTCTCTCTCTCCGTCTCTGTCTCTGCCTCTGTCTCTGCCCTGTCTCTGTCTCTGTCGCTGCCTCTGCCTCTGTCTCAGTCCCTGCGTTGGTCTCTGTCTCGGTCTCTGTCTCTGTCTCTGCCTCTGTCACAGTCTCTGTCTCTCCCTCCGTCTCTGTCTCTGCCTCTGTCTCTGTCTCTGTCTCTGTCTCTGTCTCTGTCTCTGTCGCTGTCTCTGTCTCTTCCTCGGTCTGTGTCTCTGTCTCTGCCTCTGTCTCTGTCTCTGTCTCTGTCTCCGTCTCTGTCTCTGTCTCTGTCTCTGTCTCTGCCTCTGTCTCTGCCTCTGTCTCTGTCTCTGTCTCTGTCTCTGTCTCTGTCTCTGTCTCTGTCTCTGTCTCTGTCTCTGTCTCTGTCTGTGTCTCTGCCACTGTCTCTGTCTCTGTCTCTGTCTCTGCCTTTGTCTCTGTCTATGTCTCTTTCTCTGTCTCTGTCTGTGTCGCTGCCTCTGTCTCGATCTTTGTCTCCGTCTCTGTTTCTGTTTCTGTCTCTGTCTCAGTCTCAGTCTCTGTCTCTGTCTCTGTCTCTGTCTCTGCCTCTGTCTCGGTCTTTGTATCCGTCTCCGTCTCTGTCTCTGTCTCTGCCTCTGTCTCTGTCTCTGTCTCTGTCTCTGCCTCTGTCACAGTCTCTGCGTCTGTCTCGGTCTCTGTCTCTGTCTCTGTCTCTGTCTCTGTCTCTGTCTCTGTCTCTGTCTCTGTCTCTGTCTCTGTCTCTGTCCCTGTCTCTTCCTCGGTCTGTGTCTCTGTCTCTGCCTCTGTCTCTGTCTCCGTCTCTGTCTCTGTATCGGTCTTTGTCTCTGTCTCTGTCTCTGTCTCTGTCTCTGTCTCTGTCTCTGTCTCTGTCTCTGTCTCTGTCTCTGTCTCTGTCTCTGTCTCTGTCTCTGTCTCTGTCTCTGTCTGTGTCTCTGTCTCTGTCTCTGTCTCTGTCTCTGTCTCTGTCTCTGTCTCTGTCCCTGTCTCTTCCTCGGTCTGTGTCTCTGTCTCTGCCTCTGTCTCTGTCTCCGTCTCTGTCTCTGTATCGGTCTTTGTCTCTGTCTCTGTCTCTGTCTCTGTCTCTGTCTCTGTCTCTGTCTCTGTCTCTGTACTTGACTCTGTCTCTGTCTCTGTCTCTGTCTCTGTCTCTGCCTCTGTCTCTGCCTCTGTCTCTGTCTCTGTCTCCGTTTCTGTCTGTGTCTCTGTCTCTGTCTCTGTCTCTGTCTCTGTCTCTGTCTCTGTCCCTGTCTCTGTCTCTGTCTCTGTCTCTGCCTCTGTCTCTGTCTCCGTCTCTGTCTCTGTATCGGCCTTTGTCTCTGTCTCTGTCTCTGTCTCTGTCTCTGTCTCTGTCTCTGTCTCTGTCTCTGTCTCTGTCTCTGTCTCTGCCTCTGCCTCTGCCTCTGTCTCTGCCTCTGTCTCTGTGTCTGTCTCCGTTTCTGTCTGTGTCTCTGTCTCTGTCTCTGCCTCTGTCTCTGTCTCTGTCTCTGTCTCTGTCTCTGTCTCTGTCTCTGTCTCTGTCTCTGTCTCTGTCTCTGTCTCTGTCCCTGTCTCTGTCTCTGTCTCTGTCTCTGTCTCTGTCTCTGTCTCTGTCTCTGTCTCTCTCTCCGTCTCTGTCTCTACCTCTGTCTCTGCCCTGTCTCTGTCTCTGTCGCTGCCTCTGCCTCTGTCTCAGTCCCTGCGTCGGTCTCTGTCTCGGTCTCTGTCTCTGTCTGTGTCTATGTCTCTGTCTCTGTCTCTGTCTGTGTCTCTGTCTCTGTCTCTGTCTCTGTCTCTGTCTCTGTCTCTGTCTCTGTCTCTGTCTCTGTCTCTGTCTCTGTGTTTGTCTCTGTCTCTGTCTCTGTCCCTGTCTCTGTCTCTGTCTCTGTCTCTGTCTCTGTCTCTGTCTCTGGTCTCTGTCTCTGTCTCTGTCTCTGTCTCTGTCTCTGTCTCTGTCTCTCTCTCTGTCTCCGTCTCTGTTACTGTTTCTGTCTCTGTCTCAGTCTCAGTCTCTGTCTCTGTCTATGTCTCTTTCTCTGTCTCTGTCTCGGTCTTTGTCTCCGTCTCTGTCTCTGTCTCTGTCTCTGTCTGTGTCTCTGCCTCTGTCTCGGTCTTTGTCTCCGTCTCTGTTTCTGTTTCTGTCTCTGTCTCAGTCTCTTTCTCTGTCTCTGTCTCTGTCTCTGTCTCTGTCTCTGTCCCCATCTCTGTCTCTGTCTCTGTCTCTGTCTCTGCCTCTGTCTCTGTCTATGTCTCTGTCTCTGTCTCTGTCTCTGTCTCTGCCTTTGTCTCCGTCTATGTCTCTTTCTCTGTCTCTGTCTGTGTCGCTGCCTCTGTCTCTGTCTCTGTCTCTGTCTCTGTCTCTGTCTCTGTCTCTGTCTCTGTCTCTGTCTCTGTCTCTGTCTCTGTCTCTGTCTCTGTCGCTGCCTCTGCCTCTGTCTCAGTCCCTGCGTCGGTCTCTGTCTCTGTCTCTGTCTCTGTCTCTGTCTCTGTCTCTGTCTCTGTCTCTGCCTCTGTCTCTGTCTCTGTCTCTGTCTCTGCCTTTGTCTCTGTCTATGTCTCTTTCTCTGTCTCTGTCTGTGTCGCTGCCTCTGTCTCGGTCTTTGTCTCCGTCTCTGTCTCTGTCTCTGTCTCTGTCTGTGTCTCTGCCCCTGTCTCGGTCTTTGTCTCCGTTTCTGTCTCTGTCTCTGTATCTGTCTCTGTCTCTGTCTCTGTCTCTGTCTCTGTCTCTGTCTCTGTCTCTGTCTCTGTCTCTGTCTCTTTCTCTGTCTCTGTCTCTGCCTCTGTCTCTGTCTCTGTCTCTGTCCCCATCTCTGTCTCTGTCTCTGTCTCTGTCTCTGCCTTTGTCTCTGTCGATGTCTCTGTCTCTGTCTCTGTCTCTGTCTCTGCCTTTGTCTCCGTCTATGTCTCTTTCTCTGTCTCTGTCTGTGTCGCTGCCTCTGTCTCTGTCTCTGTCTCTGTCTCTGTCTCCGTCTCTGTCTCTGTCTCTGTCTCTGTCTCTGTCTCTGTCTCTGTCTCTGTCTCTGTCTCTGTCTCTGTCTCTGTCTCTGTCTCTGTCTCTGTCTCTGTCTCTGTCTCTGTCTCTGTCTCTGTCTCTGTCTCTGTCTCTGTCTCTGTCTCTGTCTCTGTCTCTGTCACTGTCTCTGTCTCTGTCTCTGTCTCTGTCTCTGTCTCTGCCTTTGTCTCTGTCTATGTCTCTTTCTCTGTCTCTGTCTGTGTCGCTGCCTCTGTCTCGGTCTTTGTCTCCGTCTCTGTCTCTGTCTCTGTCTCTGTCTGTGTCTCTGCCTCTGTCTCGGTCTTTGTCTCCGTCTCTGTTTCTGTTTCTGTCTCTGTCTCAGTCTCAGTCTCTGCCTCTGTCTCTGCCTCTGTCTCTGTCTCTGTCTCTGTCTCTGTCTCAGTCCCTGCGTCGGTCTCTGACTCGGTCTCTGTCTCTGTCTCTGCCTCTGTCTCAGTCCCTGCGTCGGTCTCTGACTCGGTCTCTGTCTCTGTCTCTGCCTCTGTAACAGTCTCTGCGTCTGTCTCGGTCTCTGTCTCTGTCTCTGTCTCTGTCTCTGTCTCTGTCTCTGTCTCTGTCTCTGCCTTTGTCTCTGTCTATGTCTCTTTCTCTGTCTCTGTCTGTGTCGCTGCCTCTGTCTCGGTCTTTGTCTCCGTCTCTGTCTCTGTCTCTGTCTCTGTCTCTGTCTGTGTCTCTGCCTCTGTCTCGGTCTTTGTCTCCGTCTCTGTTTCTGTTTCTGTCTCTGTCTCAGTCTCAGTCTCTGCCTCTGTCTCTGCCTCTGTCTCTGTCTCTGTCTCTGTCTCTGTCTCTGTCTCAGTCCCTGCGTCGGTCTCTGACTCGGTCTCTGTCTCTGTCTCTGCCTCTGTCACAGTCTCTGCGTCTGTCTCTGTCTCTGTCTCTGTCTCTGTCTCTGTCTCTGTCTCTGCCTTTGTCTCTGTCTATGTCTCTTTCTCTCTCTCTGTCTGTGTCGCTGCCTCTGTCTCGGTCTTTGACTCCGTCTCCGTCTCTGTCTCTGTCTCTGTCTCTGTCTGTGTCTCTGCCCCTGTCTCGGTCTTTGTCTCCGTTTCTGTCTCTGTCTCTGTCTCTGTCTCTGTCTCTGTCTCTGTCTCTGTCTCTGTCTCTGTCTCTGTCTCTGTCTCTGCCTCTGTCTCTGTCCCTGCGTCGGTCTCTGACTCGGTCTCTGTCTCTGTCTCTGCCTCTGTCACAGTCTCTGCGTCTGTCTCGGTCTCTGTCTCTGTCTCTGTCTCTGTCTCTGTCTCTGTCTCTGTCTCTGTCTCTTCCTCGGTCTGTGTCTCTGTCTCTGCCTCTGTCTCTGTCTCTGTCTCTGTCTCTGTCTCTGTCTCTGTCTCTGTCTCTGTCTCTGTCTCTGTCTCTGCCTCTGTCTCTGCCTCTGTCTCTGTCTCTGTCTCCGTTTCTGTCTGTGTCTCTGTCTCTGTCTCTGTCTCTGTCTCTGTGTCTGTCTCTGTCTCTGTCTCTGCCTCTGTCTCTGCCTCTGTCTCTGTCTCTGTCTCCGTTTCTGTCTGTGTCTCTGTCTCTGTCTCTGTCTCTGTCTCTGTGTCTGTGTCTGTCTCTGTCTCTGTCTCTGTCTCTGTCTCTGTCTCTGCCTTTGTCTCTGTCTATGTCTCTTTCTCTCTCTCTGTCTGTGTCGCTGCCTCTGTCTCGGTCTTTGTCTCCGTCTCTGTCTCTGTCTCTGTCTCTGTATCGGTCTTTGTCTCTGTCTCTGTCTCTGTCTCTGTCTCTGTCTCTGTCTCTGTCTCTGCCTTTGTCTCCGTATATGTCTCTTTCTCTGTCTCTGTCTGTGTCGCTCCCTCTGTCTCTGTCTCTGTCTCTGTCCCTGTCTCTGTCTCTGTCCCTGTCGCTGCCTCTGCCTCTGTCTCAGTCCCTGCGTCGGTCTCTGTCTCTGTCTCTGTCTCTGCCTCTGTCTCGGTCTTTGTCTCCGTCTCTGTTTCTGTTTCTGTCTCTGTCTCTGTCTCTGTCTCTGTCTCTGTCTCTGTCTCTGTCTCTGTCTCTGCCTCCGTCACAGTCTCTGCGTCTGTCTCGGTCTCTGTCTCTGTCTCTGTCTCTGTCTCTGTCTCTGTATCTGTCTCTTCCTCGGTCTGTGTCTCTGTCTCTGCCTCTGTCTCTGTCTCCGTCTCTGTCTCTGTATCGGTCTTTGTCTCTGTCTCTCTCTCTGTCTCTGTCTCTGTCTCTGTCTCTGTCTCTGTCTCTGTCTCTGTCTCTGTCTCTGTCTCTGTCTCTGTCTCTGTCTCTGTCTCTGTCTCTGTCTCTGTCTCTGTCTCTGTCTCTGTCTCTGTCTCTGTCTCTGTCTCTGTCTCTGTCTCTGTCTCTGTCTCTGTCTCTGTCTCTGTCTCTGTCTCTGTCTCTGTCTCTGTCTCTGTCTCTGCCTTTGTCTCTGTCTATGTCTCTTTCTCTGTCTCTGTCTGTGTCGCTGCCTCTGTCTCGATCTTTGTCTCCGTCTCTGTTTCTGTTTCTGTCTCTGTCTCTGTCTCAGTCTCAGTCTCTGTCTCTGTCTCTGTCTCTGTCTCTGTCTCTGTCTCTGTCTCTGTCTCTGTCTCTGTCTCTGTCTCTGTCTCTGTCTCTGCCTCTGTCTCTGTCTCTGTCTCTGTCTCTGTCTCTGTCTCTGTCTCTGTCTCTGTCTCTGTGTCTGTCTCTGTCTCTGTCTCTGTCTGTGTCTCTGTCTCTGTCTCTGTCTCTGTCTCTGTCCGAGTCTCTGCCTCTGTCTCTGTCTGTGTCTCTGTCTCTGCCTTTGTCTCTGTCTCTGTCTCTGTCTCTGTCTCTGTCTCTGTCTCTGTCTCTGTCTCTGTCTCTGTCTCTGTCTCTGTCTCTGTCTCTGTCTCTGTCTGTGTCTCTGCCACTGTCTCTGTCTCTGTCTCTGTCTCTGCCTTTGTCTCTGTCTATGTCTCTTTCTCTGTCTCTGTCTGTGTCGCTGCCTCTGTCTCGATCTTTGTCTCCGTCTCTGTTTCTGTTTCTGTCTCTGTCTCAGTCTCAGTCTCTGTCTCTGTCTCTGTCTCTGTCTCTGCCTCTGTCTCGGTCTTTGTATCCGTCTCTGTCTCTGTCTCTGTCTCTGCCTCTGTCTCTGTCTCTGTCTCTGTCTCTGCCTCTGTCACAGTCTCTGCGTCTGTCTCGGTCTCTGTCTCTGTCTCTGTCTCTGTCTCTGTCTCTGTCTCTGTCTCTGTCTCTGTCTCTGTCTCTGTCCCTGTCTCTTCCTCGGTCTGTGTCTCTGTCTCTGCCTCTGTCTCTGTCTCCGTCTCTGTCTCTGTATCGGTCTTTGTCTCTGTCTCTCTCTCTGTCTCTGTCTCTGTCTCTGTCTCTGTCTCTGTCTCTGTACTTGACTCTGTCTCTGTCTCTGTCTCTGTCTCTGTCTCTGTCTCTGCCTCTGTCTCTGCCTCTGTCTCTGTCTCTGTCTCTGTCTCTGTCTCTGTCTCTGTCTCTGTCTCTGTCTCTGTCTCTGTCTCTGTCTCTGTCTCTGTCTCTGTCTCTGCCTCTGTCTCTGTCTCTGTCTCCGTTTCTGTCTGTGTCTCTGTCTCCGTCTCTGTCTCTGTCTCTGTCTCTGTCTCTGCCTCTGTCTCTGTCTCTGTCTCTGTCTCTGTCTCTGTCTCTGTCTCTGTCTCTGTCACTGTCTCTGTCTCTGTCTCTGTCTCTCTCTCCGTCTCTGTCTCTGCCTCTGTCTCTGCCCTGTCTCTGTCTCTGTCTCTGTCTCTGTCTCAGTCCCTGCGTCGGTCTCTGACTCGGTCTCTGTCTCTGTCTCTGCCTCTGTCTCAGTCCCTGCGTCGGTCTCTGACTCGGTCTCTGTCTCTGTCTCTGCCTCTGTCACAGTCTCTGCGTCTGTCTCGGTCTCTGTCTCTGTCTCTGTCTCTGTCTCTGTCTCTGTCTCTGTCTCTGTCTCTGTCTCTGTCTCTGTCACTGTCTCTGTCTCTGTCTCTGTCTCTCTCTCCGTCTCTGTCTCTGCCTCTGTCTCTGCCCTGTCTCTGTCTCTGTCGCTGCCTCTGCCTCTGTCTCAGTCCCTGCGTTGGTCTCTGTCTCGGTCTCTGTCTCTGTCTCTGCCTCTGTCACAGTCTCTGTCTCTCTCTCCGTCTCTGTCTCTGCCTCTGTCTCTGTCTCTGTCTCTGTCTCTGTCTCTGTCTCTGTCGCTGTCTCTGTCTCTTCCTCGGTCTGTGTCTCTGTCTCTGCCTCTGTCTCTGTCTCTGTCTCTGTCTCCGTCTCTGTCTCTGTCTCTGTCTCTGTCTCTGCCTCTGTCTCTGCCTCTGTCTCTGTCTCTGTCTCTGTCTCTGTCTCTGTCTCTGTCTCTGTCTCTGTCTCTGTCTCTGTCTCTGTCTCTGTCTGTGTCTCTGCCACTGTCTCTGTCTCTGTCTCTGTCTCTGCCTTTGTCTCTGTCTATGTCTCTTTCTCTGTCTCTGTCTGTGTCGCTGCCTCTGTCTCG
>OX243800.1:17007500-17030000 GCA_945859595.2 Megachile willughbiella
CTCTGTCTCTGTCGCTGCCTCTGCCTCTGTCTCAGTCCCTGCGTCGGTCTCTGTCTCTGTCTCTGTCTCTGTCTCTGTCTCTGTCTCTGTCTCTGTCTCTGTCTCTGTCTCTGCCTCTGTCTCTGTCTCTGTCTCTGTCTCTGCCTTTGTGTCTGTCTATGTCTCTTTCTCTGTCTCTGTCTGTGTCGCTGCCTCTGTCTCGGTCTTTGTCTCCGTCTCTGTCTCTGTCTCTGTCTCTGTCTGTGTCTCTGCCCCTGTCTCGGTCTTTGTCTCCGTCTCTGTCTCTGTCTCTGTCTCTGTCTGTGTCTCTGCCTCTGTCTCGGTCTTTGTCTCCGTCTCTGTTTCTGTTTCTGTTTCTGTCTCTGTCTCAGTCTCAGTCTCTGCCTCTGTCTCTGCCTCTGCCTCTGTCTCTGTCTCTGTCTCTGACTCTGTCTCTGTCTCTGTCGCTGTCCCTGTCTCTGTCTCTGTCTATGTCTCTGTCTCTGTCTCTGTCTCTGCCTCTGTGTCTGCCTCTGTCTCTGTCTCTGTCTGTGTCTCTGTCTCTGCCTGTGTCTCTGTCTCTGTCTCTGTCTCTGCCTCTGTCTCTGTCCCTGAAACTGACTCTGTCTCTGTTTCTGTCTCTGTCTCTGTCGCTGTCTCTCCCTCTGTCTCTGTCTCCGTCTCTGTCCCTATCTCTGTCTCTGCCACTGTCTCCGTCTCTGTCTCGGTCGCGGACTTTGTCTCCGTCTCTGTCTCCGTGTCTGTCCCTGTCTCTGTCTCTGTCTCTGTCTCTGTCTCTGTCTCTGTCTCTGTCTCTGTCTCTGTCTCTGTCTCTGCCTTTGTCTCTGTCTATGTCTCTTTCTCTGTCTCTGTCTCGGTCTTTGTCTCCGTCTCTGTCTCTGTCTCTGTCTCTGTCTCTGTCTGTGTCTCTGCCTCTGTCTCGGTCTTTGTCTCCGTCTCTGTTTCTGTTTCTGTCTCTGTCTCAGTCTCAGTCTCTGCCTCTGTCTCTGCCTCTGTCTCTGTCTCTGTCTCTGACTCTGTCTCTGTCTCTGTCTCTGTCTCTGTCCCTGTCTCTGTCTCTGTCTCTGTCTCTGTCTCTGTCTCTGTCTCTGTCTCTGTCTCTGTCTCTGTCTCTGTCTCTGCCTCCGTCACAGTCTCTGCGTCTGTCTCGGTCTCTGTCTCTGTCTCTGTCTCTGTCTCTGTCTCTGTCTCTGTATCTGTCTCTTCCTCGGTCTGTGTCTCTGTCTCTGCCTCTGTCTCTGTCTCCGTCTCTGTCTCTGTATCGGTCTTTGTCTCTGTCTCTGTCTCTGTCTCTGTCTCTGTCTCTGTCTCTGTCTCTGTCTCTGTCTCTGTCTCTGTCTCTGTCTCTGTCTCTGTCTCTGTCTCTGTCTCTGTCTCTGTCTCTGTCTCTGTCTCTGTCTCTGTCTCTGTCTCTGTCTCTGTCTCTGCCTTTGTCTCTGTCTATGTCTCTTTCTCTGTCTCTGTCTGTGTCGCTGCCTCTGTCTCGATCTTTGTCTCCGTCTCTGTTTCTGTTTCTGTCTCTGTCTCAGTCTCAGTCTCTGTCTCTGTCTCTGTCTCTGCCTTTGTCTCTGTCTATGTCTCTTTCGCTGTCTCTGTCTGTGTCGCTGCCTCTGTCTCGATCTTTGTCTCCGTCTCTGTTTCTGTTTCTGTCTCTGTCTCAGTCTCAGTCTCTGTCTCTGTCTCTGTCTCTGTCTCTGTCTCTGTCTCTGTCTCTGTCTCTGTCTCTGTCTCTGTCTCTGTCTCTGTCTCTGTCTCTGTCTGTGTCTCTGCCACTGTCTCTGTCTCTGTCTCTGTCTCTGCCTTTGTCTCTGTCTATGTCTCTTTCTCTGTCTCTGTCTGTGTCGCTGCCTCTGTCTCGATCTTTGTCTCCGTCTCTGTTTCTGTTTCTGTCTCTGTCTCTGTCTCAGTCTCTGTCTCTGTCTCTGTCTCTGTCTCTGTCTCTGTCTCTGTCTCTGTCTCTGTCTCTGTCTCTGTCTCTGTCTCTGTCTCTGTCTCTGCCTCTGTCTCTGTCTCTGTCTCTGTCTCTGTCTCTGTCTCTGTCTCTGTCTCTGTCTCTGTGTCTGTCTCTGTCTCTGTCTCTGTCTGTGTCTCTGTCTCTGTCTCTGTCTCTGTCTCTGTCCGTGTCTCTGCCTCTGTCTCTGTCTGTGTCTCTGTCTCTGCCTTTGTCTCTGTCTCTGTCTCTGTCTCTGTCTCTGTCTCTGTCTCTGTCTCTGTCTCTGTCTCTGTCTCTGTCTCTGTCTCTGTCTCTGTCTCTGTCTCTGTCTCTGTCTCTGTCTGTGTCTCTGCCACTGTCTCTGTCTCTGTCTCTGTCTCTGCCTTTGTCTCTGTCTATGTCTCTTTCTCTGTCTCTGTCTGTGTCGCTGCCTCTGTCTCGATCTTTGTCTCCGTCTCTGTTTCTGTTTCTGTCTCTGTCTCAGTCTCAGTCTCTGTCTCTCTCTCTGTCTCTGTCTCTGCCTCTGTCTCGGTCTTTGTATCCGTCTCTGTCTCTGTCTCTGTCTCTGCCTCTGTCTCTGTCTCTGTCTCTGTCTCTGCCTCTGTCACAGTCTCTGCGTCTGTCTCGGTCTCTGTCTCTGTCTCTGTCTCTGTCTCTGTCTCTGTCTCTGTCTCTGTCTCTGTCTCTGTCTCTGTCCCTGTCTCTTCCTCGGTCTGTGTCTCTGTCTCTGCCTCTGTCTCTGTCTCCGTCTCTGTCTCTGTATCGGTCTTTGTCTCTGTCTCTCTCTCTGTCTCTGTCTCTGTCTCTGTCTCTGTCTCTGTCTCTGTACTTGACTCTGTCTCTGTCTCTGTCTCTGTCTCTGTCTCTGTCTCTGCCTCTGTCTCTGCCTCTGTCTCTGTCTCTGTCTCTGTCTGTGTCTCTGCCTCTGTCTCTGTCTCTGTCTCTGTCTCTGCCTTTGTCTCTGTCTCTGTCTGTGTCGCTGCCTCTGTCTCGGTCTTTGTCTCCGTCTCTGTTTCTGTTTCTGTCTCTGTCTCTGTCTCTGTCTCTGTCTCTGTCTCTGTCTCTGTCTGTGTCTCTGCCTCTGTCTCTGTCTCTGTCTCTGTCTCTGCCTTTGTCTCTGTCTCTGTCTGTGTCGCTGCCTCTGTCTCGGTCTTTGTCTCCGTCTCTGTTTCTGTTTCTGTCTCTGTCTCAGTCTCAGTCTCTGCCTCTGTCTCTGCCTCTGTCTCTGTCTCTGTCTCTGTCTCTGTCTCTGTCTCTGTCTCTGTCTCTGTCTCTGTCTCTGTCTCTGTCTCTGTCTCTGTCTCTGTCTCTGTCTCTGTCTCTGTCTCTGTCTCTGTCCGGTCTCTGTCTCTGTCTCTGTCTCTGTCTCTGTCTCTGTCTCTGTCTCTGCCTTTGTCTCTGTCTATGTCTCTTTCGCTGTCTCTGTCTGTGTCGCTGCCTCTGTCTCGATCTTTGTCTCCGTCTCTGTTTCTGTTTCTGTCTCTGTCTCTGTCTCTGTCTCTGTCTCTGTCTCTGTCTCTGCCTCTGTCTCTGTCTCTGCCTCTGCCTTTGTCTCTGTCTATGTCTCTTTCACTGTCTCTGTCTGTGTCGCTGCCTCTGTCTCGGTCTTTGTCTCCGTCTCTGTCTCAGTCTCTGTCTCTGTCTCTGTCTGTGTCTCTGCCCCTGTCTCGGTCTTTGTCTCCGTTTCTGTCTGTGTCTCTGTCTCTGTCTCTGTCTCTGTCTCTGTCTCTGTCTCTGTCTCTGTCTCTGCCTCTGTCTCTGTCTCTGTCTCTGTCCCCATCTCTGTCTCTGTCCCTGTCTCTGTCTCTGCCTTTGTCTCTGTCTATGTCTCTGTCTCTGTCTCTGTCTCTGTCTCTGTCTCTGCCTTTGTCTCCGTCTATGTCTCTTTCTCTGTCTCTGTCTGTGTCGCTGCCTCTGTCTCTGTCTCTGTCTCTGTCTCTGTCTCTGTCTCTGTCTCTGTCTCTGTCGCTGCCTCTGCCTCTGTCTCAGTCCCTGCGTCGGTCTCTGTCTCTGTCTCCGTCTCTGTCTCTGTCTCTGTCTCTGTCTCTGTCTCTGTCTCTGTCTCAGTCTCAGTCTCTGCCTCTGTCTCTGGCTCTGTCTCTGTCACTGTCTCTGTCTCTGTCTCTGTCTCTGTCTCTGTCTCTGTCTCTGTCTCTGTCTCTGTCTCTGTCTCTGTCTCTGTCTCTGTCTATGTCTCTGTCTCTGTCTCTGTCTCTGTCTCTGTCTCTGTCTCTGTCTCTGTCTCTGTCTCTGCCTCTGTCACTGTCTCTGTCTCTGTCTCTGTCTCTGTCTCTGTCTCTGTCTCTGCCTTTGTCTCTGTCTCTGTCTCTGTCTCTGTCTCTGTCTGTGTCTCTGCCTCTGTCTCGGTCTTTGTCTCCGTCTCTGTTTCTGTTTCTGTCTCTGTCTCAGTCTCAGTCTCTGCCTCTGTCTCTGCCTCTGTCTCTGTCTCTGTCTCTGTCTCTGTCTCTGTCTCAGTCCCTGCGTCGGTCTCTGACTCGGTCTCTGTCTCTGTCTCTGCCTCTGTCTCAGTCCCTGCGTCGGTCTCTGACTCGGTCTCTGTCTCTGTCTCTGCCTCTGTCACAGTCTCTGCGTCTGTCTCTGTCTCTGTCTCTGTCTCTGTCTCCGTCTCTGTCTCTGTATCGGTCTTTGTCTCTGTCTCTGTCTCTGTCTCTGTCTCTGTCTCTGTCTCTGTCTCTGTCTCTGTCTCTGTCTCTGTCTCTGTCTCTGTCTCTGTCTCTGTCTCTGTCTCTGTCTCTGTCTCTGTCTCTGTCTCTGTCTCTGCCTCTGTCTCTGTCTCTGTCTCTGTCTCTGTCTCTGTCTCTGTCTCTGTCTCTGTCTCTGTGTCTGTCTCTGTCTCTGTCTCTGTCTGTGTCTCTGTCTCTGTCTCTGTCTCTGTCTCTGTCCGTGTCTCTGCCTCTGTCTCTGTCTCTGTCTCTGTCTCTGCCTTTGTCTCTGTCTCTGTCTCTGTCTCTGTCTCTGTCTCTGTCTCTGTCTCTGTCTCTGTCTCTGTCTCTGTCTCTGTCTCTGTCTCTGTCTCTGTCTGTGTCTCTGCCACTGTCTCTGTCTCTGTCTCTGTCTCTGCCTTTGTCTCTGTCTATGTCTCTTTCTCTGTCTCTGTCTGTGTCGCTGCCTCTGTCTCGATCTTTGTCTCCGTCTCTGTTTCTGTTTCTGTCTCTGTCTCAGTCTCAGTCTCTGTCTCTGTCTCTGTCTCTGTCTCTGCCTCTGTCTCGGTCTTTGTATCCGTCTCTGTCTCTGTCTCTGTCTCTGCCTCTGTCTCTGTCTCTGTCTCTGTCTCTGCCTCTGTCACAGTCTCTGCGTCTGTCTCGGTCTCTGTCTCTGTCTCTGTCTCTGTCTCTGTCTCTGTCTCTGTCTCTGTCTCTGTCTCTGTCTCTGTCTCTGTCTCTGTCTCTGTCCCTGTCTCTTCCTCGGTCTGGGTCTCTGTCTCTGCCTCTGTCTCTGTCTCCGTCTCTCTCTCTGTATCGGTCTTTGTCTCTGTCTCTGTCTCTGTCTCTGTCTCTGTCTCTGTCTCTGTCTCTGTCTCTGTCTCTGTCTCTGTCTCTGTCTCTGTGTCTGTCTCTGTCTCTGTCTCTGTCTGTGTCTCTGTCTCTGTCTCTGTCTCTGTCTCTGTCTCTGTCCGTGTCTCTGCCTCTGTCTCTGTCTCTGTCTCTGTCTCTGCCTTTGTCTCTGTCTCTGTCTCTGTCTCTGTCTCTGTCTCTGTCTCTGTCTCTGTCTCTGTCTCTGTCTCTGTCTCTGTCTGTGTCTCTGCCACTGTCTCTGTCTCTGTCTCTGTCTCTGCCTTTGTCTCTGTCTATGTCTCTTTCTCTGTCTCTGTCTGTGTCGCTGCCTCTGTCTCGATCTTTGTCTCCGTCTCTGTTTCTGTTTCTGTCTCTGTCTCAGTCTCTGTCTCTGTTTCTGTCTCTGTCTCTGTCTCTGTCTCTGTCTCTGTCTCTGTCTCTGTCTCTGTCTCTGTCTCTGTCTCAGTCCCTGCGTCGGTCTCTGACTCGGTCTCTGTCTCTGTCTCTGCCTCTGTCACAGTCTCTGCGTCTGTCTCGGTCTCTGTCTCTGTCTCTGTCTCTGTCTCTGTCTCTGTCTCTGTCTCTGTCTCTTCCTCGGTCTGTGTCTCTGTCTCTGCCTCTGTCTCTGTCTCTGTCTCTGTCTCTGTCTCTGTCTCTGTCTCTGTCTCTGTCTCTGTCTCTGTCTCTGCCTCTGTCTCTGCCTCTGTCTCTGTCTCTGTCTCCGTTTCTGTCTGTGTCTCTGTCTCTGTCTCTGTCTCTGTCTCTGTGTCTGTCTCTGTCTCTGTCTCTGCCTCTGTCTCTGCCTCTGTCTCTGTCTCTGTCTCCGTTTCTGTCTGTGTCTCTGTCTCTGTCTCTGTCTCTGTCTCTGTGTCTGTGTCTGTCTCTGTCTCTGTCTCTGTCTCTGTCTCTGTCTCTGCCTTTGTCTCTGTCTATGTCTCTTTCTCTCTCTCTGTCTGTGTCGCTGCCTCTGTCTCGGTCTTTGTCTCCGTCTCTGTCTCTGTCTCTGTCTCTGTCTGTGTCTCTGCCCCTGTCTCGGTCTTTGTCTCCGTTTCTGTCTCTGTCTCTGTATCGGTCTTTGTCTCTGTCTCTGTCTCTGTCTCTGTCTCTGTCTCTGTCTCTGTCTCTGTCTCTGTCTCTGTCTCTGTCTCTGTCTCTGTCCTTGTCTCCGTGTCTGTCTCTGTCTCTGTCTCTATCTCGGTCTTTGTCTCCGTCTCCGTCTCTGTCTCTGTCTCTGTCTCTGTCTCTGTCTCTGTCTCTGTCTCTGTCTCTGTCTCTGTCTCTGTCTCTGTCTCTGTCTCTGTCTCTGTCTCTGTCTCTGTCTCTGTCTCTGTCTCTGTCTCTGTCTCTGTCTCTGCCTTTGTCTCTGTCTATGTCTCTTTCTCTGTCTCTATCTCGGTCTTTGTCTCCGTCTCTGTCTCTGTCTCTGTCTCTGTCTGTGTCTCTGCCTCTGTCTCGGTCTTTGTCTCCGTCTCTGTTTCTGTTTCTGTCTCTGTCTCAGTCTCTTTCTCTGTCTCTGTCTCTGTCTCTGTCTCTGTCTCTGTCTCTGTCCCCATCTCTGTCTCTGTCTCTGTCTCTGTCTCTGTCTCTGTCTCTGCCTCTGTCTCTGTCTATGTCTCTGTCTCTGTCTCTGTCTCTGTCTCTGCCTTTGTCTCCGTCTATGTCTCTTTCTCTGTCTCTGTCTGTGTCGCTGCCTCTGTCTCTGTCTCTGTCTCTGTCTCTGTCTCTGTCTCTGTCTCTGTCTCTGTCTCTGTCTCTGTCTCTGTCTCTGTCTCTGTCTCTGTCTCTGTCGCTGCCTCTGCCTCTGTCTCAGTCCCTGCGTCGGTCTCTGTCTCTGTCTCTGTCTCTGTCTCTGTCTCTGTCTCTGTCTCTGTCTCTGCCTCTGTCTCTGTCTCTGTCTCTGTCTCTGCCTTTGTCTCTGTCTATGTCTCTTTCTCTGTCTCTGTCTGTGTCGCTGCCTCTGTCTCGGTCTTTGTCTCCGTCTCTGTCTCTGTCTCTGTCTCTGTCTGTGTCTCTGCCCCTGTCTCGGTCTTTGTCTCCGTCTCTGTCTCTGTCTCTGTCTCTGTCTGTGTCTCTGCCTCTGTCTCGGTCTTTGTCTCCGTCTCTGTTTCTGTTTCTGTCTCTGTCTCAGTCTCAGTCTCTGCCTCTGTCTCTGCCTCTGCCTCTGTCTCTGTCTCTGTCTCTGACTCTGTCTCTGTCTCTGTCGCTGTCCCTGTCTCTGTCTCTGTCTATGTCTCTGTCTCTGTCTCTGTCTCTGCCTCTGTGTCTGCCTCTGTCTCTGTCTCTGTCTGTGTCTCTGTCTCTGCCTGTGTCTCTGTCTCTGTCTCTGTCTCTGTCTCTGCCTCTGTCTCTGTCCCTGAAACTGACTCTGTCTCTGTTTCTGTCTCTGTCTCTGTCGCTGTCTCTCCCTCTGTCTCTGTCTCCGTCTCTGTCCCTATCTCTGTCTCTGCCACTGTCTCCGTCTCTGTCTCGGTCGCGGACTTTGTCTCCGTCTCTGTCTCCGTGTCTGTCTCTGTCTCTGTCTCTGTCTCTGTCTCTGTCTCTGTCTCTGTCTCTGTCTCTGTCTCTGTCTCTGTCTCTGCCTTTGTCTCTGTCTATGTCTCTTTCTCTGTCTCTGTCTCGGTCTTTGTCTCCGTCTCTGTCTCTGTCTCTGTCTCTGTCTCTGTCTGTGTCTCTGCCTCTGCCTCTGTCTCTGTCTCTGTCTCTGACTCTGTCTCTGTCTCTGTCTCTGTCTCTGTCCCTGTCTCTGTCTCTGTCTCTGTCTCTGTCTCTGTCTCTGTCTCTGTCTCTGTCTCTGTCTCTGCCTCCGTCACAGTCTCTGCGTCTGTCTCGGTCTCTGTCTCTGTCTCTGTCTCCGTCTCTGTCTCCGTGTCTGTCTCTGTCTCTGTCTCTGTCTCTGTCTCTGTCTCTGTCTCTGTCTCTGTCTCTGTCTCTGTCTCTGTCTCTGCCTTTGTCTCTGTCTATGTCTCTTTCTCTGTCTCTGTCTCGGTCTTTGTCTCCGTCTCTGTCTCTGTCTCTGTCTCTGTCTCTGTCTGTGTCTCTGCCTCTGCCTCTGTCTCTGTCTCTGTCTCTGACTCTGTCTCTGTCTCTGTCTCTGTCTCTGTCCCTGTCTCTGTCTCTGTCTCTGTCTCTGTCTCTGTCTCTGTCTCTGTCTCTGTCTCTGCCTCCGTCACAGTCTCTGCGTCTGTCTCGGTCTCTGTCTCTGTCTCTGTCTCTGTCTCTGTCTCTGTATCTGTCTCTTCCTCGGTCTGTGTCTCTGTCTCTGCCTCTGTCTCTGTCTCCGTCTCTGTCTCTGTATCGGTCTTTGTCTCTGTCTCTGTCTCTGTCTCTGTCTCTGTCTCTGTCTCTGTCTCTGTCTCTGTCTCTGTCTCTGTCTCTGTCTCTGTCTCTGTCTCTGTCTCTGTCTCTGTCTCTGTCTCTGTCTCTGTCTCTGTCTCTGTCTCTGTCTCTGTCTCTGTCTCTGTCTCTGTCTCTGTCTCTGTCTCTGTCTCTGCCTCTGTCTCTGTCTCTGTCTCTGTCTCTGTCTCTGTCTCTGCCTCTGTCTCTGTCTCTGTCTCTGTCTCTGTCTCTGTCTCTGTCTCTGTCTCTGTCTCTGTGTCTGTCTCTGTCTCTGTCTCTGTCTCTGTCTCTGTCTCTGTCTCTGTACTTGACTCTGTCTCTGTCTCTGTCTCTGTCTCTGTCTCTGTCTCTGCCTCTGTCTCCGTTTCTGTCTGTGTCTCTGTCTCTGTCTCTGTCCTTGTCTCCGTGTCTGTCTCTGTCTCTGTCTCTATCTCGGTCTTTGTCTCCGTCTCCGTCTCTGTCTCTGTCTCTGTCTCTGTCTCTGTCTCTGTCTCTGTCTCTGTCTCTGTCTCTGTCTCTGTCTCTGTCTCTGTCTCTGTCTCTGTCTCTGTCTCTGTCTCTGTCTCTGTCTCTGTCTCTGTCTCTGTCTCTGTCTCTGTCTCTGTCTCTGTCTCTGTCTCTGTCTCTGTCTCTGTCTCTGTCTCTGTCTCTGTCTCTGTCTCTGTGTCTGTCTCTGTCTCTGTCTCTGTCTCTGTCTCTGTCTCTGTCTCTGTCTCTGTCTCTGCCTCTGTCTCTGTCTCTGTCTGTGTCTCTGCCTCTGTCTCTGTCTCTGTCTCTGTCTCTGCCTTTGTCTCTGTCTCTGTCTGTGTCGCTGCCTCTGTCTCGGTCTTTGTCTCCGTCTCTGTTTCTGTTTCTGTCTCTGTCTCAGTCTCAGTCTCTGCCTCTGTCTCTGCCTCTGTCTCTGTCTCTGTCTCTGTCTCTGTCTCTGTCTCTGTCTCTGTCTCTGTCTCTGTCTCTGTCTCTGTCTCTGTCTCTGTCTCTGTCTCTGTCTCTGTCTCTGTCTCTGTCCGGTCTCTGTCTCTGTCTCTGTCTCTGTCTCTGTCTCTGTCTCTGTCTCTGTCTCTGTCTCTGTCTCTGTCTCTGTCTCTGTCTCTGTCTCTGTCTCTGTCTCTGTCTCTGTCTCTGTCTCTGTCTCTGTCTCTGTCTCTCTCTCCGTCTCTGTCTCTGCCTCTGTCTCTGCCCTGTCTCTGTCTCTGTCGCTGCCTCTGCCTCTGTCTCAGTCCCTGCGTCGGTCTCTGTCTCGGTCTCTGTCTCTGTCTCTGCCTCTGTCACAGTCTCTGCGTCTGTCTCGGTCTCTGTCTCTGTCTCTGTCTCTGTCTCCGTCTCTGTCTCTGTCTCTGTCTCTATCTCTGTCTCTGTCTCTGTCTCTGTCTCTGTCTCTGTCTCTGTCTCTTCCTCGGTCTGTGTCTCTGTCTCTGCCTCTGTCTCTGTCTCCGTCTCTGTCTCTGTATCGGTCTTTGTCTCTGTCTCTGTCTCTGTCTCTGTCTCTGTCTCTGTCTCTGTCTCTGTCTCTGTCTCTGCCTCTGTCTCTGCCTCTGTCTCTGTCTCTGTCTCCGTTTCTGTCTGTGTCTCTGTCTCCGTCTCTGTCTCTGTCTCTGTCTCTGTCTCTGTCTCTGTCTCTGTCTCTGTCTCTGTCTCTGTCTCTGTCTCTGTCTCTGTCTCTGTCTCTTTCTCTGTCTCTGTCTCTGCCTCTGTCTCTGTCTCTGTCTCTGTCCCTATCTCTGTCTCTGTCTCTGTCTCTGTCTCTGTCTCTGCCTTTGTCTCTGTCTATGTCTCTGTCTCTGTCTCTGTCTCTGTCTCTGCCTTTGTCTCCGTATATGTCTCTTTCTCTGTCTCTGTCTGTGTCGCTCCCTCTGTCTCTGTCTCTGTCTCTGCCCCTGTCTCTGTCTCTGTCCCTGTCGCTGCCTCTGCCTCTGTCTCAGTCCCTGCGTCGGTCTCTGTCTCTGTCTCTGTCTCTGTCTCTGTCTCTGCCTCTGTCTCGGTCTTTGTCTCCGTCTCTGTTTCTGTCTCTCTCTCTGTCTCAGTCTCAGTCTCTGCCTCTGTCTCTGCCTCTGTCTCTGTCTCTGCCTCTGACCCTGTCTCTGTCTCTGTCTCTGTCTCTGTCCCTGTCTCTGTCTCTGTCTCTGTCTCTGTCTCTGTCTCTGTCTCTGTCTCTGTCTCTGTCTCTGTCTCTGTCTCTGTCTCTGCCTCCGTCACAGTCTCTGCGTCTGTCTCGGTCTCTGTCTCTGTCTCTGTCTCTGTCTCTGTCTCTGTATCTGTCTCTTCCTCGGTCTGTGTCTCTGTCTCTGCCTCTGTCTCTGTCTCCGTCTCTGTCTCTGTATCGGTCTTTGTCTCTGTCTCTGTCTCTGTCTCTGTCTCTGTCTCTGTCTCTGTCTCTGTCTCTGTCTCTGTCTCTGTCTCTGTCTCTGCCTCTGTCTCTGCCTCTGTCTCTGTCTCTGTCTCCGTTTCTGTCTGTGTCTCTGTCTCCGTCTCTGTCTCTGTCTCTGTCTCTGTCTCTGCCTCTGTCTCTGTCTCTGTCTCTGTCTGTGTCTCTTTCTCTGTCTCTGTCTCTGTCTCTGTCTCTGTCTCTGTCTCTGTCTCTGTCTCTGTCTCTGTCTCTGTCTCTGTCTCTGTCTCAGTCTCTGCCTCTGTCTCTGCCTCTCTCTCCGTCTCTGTCTCTGCCTCTGTCTCTGCCCTGTCTCTGTCTCTGTCGCTGCCTCTGCCTCTGTCACAGTCCCTGCGTCGGTCTCTGTCTCGGTCTCGGTCTCTGTCTCTGTCTCTGCCTCTGTCACAGTCTCTGCGTCTGTCTCGGTCTCTGTCTCTGTCTCTGTCTCTGTACTCTGTCTCTGTCTCTGTCTCTGTCTCTGTCTCTGTCTCTGTCTCTGTCTCTACCTCGGTCTGTGTCTCTGTCTCTGCCTCTGTCTCTGTCTCCGTCTCTGTCTCTGTATCGGTCTCTTTCTCTGTCTCTGTCTCTGCCTCTGTCTCTGTCTCTGTCTCTGTCCCCATCTCTGTCTCTGTCCCTGTCTCTGTCTCTGCCTTTGTCTCTGTCTATGTCTCTGTCTCTGTCTCTGTCTCTGTCTCTGTCTCTGCCTTTGTCTCCGTCTATGTCTCTTTCTCTGTCTCTGTCTGTGTCGCTGCCTCTGTCTCTGTCTCTGTCTCTGTCTCTGTCTCTGTCTCTGTCTCTGTCTCTGTCTCTGTCGCTGCCTCTGCCTCTGTCTCAGTCCCTGCGTCGGTCTCTGTCTCTGTCTCCGTCTCTGTCTCTGTCTCTGTCTCTGTCTCTGTCTCTGTCTCTGTCTCAGTCTCAGTCTCTGCCTCTGTCTCTGGCTCTGTCTCTGTCTCTGTCTCTGTCTCTGTCTCTGTCTCTGTCTCTGTCTCTGTCTCTGTCTCTGTCTCTGTCTCTGTCTCTGTCTCTGTCTATGTCTCTGTCTCTGTCTCTGTCTCTGTCTCTGTCTCTGTCTCTGTCTCTGTCTCTGCCTCTGTCACTGTCTCTGTCTCTGTCTCTGTCTCTGTCTCTGTCTCTGTCTCTGCCTTTGTCTCTGTCTATGTCTCTTTCTCTGTCTCTGTCTGTGTCGCTGCCTCTGTCTCGGTCTTTGTCTCCGTCTCTGTCTCTGTCTCTGTCTCTGTCTGTGTCTCTGCCTCTGTCTCGGTCTTTGTGTCCGTCTCTGTTTCTGTTTCTGTCTCTGTCTCAGTCTCAGTCTCTGCCTCTGTCTCTGCCTCTGTCTCTGTCTCTGTCTCTGTCTCTGTCTCTGTCTCAGTCCCTGCGTCGGTCTCTGACTCGGTCTCTGTCTCTGTCTCTGCCTCTGTCTCAGTCCCTGCGTCGGTCTCTGACTCGGTCTCTGTCTCTGTCTCTGCCTCTGTCACAGTCTCTGCGTCTGTCTCGGTCTCTGTCTCTGTCTCTGTCTCCGTCTCTGTCTCTGTATCGGTCTTTGTCTCTGTCTCTGTCTCTGTCTCTGTCTCTGTCTCTGTCTCTGTCTCTGTCTCTGTCTCTGTCTCTGTCTCTGTCTCTGTCTCTGTCTCTGTCTCTGTCTCTGTCTCTGTCTCTGTCTCTGTCTCTGCCTCTGTCTCTGTCTCTGTCTCTGTCTCTGTCTCTGTCTCTGTCTCTGTCTCTGTCTCTGTCTCTGTGTCTGTCTCTGTCTCTGTCTCTGTCTGTGTCTCTGTCTCTGTCTCTGTCTCTGTCTCTGTCCGTGTCTCTGCCTCTGTCTCTGTCTCTGTCTCTGTCTCTGCCTTTGTCTCTGTCTCTGTCTCTGTCTCTGTCTCTGTCTCTGTCTCTGTCTCTGTCTCTGTCTCTGTCTCTGTCTCTGTCTCTGTCTCTGTCTCTGTCTCTGTCTCTGTCTCTGTCTGTGTCTCTGCCACTGTCTCTGTCTCTGTCTCTGTCTCTGCCTTTGTCTCTGTCTATGTCTCTTTCTCTGTCTCTGTCTGTGTCGCTATCTCTGTCTCGATCTTTGTCTCCGTCTCTGTTTCTGTTTCTGTCTCTGTCTCAGTCTCAGTCTCTGTCTCTGTCTCTGTCTCTGTCTCTGCCTCTGTCTCGGTCTTTGTATCCGTCTCTGTCTCTGTCTCTGTCTCTGCCTCTGTCTCTGTCTCTGTCTCTGTCTCTGCCTCTGTCACAGTCTCTGCGTCTGTCTCGGTCTCTGTCTCTGTCTCTGTCTCTGTCTCTGTCTCTGTCTCTGTCTCTGTCTCTGTCTCTGTCTCTGTCCCTGTCTCTTCCTCGGTCTGGGTCTCTGTCTCTGCCTCTGTCTCTGTCTCCGTCTCTCTCTCTGTATCGGTCTTTGTCTCTGTCTCTGTCTCTGTCTCTGTCTCTGTCTCTGTCTCTGTCTCTGTCTCTGTCTCTGTCTCTGTCTCTGTGTCTGTCTCTGTCTCTGTCTCTGTCTGTGTCTCTGTCTCTGTCTCTGTCTCTGTCTCTGTCTCTGTCTCTGTCCGTGTCTCTGCCTCTGTCTCTGTCTCTGTCTCTGTCTCTGCCTTTGTCTCTGTCTCTGTCTCTGTCTCTGTCTCTGTCTCTGTCTCTGTCTCTGTCTCTGTCTCTGTCTCTGTCTGTGTCTCTGCCACTGTCTCTGTCTCTGTCTCTGTCTCTGCCTTTGTCTCTGTCTATGTCTCTTTCTCTGTCTCTGTCTGTGTCGCTGCCTCTGTCTCGATCTTTGTCTCCGTCTCTGTTTCTGTTTCTGTCTCTGTCTCAGTCTCTGTCTCTGTCTCTGTCTCTGTCTCTGTCTCTGCCTCTGTCTCGGTCTTTGTATCCGTCTCTGTCTCTGTCTCTGTCTCTGCCTCTGTCTCTGTCTCTGTCTCTGTCTCTGCCTCTGTCACAGTCTCTGCGTCTGTCTCGGTCTCTGTCTCTGTCTCTGTCTCTGTCTCTGTCTCTGTCTCTGTCTCTGTCTCTGTCCCTGTCTCTGTCCCTGTCTCTTCCTCGGTCTGTGTCTCTGTCTCTGCCTCTGTCTCTGTCTCCGTCTCTGTCTCTGTATCGGTCTTTGTCTCTGTCTCTGTCTCTGTCTCTGTCTCTGCCTCTGTCTCTGTCTCTGTCTCTGTCTCTGTCTCTGTCTCTGTACTTGACTCTGTCTCTGTCTCTGTCTCTGTCTCTGTCTCTGCCTCTGTCTCTGCCTCTGTCTCTGTCTCTGTCTCCGTATCTGTCTGTGTCTCTGTCTCTGTCTCTGTCTCTGTCTCTGTCTCTGTCTCTGTCCCTGTCTCTGTCTCTGTCTCTGTCTCTGTCTCTGTCTCTGTCTCTGTCGCTGTCTCTCCCTCTGTCTCTGTCTCATTCTCTGTCCCTGGCTCTGTCTCTGCCACTGTCTCCGTCTCTGTCTCGGTCGCGGACTTTGTCTCCGTCTCTATCTCCGTGTCTGTCTCTGTCTCTGTCTCTGTCTCAGTCTCTGTCTCTGTCTCTGTCTGTGTCTCTGCCCCTGTCTCGGTCTTTGTCTCCGTTTCTGTCTGTGTCTCTGTCTCTGTCTCTGTCTCTGTCTCTGTCTCTGTCTCTGTCTCTGTCTCTGTCTCTTTCTCTGTCTCTGTCTCTGCCTCTGTCTCTGTCTCTGTCTCTGTCCCCATCTCTGTCTCTGTCCCTGTCTCTGTCTCTGCCTTTGTCTCTGTCTATGTCTCTGTCTCTGTCTCTGTCTCTGTCTCTGTCTCTGCCTTTGTCTCCGTCTATGTCTCTTTCTCTGTCTCTGTCTGTGTCGCTGCCTCTGTCTCTGTCTCTGTCTCTGTCTCTGTCTCTGTCTCTGTCTCTGTCTCTGTCTCTGTCGCTGCCTCTGCCTCTGTCTCAGTCCCTGCGTCGGTCTCTGTCTCTGTCTCCGTCTCTGTCTCTGTCTCTGTCTCTGTCTCTGTCTCTGTCTCAGTCTCAGTCTCTGCCTCTGTCTCTGCCTCTGTCTCTGTCTCTGTCTCTGTCTCTGTCTCTGTCTCTGTCTCTGTCTCTGTCTCTGTCTCTGTCTGTGTCTCTGTCTCTGTCTCTGTCTATGTCTCTGTCTCTGTCTCTGTCTCTGTCTCTGTCTCTGTCTCTGTCTCTGTCTCTGCCTCTGTCACTGTCTCTGTCTCTGTCTCTGTCTCTGTCTCTGTCTCTGTCTCTGCCTTTGTCTCTGTCTATGTCTCTTTCTCTGTCTCTGTCTGTGTCGCTGCCTCTGTCTCGGTCTTTGTCTCCGTCTCTGTCTCTGTCTCTGTCTCTGTCTGTGTCTCTGCCTCTGTCTCGGTCTTTGTCTCCGTCTCTGTTTCTGTTTCTGTCTCTGTCTCAGTCTCAGTCTCTGCCTCTGTCTCTGCCTCTGTCTCTGTCTCTGTCTCTGTCTCTGTCTCTGTCTCAGTCCCTGCGTCGGTCTCTGACTCGGTCTCTGTCTCTGTCTCTGCCTCTGTCTCAGTCCCTGCGTCGGTCTCTGACTCGGTCTCTGTCTCTGTCTCTGCCTCTGTCACAGTCTCTGCGTCTGTCTCGGTCTCTGTCTCTGTCTCTGTCTCCGTCTCTGTCTCTGTATCGGTCTTTGTCTCTGTCTCTGTCTCTGTCTCTGTCTCTGTCTCTGTCTCTGTCTCTGTCTCTGTCTCTGTCTCTGTCTCTGTCTCTGTCTCTGTCTCTGTCTCTGTCTCTGCCTCTGTCTCTGTCTCTGTCTCTGTCTCTGTCTCTGTCTCTGTCTCTGTCTCTGTCTCTGTGTCTGTCTCTGTCTCTGTCTCTGTCTGTGTCTCTGTCTGTGTCGCTGCCTCTGTCTCGATCTTTGTCTCCGTCTCTGTTTCTGTTTCTGTCTCTGTCTCAGTCTCTGTCTCTGTCTCTGTCTCTGTCTCTGTCTCTGCCTCTGTCTCGGTCTTTGTATCCGTCTCTGTCTCTGTCTCTGTCTCTGCCTCTGTCTCTGTCTCTGTCTCTGTCTCTGCCTCTGTCACAGTCTCTGCGTCTGTCTCGGTCTCTGTCTCTGTCTCTGTCTCTGTCTCTGTCTCTGTCTCTGTCTCTGTCTCTGTCCCTGTCTCTGTCCCTGTCTCTTCCTCGGTCTGTGTCTCTGTCTCTGCCTCTGTCTCTGTCTCCGTCTCTGTCTCTGTATCGGTCTTTGTCTCTGTCTCTGTCTCTGTCTCTGTCTCTGTCTCTGTCTCTGTCTCTGTCTCTGTACTAGACTCTGTCTCTGTCTCTGTCTCTGTCTCTGTCTCTGCCTCTGTCTCTGCCTCTGTCTCTGTCTCTGTCTCCGTTTCTGTCTGTGTCTCTGTCTCTGTCTCTGTCTCTGTCTCTGTCTCTGTCTCTGTCCCTGTCTCTGTCTCTGTCTCTGTCTCTGTCTCTGTCTCTGTCTCTGTCGCTGTCTCTCCCTCTGTCTCTGTCTCATTCTCTGTCCCTGGCTCTGTCTCTGCCACTGTCTCCGTCTCTGTCTCGGTCGCGGACTTTGTCTCCGTCTCTATCTCCGTGTCTGTCTCTGTCTCTGTCTCTGTCTCAGTCTCTGTCTCTGTCTCTGTCTGTGTCTCTGCCCCTGTCTCGGTCTTTGTCTCCGTTTCTGTCTGTGTCTCTGTCTCTGTCTCTGTCTCTGTCTCTGTCTCTGTCTCTGTCTCTGTCTCTGTCTCTTTCTCTGTCTCTGTCTCTGCCTCTGTCTCTGTCTCTGTCTCTGTCCCCATCTCTGTCTCTGTCCCTGTCTCTGTCTCTGCCTTTGTCTCTGTCTATGTCTCTGTCTCTGTCTCTGTCTCTGTCTCTGTCTCTGCCTTTGTCTCCGTCTATGTCTCTTTCTCTGTCTATGTCTGTGTCGCTGCCTCTGTCTCTGTCTCTGTCTCTGTCTCTGTCTCTGTCTCTGTCTCTGTCTCTGTCGCTGCCTCTGCCTCTGTCTCAGTCCCTGCGTCGGTCTCTGTCTCTGTCTCCGTCTCTGTCTCTGTCTCTGTCTCTGTCTCTGTCTCTGTCTCTGTCTCTGTCTCAGTCTCAGTCTCTGCCTCTGTCTCTGCCTCTGTCTCTGTCTCTGTCTCTGTCTCTGTCTCTGTCTCTGTCTCTGTCTCTGTCTCTGTCTCTGTCTCTGTCTCTGTCTCTGTCTCTGTCTCTGTCTCTGTCTCTGTCTCTGTCTCTGTCTCTGTCTCTGTCTCTGTCTCTGTCTCTGTCTCTGTCTCTGTCTCTGTCTCTGCCTCTGTCACTGTCTCTGTCTCTGTCTCTGTCTCTGTCTCTGTCTCTGTCTCTGCCTTTGTCTCTGTCTATGTCTCTTTCTCTGTCTCTGTCTGTGTCGCTGCCTCTGTCTCGGTCTTTGTCTCCGTCTCCGTCTCTGTCTCTGTCTCTGTCTGTGTCTCTGCCTCTGTCTCGGTCTTTGTCTCCGTCTCTGTTTCTGTTTCTGTCTCTGTCTCAGTCTCAGTCTCTGCCTCTGTCTCTGCCTCTGTCTCTGTCTCTGTCTCTGTCTCTGTCTCTGTCTCAGTCCCTGCGTCGGTCTCTGACTCGGTCTCTGTCTCTGTCTCTGCCTCTGTCTCAGTCCCTGCGTCGGTCTCTGACTCGGTCTCTGTCTCTGTCTCTGCCTCTGTCACAGTCTCTGCGTCTGTCTCGGTCTCTGTCTCTGTCTCTGTCTCCGTCTCTGTCTCTGTATCGGTCTTTGTCTCTGTCTCTGTCTCTGTCTCTGTCTCTGTCTCTGTCTCTGTCTCTGTCTCTGTCTCTGTCTCTGTCTCTGTCTCTGTCTCTGTCTCTGTCTCTGTCTCTGTCTCTGCCTCTGCCTCTGTCTCTGTCTCTGTCTCTGTCTCTGTCTCTGTCTCTGTCTCTGTCTCTGTCTCTGTCTCTGTGTCTGTCTCTGTCTCTGTCTCTGTCTGTGTCTCTGTCTCTGTCTCTGTCTCTGTCTCTGTCCGTGTCTCTGCCTCTGTCTCTGTCTCTGTCTCTGTCTCTGCCTTTGTCTCTGTCTCTGTCTCTGTCTCTGTCTCTGTCTCTGTCTCTGTCTCTGTCTCTGTCTCTGTCTCTGTCTCTGTCTCTGTCTCTGTCTCTGTCTCTGTCTGTGTCTCTGCCACTGTCTCTGTCTCTGTCTCTGTCTCTGCCTTTGTCTCTGTCTATGTCTCTTTCTCTGTCTCTGTCTGTGTCGCTGCCTCTGTCTCGATCTTTGTCTCCGTCTCTGTTTCTGTTTCTGTCTCTGTCTCAGTCTCAGTCTCTGTCTCTGTCTCTGTCTCTGTCTCTGCCTCTGTCTCGGTCTTTGTATCCGTCTCTGTCTCTGTCTCTGTCTCTGCCTCTGTCTCTGTCTCTGTCTCTGTCTCTGCCTCTGTCACAGTCTCTGCGTCTGTCTCGGTCTCTGTCTCTGTCTCTGTCTCTGTCTCTGTCTCTGTCTCTGTCTCTGTCCCTGTCTCTGTCCCTGTCTCTTCCTCGGTCTGTGTCTCTGTCTCTGCCTCTGTCTCTGTCTCCGTCTCTGTCTCTGTATCGGTCTTTGTCTCTGTCTCTGTCTCTGTCTCTGTCTCTGTCTCTGTCTCTGTCTCTGTACTTGACTCTGTCTCTGTCTCTGTCTCTGTCTCTGTCTCTGCCTCTGTCTCTGCCTCTGTCTCTGTCTCTGTCTCCGTTTCTGTCTGTGTCTCTGTCTCTGTCTCTGTCTCTGTCTCTGTCTCTGTCTCTGTCTCTGTCCCTGTCTCTGTCTCTGTCTCTGTCTCTGTCTCTGTCTCTGTCTCTGTCGCTGTCTCTCCCTCTGTCTCTGTCTCATTCTCTGTCCCTGGCTCTGTCTCTGCCACTGTCTCCGTCTCTGTCTCGGTCGCGGACTTTGTCTCCGTCTCTATCTCCGTGTCTGTCTCTGTCTCTGTCTCTGTCTCAGTCTCTGTCTCTGTCTCTGTCTGTGTCTCTGCCCCTGTCTCGGTCTTTGTCTCCGTTTCTGTCTGTGTCTCTGTCTCTGTCTCTGTCTCTGTCTCTGTCTCTGTCTCTGTCTCTGTCTCTTTCTCTGTCTCTGTCTCTGCCTCTGTCTCTGTCTCTGTCTCTGTCCCCATCTCTGTCTCTGTCCCTGTCTCTGTCTCTGCCTTTGTCTCTGTCTATGTCTCTGTCTCTGTCTCTGTCTCTGTCTCTGTCTCTGCCTTTGTCTCCGTCTATGTCTCTTTCTCTGTCTCTGTCTGTGTCGCTGCCTCTGTCTCTGTCTCTGTCTCTGTCTCTGTCTCTGTCTCTGTCTCTGTCTCTGTCTCTGTCTCTGTCGCTGCCTCTGCCTCTGTCTCAGTCCCTGCGTCGGTCTCTGTCTCTGTCTCCGTCTCTGTCTCTGTCTCTGTCTCTGTCTCTGTCTCTGTCTCTGTCTCTGTCTCAGTCTCAGTCTCTGCCTCTGTCTCTGCCTCTGTCTCTGTCTCTGTCTCTGTCTCTGTCTCTGTCTCTGTCTCTGTCTCTGTCTCTGTCTCTGTCTCTGTCTCTGTCTCTGTCTCTGTCTATGTCTCTGTCTCTGTCTCTGTCTCTGTCTCTGTCTCTGTCTCTGTCTCTGTCTCTGCCTCTGTCACTGTCTCTGTCTCTGTCTCTGTCTCTGTCTCTGTCTCTGTCTCTGCCTTTGTCTCTGTCTATGTCTCTTTCTCTGTCTCTGTCTGTGTCGCTGCCTCTGTCTCGGTCTTTGTCTCCGTCTCTGTCTCTGTCTCTGTCTCTGTCTGTGTCTCTGCCTCTGTCTCGGTCTTTGTCTCCGTCTCTGTTTCTGTTTCTGTCTCTGTCTCAGTCTCAGTCTCTGCCTCTGTCTCTGCCTCTGTCTCTGTCTCTGTCTCTGTCTCTGTCTCTGTCTCAGTCCCTGCGTCGGTCTCTGACTCGGTCTCTGTCTCTGTCCCTGCCTCTGTCTCAGTCCCTGCGTCGGTCTCTGACTCGGTCTCTGTCTCTGTCTCTGCCTCTGTCACAGTCTCTGCGTCTGTCTCGGTCTCTGTCTCTGTCTCTGTCTCCGTCTCTGTCTCTGTATCGGTCTTTGTCTCTGTCTCTGTCTCTGTCTCTGTCTCTGTCTCTGTCTCTGTCTCTGTCTCTGTCTCTGTCTCTGTCTCTGTCTCTGTCTCTGTCTCTGCCTCTGTCTCTGTCTCTGTCTCTGTCTCTGTCTCTGTCTCTGTCTCTGTCTCTGTCTCTGTGTCTGTCTCTGTCTCTGTCTCTGTCTGTGTCTCTGTCTCTGTCTCTGTCTCTGTCTCTGTCCGTGTCTCTGCCTCTGTCTCTGTCTCTGTCTCTGTCTCTGCCTTTGTCTCTGTCTCTGTCTCTGTCTCTGTCTCTGTCTCTGTCTCTGTCTCTGTCTCTGTCTCTGTCTCTGTCTCTGTCTCTGTCTCTGTCTCTGTCTGTGTCTCTGCCACTGTCTCTGTCTCTGTCTCTGTCTCTGCCTTTGTCTCTGTCTATGTCTCTTTCTCTGTCTCTGTCTGTGTCGCTGCCTCTGTCTCGATCTTTGTCTCCGTCTCTGTTTCTGTTTCTGTCTCTGTCTCAGTCTCAGTCTCTGTCTCTGTCTCTGTCTCTGTCTCTGCCTCTGTCTCGGTCTTTGTATCCGTCTCTGTCTCTGTCTCTGTCTCTGCCTCTGTCTCTGTCTCTGTCTCTGTCTCTGCCTCTGTCACAGTCTCTGCGTCTGTCTCGGTCTCTGTCTCTGTCTCTGTCTCTGTCTCTGTCTCTGTCTCTGTCTCTGTCTCTGTCTCTGTCTCTGTCTCTGTCCCTGTCTCTTCCTCGGTCTGGGTCTCTGTCTCTGCCTCTGTCTCTGTCTCCGTCTCTCTCTCTGTATCGGTCTTTGTCTCTGTCTCTGTCTCTGTCTCTGTCTCTGTCTCTGTCTCTGTCTCTGTCTCTGTCTCTGTCTCTGTCTCTGTGTCTGTCTCTGTCTCTGTCTCTGTCTGTGTCTCTGTCTCTGTCTCTGTCTCTGTCTCTGTCTCTGTCTCTGTCCGTGTCTCTGCCTCTGTCTCTGTCTCTGTCTCTGTCTCTGCCTTTGTCTCTGTCTCTGTCTCTGTCTCTGTCTCTGTCTCTGTCTCTGTCTCTGTCTCTGTCTCTGTCTGTGTCTCTGCCACTGTCTCTGTCTCTGTCTCTGTCCCTGCCTTTGTCTCTGTCTATGTCTCTTTCTCTGTCTCTGTCTGTGTCGCTGCCTCTGTCTCGATCTTTGTCTCCGTCTCTGTTTCTGTTTCTGTCTCTGTCTCAGTCTCTGTCTCTGTCTCTGTCTCTGTCTCTGTCTCTGCCTCTGTCTCGGTCTTTGTATCCGTCTCTGTCTCTGTCTCTGTCTCTGCCTCTGTCTCTGTCTCTGTCTCTGTCTCTGCCTCTGTCACAGTCTCTGCGTCTGTCTCGGTCTCTGTCTCTGTCTCTGTCTCTGTCTCTGTCTCTGTCCCTGTCTCTGTCTCTGCCTTTGTCTCTGTCTCTGTCTCTGTCTCTGTCTCTGTCTCTGTCTTCGTCTCTGTCCCTTTCTCTGTCACTGTCTCTGTCTCTGTCTGTGTTTCTGTCCATGTCTCTGTTCCTGTCTCTGTCTCTGTCTCTGTCTCTGTCCCTGTCTCTGTCTCTGTCTCTGTCTCTGTCTCTGTCTCTGTCTCTGTCTCTTTCTCTGTCTCTGTCTCTGCCTCTGTCACAGTCTCTGCGTCTGTCTCGGTCTCTGTCTCTGTCTCTGTCTCTGTCTCTGTCTCTGTCTCTGTCTCTGTCTCTGTCTCTGTCTCTGCCTCTGTCTCTGCCTCTGTCTCTGTCTCTGTCTCCGTATCTGTCTGTGTCTCTGTCTCTGTCTCTGTCTCTGTCTCTGTCTCTGTCTCTGTCCCTGTCTCTGTCTCTGTCTCTGTCTCTGTCTCTGTCTCTGTCTCTGTCGCTGTCTCTCCCTCTGTCTCTGTCTCATTCTCTGTCCCTGGCTCTGTCTCTGCCACTGTCTCCGTCTCTGTCTCGGTCGCGGACTTTGTCTCCGTCTCTATCTCCGTGTCTGTCTCTGTCTCTGTCTCTGTCTCAGTCTCTGTCTCTGTCTCTGTCTGTGTCTCTGCCCCTGTCTCGGTCTTTGTCTCCGTTTCTGTCTGTGTCTCTGTCTCTGTCTCTGTCTCTGTCTCTGTCTCTGTCTCTGTCTCTGTCTCTTTCTCTGTCTCTGTCTCTGCCTCTGTCTCTGTCTCTGTCTCTGTCCCCATCTCTGTCTCTGTCCCTGTCTCTGTCTCTGCCTTTGTCTCTGTCTATGTCTCTGTCTCTGTCTCTGTCTCTGTCTCTGTCTCTGCCTTTGTCTCCGTCTATGTCTCTTTCTCTGTCTCTGTCTGTGTCGCTGCCTCTGTCTCTGTCTCTGTCTCTGTCTCTGTCTCTGTCTCTGTCTCTGTCTCTGTCTCTGTCGCTGCCTCTGCCTCTGTCTCAGTCCCTGCGTCGGTCTCTGTCTCTGTCTCCGTCTCTGTCTCTGTCTCTGTCTCTGTCTCTGTCTCTGTCTCAGTCTCAGTCTCTGCCTCTGTCTCTGCCTCTGTCTCTGTCTCTGTCTC
>OX243800.1:17032500-17047500 GCA_945859595.2 Megachile willughbiella
TCTGTCTCTGTCTCTGTCTCTGTCTCTGTCTCTGTCTCTGTGTCTGTCTCTGTCTCTGTCTCTGTCTGTGTCTCTGTCTCTGTCTCTGTCTCTGTCTCTGTCTCTGTCTCTGTCCGTGTCTCTGCCTCTGTCTCTGTCTCTGTCTCTGTCTCTGCCTTTGTCTCTGTCTCTGTCTCTGTCTCTGTCTCTGTCTCTGTCTCTGTCTCTGTCTCTGTCTCTGTCTGTGTCTCTGCCACTGTCTCTGTCTCTGTCTCTGTCCCTGCCTTTGTCTCTGTCTATGTCTCTTTCTCTGTCTCTGTCTGTGTCGCTGCCTCTGTCTCGATCTTTGTCTCCGTCTCTGTTTCTGTTTCTGTCTCTGTCTCAGTCTCTGTCTCTGTCTCTGTCTCTGTCTCTGTCTCTGCCTCTGTCTCGGTCTTTGTATCCGTCTCTGTCTCTGTCTCTGTCTCTGCCTCTGTCTCTGTCTCTGTCTCTGTCTCTGCCTCTGTCACAGTCTCTGCGTCTGTCTCGGTCTCTGTCTCTGTCTCTGTCTCTGTCTCTGTCTCTGTCCCTGTCTCTGTCTCTGCCTTTGTCTCTGTCTCTGTCTCTGTCTCTGTCTCTGTCTCTGTCTTCGTCTCTGTCCCTTTCTCTGTCACTGTCTCTGTCTCTGTCTGTGTTTCTGTCCATGTCTCTGTTCCTGTCTCTGTCTCTGTCTCTGTCTCTGTCCCTGTCTCTGTCTCTGTCTCTGTCTCTGTCTCTGTCCGTGTCTCTGTCACTGTCTCTGCCTCTGTCTCTGTCTCTGTCTCTGTCTCTGTCGCTGTCTCTGTATCTGTCCCTGTCTCTATCTCTGTCGCTGTCTCCGTCTCTGTCCCTGTCTCTGTATCTGCCCTGTCACTTTCACTGTCACTGTCGCTCTCCCTGTCCCTGTCTCTGTATCTGTCCCTGCCTCTGTCTCTGTCACTGACACTGTCGCTGTCCCTGTCTCTGTCTCTGTCTCTGTCTCTGTCTCTGTCTCTGTATCTGTCTCTGTCCCTGTCTCTGTCTCTGTCTCTGCCTCTGTCTCTGTCTCTGTCTCTGTCTCTGTCTCTGTCTCTGTCTCTGTCTCTGTCTCAGTCTCTGTCTCTGTCTCTGTCTCTGTCTCTGTCTCTGTCTCTGTCTCTGTCTCTGTCTCTGTCCCTGTCCCTGTCTCTGTCTCTGTTTCTGTCTCTGTCTCTGTCTGTGTCTCTGTCTCCGTCTCTGTCCCTGTCCCTGTCCCTGTCCCTGTCTCTGTCTCTGTCTCTGTCTCTGTCTCTGTCTCTGTCTCTGTCTCTGTCTCTGTCTCTGTCTCTGTCTCTGTCTCTGTCTCTGTCTCTGTCTCTGTCTCTGTCTCTGTCTCTGTCTCTGTCTCTGTCTCTGTCTCTGTCTCTGTCTCTGTCTCTGTCTCTGTCTCTGTCTCTGTCTCTGTCTCTGTCTCTGTCTCTGTCTCTGTCTCTGTCTCTGTCTCTGTCTCTGTCTCTGTCTTCGTCTCTGTCCCTATCTCTGTCACTGTCTCTGTCTCTGTCTGTGTTTCTGTCCATGTCTCTGTTCCTGTCTCTGTCTCTGTCTCTGTCTCTGTCTCTGTCTCTGTCTCTGTCTCTGTCTCTGTCTCTGTCTCTGTCTCCGTCCCTGTCTCTGTCACTGTCTCTGCCTCTGTCTCTGTCTCTGTCTCTGTCTCTGTCTCTGTCTCTGTCTTCGTCTCTGTCCCTGTCTCTGTCTCTGTCTCTGTCTCTGTCACTGTCACTGTCGCTGTCCCTGTCTCTGTCTCTGTCTCTGTCTCTGTCTCTGTCTCTGTCTCTGTCTCTGTCTCTGTCTCTGTCCCTGTCTCTGTCTCTGTCTCTGTCTCTGCCTCTGTCTCTGTCTCTGTCTCTGTCTCTATCTCCGTCTCTGTCCCTGTCTCTGTCTCTGTCCCTGTCTCTGTCTCCGTTTCTGTCTCTGTCTCTGTCTCTGTCTCTGTCTCTGTCTCTGTCTCTGTCTCTGTCTCTGTCTCCGTCTCTGTCTCTGTCCCTGTCTCTGTCCCTGTCTCTGTCCCTGTCCCTGTCTCTGTCTCTGTCTCTGTCTCTGTCTCTGTCTCTGTCTCTGTCTCTGTCTCTGTCTCTGTCTCTGTCTCTGTCTCTGTCTCTGTCTCTGTCTCTGTCTCTGTCTCTGTCTCTGTCTCTGTCTCTGTCTCTGTCTCTGTCTCTATCTCTGTCTATGCCTCAGTGTCTCTGCATCTGCCTCTGTCTCTGTCTCTGTCTCTGTCTGGGCCTCTGCCTCAACCTTAGTCACTGTCCCTCTCACTCTCTCTGTCTCTGTCTCTGTCCCTGTCTCTGTCTCTGTCTCTGTCTCTGCCTCTGTCTCTGTCTCTGTCTCTGTCTCTATCTCCGTCTCTGTCCCTGTCTCTGTCTCTGTCCCTGTCTCTGTCTCCGTTTCTGTCTCTGTCTCTGTCTCTGTCTCTGTCTCTGTCTCTGTCTCTGTCTCTGTCTCCGTCTCTGTCTCTGTCCCTGTCTCTGTCCCTGTCTCTGTCCCTGTCCCTGTCTCTGTCTCTGTCTCTGTCTCTGTCTCTGTCTCTGTCTCTGTCTCTGTCTCTGTCTCTGTCTCTGTCTCTGTCTCTGTCTCTGTCTCTGTCTCTGTCTCTGTCTCTGTCTCTGTCTCTGTCTCTGTCTCTGTCTCTGTCTCTGTCTCTGTCTCTGTCTCTGTCTCTGTCTTCGTCTCTGTCCCTTTCTCTGTCACTGTCTCTGTCTCTGTCTGTGTTTCTGTCCATGTCTCTGTTCCTGTCTCTGTCTCTGTCTCTGTCTCTGTCCCTGTCTCTGTCTCTGTCTCTGCCTCTGTCTCTGTCTCTGTCTCTGTCTCTGTCTCTGTCTCTGTCTCTGTCTCTGTCTCTGTCTCTGTCTCTGTCTCTGTCTCTGTCTCTGTCTCTGTCTCTGTCTCTGTCTCTGTCTCTGTCTCTGTCTCTGTCTCTGTCTCTGTCTCTGTCTCTGTCTCTGTCTCTGTCTCTGTCTCTGTCTTCGTCTCTGTCCCTTGCTCTGTCACTGTCTCTGTCTCTGTCTGTGTTTCTGTCCATGTCTCTGTTCCTGTCTCTGTCTCTGTCTCTGTCTCTGTCTCTGTCCCTGTCTCTGTCTCTGTCTCTGTCTCTGTCCCTGTCTCTGTCACTGTCTCTGCCTCTGTCTCTGTCTCTGTCTCTGTCTCTGTCTCAGTCTCTGTCTCTGTCTCTGTCTTCGTCTCTGTCCCTGTCTCTGTCACTGTCTCTGTCTCTGTCTCTGTCGCTGTCTCTGTATCTGTCCCTGTCTCTATCTCTGTCGCTGTCTCCGTCTCTGTCCCTGTCTCTGTATCTGTCTCTGTCACTTTCACTGTCACTGTCGCTCTCCCTGTCCCTGTCTCTGTATCTGTCCCTGCCTCTGTCTCTGTCTCTGTATCTGTCTCTGTCCCTGTCTCTGCCTCTGTCTCTGCCTCTGTCTCTGTCTCTGCCTCTGTCTCTGTCTCTGTCCCTGTCTCTGTCTCTGTCTCTGCCTCTGTCTCTGTCTCTGTCTCTGTCTCTGTCCCTGTCTCTGTATCTGTCTCTGTCACTTTCACTGTCACTGTCGCTCTCCCTGTCCCTGTCTCTGTATCTGTCCCTGTCTCTATCTCTGTCGCTGTCTCCGTCTCTGTCCCTGTCTCTGTATCTGTCTCTGTCACTTTCACTGTCACTGTCGCTCTCCCTGTCCCTGTCTCTGTATCTGTCCCTGCCTCTGTCTCTGTCTCTGTCTCTGTCCCTGTCTCTGTCACTGTCTCTGCCTCTGTCTCTGTCTCTGTCTCTGTCTCTGTCTCAGTCTCTGTCTCTGTCTCTGTCTTCGTCTCTGTCCCTGTCTCTGTCACTGTCTCTGTCTCTGTCTCTGTCGCTGTCTCTGTATCTGTCCCTGTCTCTATCTCTGTCGCTGTCTCCGTCTCTGTCCCTGTCTCTGTATCTGTCTCTGTCACTTTCACTGTCACTGTCGCTCTCCCTGTCCCTGTCTCTGTATCTGTCCCTGCCTCTGTCTCTGTCTCTGTATCTGTCTCTGTCCCTGTCTCTGCCTCTGTCTCTGCCTCTGTCTCTGTCTCTGCCTCTGTCTCTGTCTCTGTCCCTGTCTCTGTCTCTGTCTCTGCCTCTGTCTCTGTGTCTGTCTCTGTCTCTGTCCCTGTCTCTGTATCTGTCTCTGTCACTTTCACTGTCACTGTCGCTCTCCCTGTCCCTGTCTCTGTATCTGTCCCTGTCTCTATCTCTGTCGCTGTCTCCGTCTCTGTCCCTGTCTCTGTATCTGTCTCTGTCACTTTCACTGTCACTGTCGCTCTCCCTGTCCCTGTCTCTGTATCTGTCCCTGCCTCTGTCTCTGTCTCTGTCTCTGTCTCTGTCTCAGTCTCTGTCTCTGTCTCTGTCTCTGTCTCTGTCTCTGTCCCTGTCTCTGTCTCTGTCTCTGTCTCTGTTTTTTCCTCGGTCTGTGTCTCTGTCTCCGTCACTGTCTCTGTATCGGTCTTTGTCTCTGTCTCTGTCTCTGTCTCTGTCTCTGTCTCTGTCTCTGTCTCTGTCTCTGTCTCTGTCTCTGTCTCTGTCTCTGTCTCTGTCTCTGTCTCTGTCTCTGTCTCTGTCTCTGCCTCTGCCTCTGTCTCTGCCTCTGTCTCTGTCTCCGTCTCCGTTTCTGTCTGTGTCTTTGTCTCTGTCTCTGTCTCTGTCTCTTTCTCTGTCTCTGTCTCTGTCTCTGTCTCTGTCTCTGTCTCTGTCTCTGTCTCTGTCTCTGTCTCTGTCTCTGTCTCTGTCTCTGTCTCTGTCTCTGTCTTCGTCTCTGTCCCTATCTCTGTCACTGTCTCTGTCTCTGTCTGTGTTTCTGTCCATGTCTCTGTTCCTGTCTCTGTCTCTGTCTCTGTCTCTGTCTCTGTCTCTGTCTCTGTCTCTGTCTCTGTCTCTGTCTCCGTCCCTGTCTCTGTCACTGTCTCTGCCTCTGTCTCTGTCTCTGTCTCTGTCTCTGTCTCTGTCTCAGTCTCTGTCTCTGTCTCTGTCTTCGTCTCTGTCCCTGTCTCTGTCTCTGTCTCTGTCTCTGTCACTGTCACTGTCGCTGTCCCTGTCTCTGTCTCTGTCTCTGTCTCTGTCTCTGTCTCTGTCTCTGTCTCTGTCTCTGTCTCTGTCCCTGTCTCTGTCTCTGTCTCTGTCTCTGCCTCTGTCTCTGTCTCTGTCTCTGTCTCTATCTCCGTCTCTGTCCCTGTCTCTGTCTCTGTCCCTGTCTCTGTCTCCGTTTCTGTCTCTGTCTCTGTCTCTGTCTCTGTCTCTGTCTCTGTCTCTGTCTCTGTCTCCGTCTCTGTCTCTGTCCCTGTCTCTGTCCCTGTCTCTGTCCCTGTCCCTGTCTCTGTCTCTGTCTCTGTCTCTGTCTCTGTCTCTGTCTCTGTCTCTGTCTCTGTCTCTGTCTCTGTCTCTGTCTCTGTCTCTGTCTCTGTCTCTGTCTCTGTCTCTGTCTCTGTCTCTGTCTCTGTCTCTGTCTCTGTCTCTGTCTCTGTCTCTGTCTCTGTCTCTGTCTCTGTCTCTATCTCTGTCTATGCCTCAGTGTCTCTGCATCTGCCTCTGTCTCTGTCTCTGTCTCTGTCTGGGCCTCTGCCTCAACCTTAGTCACTGTCCCTCTCACTCTCTCTGTCTCTGTCTCTGTATATGTCTCTGTATCTGTCGCTGTCTCTGTATATGTCTATGTATCTGTCCCTGCCTCTGTCTCTGTCACTGACACTGTCGCTGTCCCTGTCTCTGTCTCTGTCTCTGTCTCTGTCTCGGTCTCTGTATCTGTCTCTGTCTCTGTCTCTGTCTCTGTCCCTGTCTCTGTCACTGTCTCTGCCTCTGTCTCTGTCTCTGTCTCTGTCTCTGTCTCAGTCTCTGTCTCTGTCTCTGTCTTCGTCTCTGTCCCTGTCTCTGTCACTGTCTCTGTCTCTGTCTCTGTCGCTGTCTCTGTATCTGTCCCTGTCTCTATCTCTGTCGCTGTCTCCGTCTCTGTCCCTGTCTCTGTCTCTGTCTCTGTCCCTGTCTCTGTCTCTGTCTCTGTCTCTGTCTCTGTCTCTGTCTCTCTCTCCGTCTCTGTCTCTACCTCTGTCTCTGCCCTGTCTCTGTCTCTGTCGCTGCCTCTGCCTCTGTCTCAGTCCCTGCGTCGGTCTCTGTCTCGGTCTCTGTCTCTGTCTGTGTCTATGTCTCTGTCTCTGTCTCTGTCTGTGTCTCTGTCTCTGTCTCTGTCTCTGTCTCTGTCTCTGTCTGTGTCTCTGTCTCTGTCTCTGTCTCTGTCTCTGTCTCTGTCTCTGTCTCTGTCTCTGTCTCTGTCTCTGTCTGTGTCCCTGTCTCTGTCTCTGTCTCTGTCCCTGTCTCTGTCTCTGTCTCTGTCTCTGTCTCTGTCTCTGGTCTCTGTCTCTGTCTCTGTCTCTGTCTCTGTCTCTGTCTCTGTCTCTGTCTCTGTCTCTGTCTCTGTCTCTGTCTCTGTCTCTGTCTCTGTCTCTGTCTCTGTCTCTGTCTCTGTCTCTGTCTCTGTCTCTGTCTCTGTCCCTGTCTCTGTCTCTGTCTCTGTCTCTGTCTGTGTCTCTTCCTCGGTCTGGGTCTCTGTCTCTGCCTCTGTCTCTGTCTCCGTCTCTCTCTCTGTATCGGTCTTTGTCTCTGTCTCTGTCTCTGTCTCTGTCTCTGTCTCTGTCTCTGTCTCTGTCTCTGTCTCTGTCTCCGTCTCTGTGTCTGTCTCTGTCTCTGTCTCTGTCTGTGTCTCTGTCTCTGTCTCTGTCTCTGTCTCTGTCTCTGTCTCTGTCCGTGTCTCTGCCTCTGTCTCTGTCTCTGTCTCTGTCTCTGCCTTTGTCTCTGTCTCTGTCTCTGTCTCTGTCTCTGTCTCTGTCTCTGTCTCTGTCTCTGTCTCTGTCTGTGTCTCTGCCACTGTCTCTGTCTCTGTCTCTGTCTCTGCCTTTGTCTCTGTCTATGTCTCTTTCTCTGTCTCTGTCTGTGTCGCTGCCTCTGTCTCGATCTTTGTCTCCGTCTCTGTTTCTGTTTCTGTCTCTGTCTCAGTCTCTGTCTCTGTCTCTGTCTCTGTCTCTGTCTCTGCCTCTGTCTCGGTCTTTGTATCCGTCTCTGTCTCTGTCTCTGTCTCTGCCTCTGTCTCTGTCTCTGTCTCTGTCTCTGCCTCTGTCACAGTCTCTGCGTCTGTCTCGGTCTCTGTCTCTGTCTCTGTCTCTGTCTCTTCCTCGGTCTGGGTCTCTGTCTCTGCCTCTGTCTCTGTCTCCGTCTCTCTCTCTGTATCGGTCTTTGTCTCTGTCTCTGTCTCTGTCTCTGTCTCTGTCTCCGTCTCTGTCTCTGTATCGGTCTTTGTCTCTGTCTCTGTCTCTGTCTCTGTCTCTGTCTCTGTCTCTGTCTCTGTCTCTGTCTCTGTCTCTGTCTCTGTACTTGACTCTGTCTCTGTCTCTGTCTCTGTCTCTGTCTCTGCCTCTGTCTCTGCCTCTGTCTCTGTCTCTGTCTCCGTTTCTGTCTGTGTCTCTGTCTCTGTCTCTGTCTCTGTCTCTGTCTCTGTCCCTGTCTCTGTCTCTGTCTCTGTCTCTGTCTCTGTCGCTGTCTCTGTCGCTGTCTCTCCCTCTGTCTCTGTCTCATTCTCTGTCCCTGGCTCTGTCTCTGCCACTGTCTCCGTCTCTGTCTCGGTCGCGGACTTTGTCTCCGTCTCTATCTCCGTGTCTGTCTCTGTCTCTGTCTCTATCTTGGTCTTTGTCTCCGTCTCTGTCTCTGTCTCTGTCTCTGTCTCTGTCTCTGTCTCTGTCTCTGTCTCTGTCTCTGTCTCTGTCTCTGTCTCTGTCTCTGTCTCTGTCTCTGTCTCTGTCTCTGTCTCTGTCTCTGTCTCTGTCTCTGTCTCTGTCTCTGTCTCTGTCTCTGTCTCTGTCTCTGTCTCTGTCTCTGTCTCTGTCTCTGTCTCTGTCTCTGTCTCTGTCTCTGTCTCTGTCTCTGTCTCTGTCTCTGTCTCTGTCTCTGTCTCTGTCTCTGTCTCTGTCTCTGTCTGTGTCTCTGTCTCTGTCTCTGTCTCTGTGTCTGTCTCTGTCTCTGTCTCTGTCTCTGTGTCTGTCTCTGTCTCTGTCTCTGTCTCTGTCTCTGTCTCTGTCTCTGTCTCTGTCTCTGTCTCTGTCTCTGTCTCTGTCTCTGCCTCTGTCTCTGTCTCTGTCTCTGCCTTTGTCTCTGTCTATGTCTCTTTCTCTGTCTCTGTCTGTGTCGCTGCCTCTGTCTCGGTCTTTGTCTCCGTCTCTGTCTCTGTCTCTGTCTCTGTCTGTGTCTCTGCCCCTGTCTCGGTCTTTGTCTCCCTTTCTGTCTGTGTCTCTGTCTCTGTCTCTGTCTCTGTCTCTGTCTCTGTCTCTTTCTCTGTCTCTGTCTCTGCCTCTGTCTCTGTCTCTGTCTCTGTCCCCATCTCTGTCTCTGTCCCTGTCTCTGTCTCTGCCTTTGTCTCTGTCTCTGTCTCTGTCTCTGTCTCTGTCTCTGTCTTCGTCTCTGTCCCTTTCTCTGTCACTGTCTCTGTCTCTGTCTGTGTTTCTGTCCATGTCTCTGTTCCTGTCTCTGTCTCTGTCTCTGTCTCTGTCCCTGTCTCTGTCTCTGTCTCTGTCTCTGTCTCTGTCCGTGTCTCTGTCACTGTCTCTGCCTCTGTCTCTGTCTCTGTCTCTGTCTCTGTCGCTGTCTCTGTATCTGTCCCTGTCTCTATCTCTGTCGCTGTCTCCGTCTCTGTCCCTGTCTCTGTATCTGCCCTGTCACTTTCACTGTCACTGTCGCTCTCCCTGTCCCTGTCTCTGTATCTGTCCCTGCCTCTGTCTCTGTCACTGACACTGTCGCTGTCCCTGTCTCTGTCTCTGTCTCTGTCTCTGTCTCTGTCTCTGTATCTGTCTCTGTCCCTGTCTCTGTCTCTGTCTCTGCCTCTGTCTCTGTCTCTGTCTCTGTCTCTGTCTCTGTCTCTGTCTCTGTCTCTGTCTCAGTCTCTGTCTCTGTCTCTGTCTCTGTCTCTGTCTCTGTCTCTGTCTCTGTCCCTGTCCCTGTCTCTGTCTCTGTTTCTGTCTCTGTCTCTGTCTGTGTCTCTGTCTCCGTCTCTGTCCCTGTCCCTGTCCCTGTCCCTGTCTCTGTCTCTGTCTCTGTCTCTGTCTCTGTCTCTGTCTCTGTCTCTGTCTCTGTCTCTGTCTCTGTCTCTGTCTCTGTCTCTGTCTCTGTCTCTGTCTCTGTCTCTGTCTCTGTCTCTGTCTCTGTCTCTGTCTCTGTCTCTGTCTCTGTCTCTGTCTCTGTCTCTGTCTCTGTCTCTGTCTCTGTCTCTGTCTCTGTCTCTGTCTCTGTCTCTGTCTCTGTCTCTGTCTCTGTCTCTGTCTCTGTCTCTGTCTCTGTCTCTGTCTCTGTCTCTGTCTCTGTCTCTGTCTCTGTCTCTGTCTCTGTCTCTGTCTTCGTCTCTGTCCCTATCTCTGTCACTGTCTCTGTCTCTGTCTGTGTTTCTGTCCATGTCTCTGTTCCTGTCTCTGTCTCTGTCTCTGTCTCTGTCTCTGTCTCTGTCTCTGTCTCTGTCTCTGTCTCTGTCTCCGTCCCTGTTTCTGTCACTGTCTCTGCCTCTGTCTCTGTCTCTGTCTCTGTCTCTGTCTCTGTCTCTGTCTTCGTCTCTGTCCCTGTCTCTGTCTCTGTCTCTGTCTCTGTCACTGTCACTGTCGCTGTCCCTGTCTCTGTCTCTGTCTCTGTCTCTGTCTCTGTCTCTGTCTCTGTCTCTGTCTCTGTCTCTGTCCCTGTCTCTGTCTCTGTCTCTGTCTCTGCCTCTGTCTCTGTCTCTGTCTCTGTCTCTATCTCCGTCTCTGTCCCTGTCTCTGTCTCTGTCCCTGTCTCTGTCTCCGTTTCTGTCTCTGTCTCTGTCTCTGTCTCTGTCTCTGTCTCTGTCTCTGTCTCTGTCTCTGTCTCCGTCTCTGTCTCTGTCCCTGTCTCTGTCCCTGTCTCTGTCCCTGTCCCTGTCTCTGTCTCTGTCTCTGTCTCTGTCTCTGTCTCTGTCTCTGTCTCTGTCTCTGTCTCTGTCTCTGTCTCTGTCTCTGTCTCTGTCTCTGTCTCTGTCTCTGTCTCTGTCTCTGTCTCTGTCTCTGTCTCTGTCTCTGTCTCTGTCTCTGTCTCTGTCTCTATCTCTGTCTATGCGTCAGTGTCTCTGCATCTGCCTCTGTCTCTGTCTCTGTCTCTGTCTGGGCCTCTGCCTCAACCTTAGTCACTGTCCCTCTCACTCTCTCTGTCTCTGTCTCTGTCCCTGTCTCTGTCTGTGTCTCTGTCTCTGCCTCTGTCTCTGTCTCTGTCTCTGTCTCTATCTCCGTCTCTGTCCCTGTCTCTGTCTCTGTCCCTGTCTCTGTCTCCGTTTCTGTCTCTGTCTCTGTCTCTGTCTCTGTCTCTGTCTCTGTCTCTGTCTCTGTCTCCGTCTCTGTCTCTGTCCCTGTCTCTGTCCCTGTCTCTGTCCCTGTCCCTGTCTCTGTCTCTGTCTCTGTCTCTGTCTCTGTCTCTGTCTCTGTCTCTGTCTCTGTCTCTGTCTCTGTCTCTGTCTCTGTCTCTGTCTCTGTCTCTGTCTCTGTCTCTGTCTCTGTCTCTGTCTCTGTCTCTGTCTCTGTCTCTGTCTCTGTCTCTGTCTTCGTCTCTGTCCCTTTCTCTGTCACTGTCTCTGTCTCTGTCTGTGTTTCTGTCCATGTCTCTGTTCCTGTCTCTGTCTCTGTCTCTGTCTCTGTCCCTGTCTCTGTCTCTGTCTCTGCCTCTGTCTCTGTCTCTGTCTCTGTCTCTGTCTCTGTCTCTGTCTCTGTCTCTGTCTCTGTCTCTGTCTCTGTCTCTGTCTCTGTCTCTGTCTCTGTCTCTGTCTCTGTCTCTGTCTCTGTCTCTGTCTCTGTCTCTGTCTCTGTCTCTGTCTCTGTCTCTGTCTCTGTCTCTGTCTCTGTCTCTGTCTCTGTCTCTGTCTCTGTCTCTGTCTTCGTCTCTGTCCCTTGCTCTGTCACTGTCTCTGTCTCTGTCTGTGTTTCTGTCCATGTCTCTGTTCCTGTCTCTGTCTCTGTCTCTGTCTCTGTCTCTGTCCCTGTCTCTGTCTCTGTCTCTGTCTCTGTCCCTGTCTCTGTCACTGTCTCTGCCTCTGTCTCTGTCTCTGTCTCTGTCTCTGTCTCAGTCTCTGTCTCTGTCTCTGTCTTCGTCTCTGTCCCTGTCTCTGTCACTGTCTCTGTCTCTGTCTCTGTCGCTGTCTCTGTATCTGTCCCTGTCTCTATCTCTGTCGCTGTCTCCGTCTCTGTCCCTGTCTCTGTATCTGTCTCTGTCACTTTCACTGTCACTGTCGCTCTCCCTGTCCCTGTCTCTGTATCTGTCCCTGCCTCTGTCTCTGTCTCTGTATCTGTCTCTGTCCCTGTCTCTGCCTCTGTCTCTGCCTCTGTCTCTGTCTCTGCCTCTGTCTCTGTCTCTGTCTCTGTCTCTGTCTCAGTCTCTGTCTCTGTCTCTGTCTCTGTCTCTGTCTCTGTCCCTGTCTCTGTCTCTGTTTCTGTCTCTGTCTCTGTCTCTGTCTCTGTCTCTGTCTCTGTCCCTGTCTCTGTCCCTGTCCCTGTCTCTGTCTCTGTCTCTGTCTCTGTCTCTGTCTCTGTCTCTGTCTCTGTCTCTGTCTCTGTCTCTGTCTCTGTCTCTGTCCCTGTCTCTGTCTCTGTCTCTGTCTCTGTCTCTGTCTGTGTTTCTGTCCATGTCTCTGTTCCTGTCTCTGTCTCTGTCTCTGTCTCTGTCTCTGTCCCTGTCTCTGTCTCTGTCTCTGTCTCTGTCCCTGTCTCTGTCACTGTCTCTGCCTCTGTCTCTGTCTCTGTCTCTGTCTCTGTCTCAGTCTCTGTCTCTGTCTCTGTCTTCGTCTCTGTCCCTGTCTCTGTCACTGTCTCTGTCTCTGTCTCTGTCGCTGTCTCTGTATCTGTCCCTGTCTCTATCTCTGTCGCTGTCTCCGTCTCTGTCCCTGTCTCTGTATCTGTCTCTGTCACTTTCACTGTCACTGTCGCTCTCCCTGTCCCTGTCTCTGTATCTGTCCCTGTCTCTATCTCTGTCGCTGTCTCCGTCTCTGTCCCTGTCTCTGTATCTGTCTCTGTCACTTTCACTGTCACTGTCGCTCTCCCTGTCCCTGTCTCTGTATCTGTCCCTGCCTCTGTCTCTGTCTCTGTCTCTGTCTCTGTCTCAGTCTCTGTCTCTGTCTCTGTCTCTGTCTCTGTCTCTGTCCCTGTCTCTGTCTCTGTCTCTGTTTTTTCCTCGGTCTGTGTCTCTGTCTCCGTCACTGTCTCTGTATCGGTCTTTGTCTCTGTCTCTGTCTCTGTCTCTGTCTCTGTCTCTGTCTCTGTCTCTGTCTCTGTCTCTGTCTCTGTCTCTGTCTCTGTCTCTGTCTCTGTCTCTGTCTCTGTCTCTGTCTCTGCCTCTGCCTCTGTCTCTGCCTCTGTCTCTGTCTCCGTCTCCGTTTCTGTCTGTGTCTTTGTCTCTGTCTCTGTCTCTGTCTCTTTCTCTGTCTCTGTCTCTGTCTCTGTCTCTGTCTCTGTCTCTGTCTCTGTCTCTGTCTCTGTCTCTGTCTCTGTCTCTGTCTCTGTCTCTGTCTTCGTCTCTGTCCCTATCTCTGTCACTGTCTCTGTCTCTGTCTGTGTTTCTGTCCATGTCTCTGTTCCTGTCTCTGTCTCTGTCTCTGTCTCTGTCTCTGTCTCTGTCTCTGTCTCTGTCTCTGTCTCTGTCTCTGTCTCCGTCCCTGTCTCTGTCACTGTCTCTGCCTCTGTCTCTGTCTCTGTCTCTGTCTCTGTCTCTGTCTCAGTCTCTGTCTCTGTCTCTGTCTTCGTCTCTGTCCCTGTCTCTGTCTCTGTCTCTGTCTCTGTCACTGTCACTGTCGCTGTCCCTGTCTCTGTCTCTGTCTCTGTCTCTGTCTCTGTCTCTGTCTCTGTCTCTGTCTCTGTCTCTGTCCCTGTCTCTGTCTCTGTCTCTGTCTCTGCCTCTGTCTCTGTCTCTGTCTCTGTCTCTATCTCCGTCTCTGTCCCTGTCTCTGTATCTGTCCCTGTCTCTGTCTCCGTTTCTGTCTCTGTCTCTGTCTCTGTCTCTGTCTCTGTCTCTGTCTCTGTCTCTGTCTCCGTCTCTGTCTCTGTCCCTGTCTCTGTCCCTGTCTCTGTCCCTGTCCCTGTCTCTGTCTCTGTCTCTGTCTCTGTCTCTGTCTCTGTCTCTGTCTCTGTCTCTGTCTCTGTCTCTGTCTCTGTCTCTGTCTCTGTCTCTGTCTCTGTCTCTGTCTCTGTCTCTGTCTCTGTCTCTGTCTCTGTCTCTGTCTCTGTCTCTGTCTCTATCTCTGTCTATGCCTCAGTGTCTCTGCATCTGCCTCTGTCTCTGTCTCTGTCTCTGTCTGGGCCTCTGCCTCAACCTTAGTCACTGTCCCTCTCACTCTCTCTGTCTCTGTCTCTGTATATGTCTCTGTATCTGTCGCTGTCTCTGTATATGTCTATGTATCTGTCCCTGCCTCTGTCTCTGTCACTGACACTGTCGCTGTCCCTGTCTCTGTCTCTGTCTCTGTCTCTGTCTCGGTCTCTGTATCTGTCTCTGTCTCTGTCTCTGTCTCTGTCCCTGTCTCTGTCACTGTCTCTGCCTCTGTCTCTGTCTCTGTCTCTGTCTCTGTCTCAGTCTCTGTCTCTGTCTCTGTCTTCGTCTCTGTCCCTGTCTCTGTCACTGTCTCTGTCTCTGTCTCTGTCGCTGTCTCTGTATCTGTCCCTGTCTCTATCTCTGTCGCTGTCTCCGTCTCTGTCCCTGTCTCTGTCTCTGTCTCTGTCCCTGTCTCTGTCTCTGTCTCTGTCTCTGTCTCTGTCTCTGTCTCTGTCTCTGTCTCTGTCTCTCTCTCCGTCTCTGTCTCTACCTCTGTCTCTGCCCTGTCTCTGTCTCTGTCGCTGCCTCTGCCTCTGTCTCAGTCCCTGCGTCGGTCTCTGTCTCGGTCTCTGTCTCTGTCTGTGTCTATGTCTCTGTCTCTGTCTCTGTCTGTGTCTCTGTCTCTGTCTCTGTCTCTGTCTCTGTGTCTGTCTCTGTCTCTGTCTCTGTCTGTGTCTCTGTCTCTGTCTCTGTCTCTGTCTCTGTCTCTGTCTCTGTCTCTGTCTCTGTCTCTGTCTCTGTCTCTGTCTGTGTCCCTGTCTCTGTCTCTGTCTCTGTCCCTGTCTCTGTCTCTGTCTCTGTCTCTGTCTCTGTCTCTGGTCTCTGTCTCTGTCTCTGTCTCTGTCTCTGTCTCTGTCTCTGTCTCTGTCTCTGTCTCTGTCTCTGTCTCTGTCTCTGTCTCTGTCTCTGTCTCTGTCTCTGTCTCTGTCTCTGTCTCTGTCTCTGTCTCTGTCTCTGTCTCTGTCTCTGTCTCTGTCCCTGTCTCTGTCTCTGTCTCTGTCTCTGTCTGTGTCTCTGTCTCTGTCTCTGTCTCTGTGTCTGTCTCTGTCTCTGTCTCTGTCTCTGTCTCTGTCTCTGTCTCTGTCTCTGTCTCTGTCTCTGTCTCTGTCTCTGTCTCTGCCTCTGTCTCTGTCTCTGTCTCTGCCTTTGTCTCTGTCTATGTCTCTTTCTCTGTCTCTGTCTGTGTCGCTGCCTCTGTCTCGGTCTTTGTCTCCGTCTCTGTCTCTGTCTCTGTCTCTGTCTGTGTCTCTGCCCCTGTCTCGGTCTTTGTCTCCCTTTCTGTCTGTGTCTCTGTCTCTGTCTCTGTCTCTGTCTCTGTCTCTGTCTCTTTCTCTGTCTCTGTCTCTGCCTCTGTCTCTGTCTCTGTCTCTGTCCCCATCTCTGTCTCTGTCCCTGTCTCTGTCTCTGCCTTTGTCTCTGTCTCTGTCTCTGTCTCTGTCTCTGTCTCTGTCTCTGTCTCTGTCTTCGTCTCTGTCCCTTTCTCTGTCACTGTCTCTGTCTCTGTCTGTGTTTCTGTCCATGTCTCTGTTCCTGTCTCTGTCTCTGTCTCTGTCTCTGTCCCTGTCTCTGTCTCTGTCTCTGTCTCTGTCCGTGTCTCTGTCACTGTCTCTGCCTCTGTCTCTGTCTCTGTCTCTGTCTCTGTCGCTGTCTCTGTATCTGTCCCTGTCTCTATC
>OX243800.1:17057500-17135000 GCA_945859595.2 Megachile willughbiella
GTCTCTGTCTCTGTCTCTGTCTCTGTCTCTGTCTCTGTCTCTGTCTCTGTCTCTGTCTCTGTCTCTGTCGCTGTCTCTGTCTCTGTCTCTGTCTCTGTCTCTGTCTTCGTCTCTGTCCCTGTCACTGTCTCTGTCTCTGTCTGTGTTTCTGTCCATGCCTCTGTTCCTGTCTCTGTCTCTGTCTCTGTCTCTGTCTCTGTCTCTGTCTCTGTCTCTGTCTCTGTCTCTGTCTCTGTCTCTGTCTCTGTCCCTGTCTCTGTCACTGTCCCTGTCTCTGTCTCTGTCTCTGTCTCTGCCTCTGTCTCTGTCTCTGCCTCTGTCTCTGTCTCAGTCTCTGTCTCTGTCTCTGTCTCTGTCTCCGTCTCTGTCCCTGTCTCTGTCTCCGTTTCTGTCTCTGTCTCTGTCTCTGTCTCTGTCTCTGTCTCTGTCTCTGCCTCTGTCTCTGTCTCTGTCTCTGTCTCTGTCACTGTCCCTGTCTCTGTCCCTGTCTCAGTCCCTGTCCCTGTCTCTGTCTCTGTCTCTGTCTCTGTCTCTGTATCTGTCTCTGTCCCTGTCTCTGTCTCTGTCTCTGCCTCTGTCTCTGTCTCTGTCTCTGTCCCTGTCTCTATCTCTGTCGCTGTCTCCGTCTCTGTCCCTGTCTCTGTATCTGTCTCTGTCACTTTCACTGTCACTGTCGCTCTCCCTGTCCCTGTCTCTGTATCTGTCCCTGCCTCTGTCTCTGTCTCTGTATCTGTCTCTGTCCCTGTCTCTGTCTCTGTCTCTGCCTCTGTCTCTGTCTCTGTCTCTGCCTCTGTCTCTGTCTCTGTCTCTGTCTCTGTCTCAGTCTCTGTCTCTGTCTCTGTCTCTGTCTCTGTCTCCGTCTCTGTCCCTGTCTCTGTATCTGTCTCTGTCCCTGTCTCTGTCTCTGTCTCTGCCTCTGTCTCTGTCTCTGTCTCTGCCTCTCTCTCTGTCTCTGTCTCTGTCTCTGTCCCTGTCTCTGTCTCTGTCTCTGCCTCTGTCTCTGTCTCTGTCTCTGTCTCTGTCTCTGTCTCTGTCTCTGTCTCTGTCTCTGTCTCTGTCTCTGTCTCTGTCTCTGTCTCTGTCTCTGTCTCTGTCTCTGTCTCTGTCTCTGTCTCTGTCTCTGTCTCTGTCTCTGTCTTCGTCTCTGTCCCTTTCTCTGTCACTGTCTCTGTCTCTGTCTGTGTTTCTGTCCATGTCTCTGTTCCTGTCTCTGTCTCTGTCTCTGTCTCTGTCCCTGTCTCTGTCTCTGTCTCTGCCTCTGTCTCTGTCTCTGTCTCTGTCTCTGTCTCTGTCTCTGTCTCTGTCTCTGTCTCTGTCTCTGTCTCTGTCTCTGTCTCTGTCTCTGTCTCTGTCTCCGTCTCTGTCTCTGTCTCTGTCTCTGTCTCTGTCTCTGTCTCTGTCTCTGTCTCTGTCTCTGTCTCTGTCTCTGTCTCTGTCTCTGTCTCTGTCTCTGTCTCTGTCTCTGTCTCTGTCTTCGTCTCTGTCCCTTTCTCTGTCACTGTCTCTGTCTCTGTCTGTGTTTCTGTCCATGTCTCTGTTCCTGTCTCTCTCTCTGTCTCTGTCTCTGTCCCTGTCTCTGTCTCAGTCTCTGTCTCTGTCTCTGTCTTCGTCTCTGTCCCTGTCTCTGTCACTGTCTCTGTCTCTGTCTCTGTCGCTGTCTCTGTATCTGTCCCTGTCTCTATCTCTGTCGCTGTCTCCGTCTCTGTCCCTGTCTCTGTATCTGTCTCTGTCACTTTCACTGTCACTGTCGCTCTCCCTGTCCCTGTCTCTGTATCTGTCCCTGCCTCTGTCTCTGTCTCTGTATCTGTCTCTGTCCCTGTCTCTGTCTCTGTCTCTGCCTCTGTCTCTGTCTCTGTCTCTGCCTCTGTCTCTGTCTCTGTCTCTGTCTCTGTCTCAGTCTCTGTCTCTGTCTCTGTCTCTGTCTCTGTCTCCGTCTCTGTCCCTGTCTCTGTATCTGTCTCTGTCACTTTCACTGTCACTGTCGCTATCCCTGTCCCTGTCTCTGTATCTGTCCCTGCCTCTGTCTCTGTCTCTGTATCTGTCTCTGTCCCTGTCTCTGTCTCTGTCTCTGCCTCTGTCTCTGTCTCTGTCTCTGCCTCTGTCTCTGTCTCTGTCTCTGTCTCTGTCTCTGTCTCTGTCTCTGTCTCTGTCTCTGTCTCTGTCTCTGTCTCTGTCTCTGTCTCTGTGTCTGTCTCTGTCTCTGACTCTGTCTCTGTCTCTGTCTCTGTCTCTGTCTCCGTCTATGTATCTGTTTGTGTCTCTGTCCCTGTCTCTGTCGCTGTCTCTGTTTCTGTCCCTGTCCCTGTCTCTATCTCTGTCGCTGTCTCCGTCTCTGTCCCTGTCACTGTCTCTGTCTCTGTCTGTGTTTCTGTCCATGTCTCTGTCTCTGTCTCTGTCTCTGTCTCTGTCTCTGTCTCTGTCTCTGTCTCTGTCTCTGTCTCTGTCTCTGTCTCTGTCTCTGTCTCTGTCTCTGTCTCTGTCTCTGTCTCTGTCTCTGTCTCTGTCTCTGTCTCTGTCTCTGTCTCTGTCTCTGTCGCTGTCTCTGTCTCTGTCTCTGTCTCTGTCTCTGTCTCTGTCTCTGTCTTCGTCTCTGTCCCTGTCACTGTCTCTGTCTCTGTCTGTGTTTCTGTCCATGCCTCTGTTCCTGTCTCTGTCTCTGTCTCTGTCTCTGTCTCTGTCTCTGTCTCTGTCTCTGTCTCTGTCTCTGTCTCTGTCTCTGTCTCTGTCTCTGTCTCTGTCTCTGTCTCTGTCTCTGTCTCTCTCTGTCTCTGTGTCTGTCTCTGTCTCTGACTCTGTCTCTGTCTCTGTCTCTGTCTCTGTCTCCGTCTATGTATCTGTTTGTGTCTCTGTCCCTGTCTCTGTCGCTGTCTCTGTCTCTGTCCCTGTCCCTGTCTCTATCTCTGTCGCTGTCTCCGTCTCTGTCCCTGTCTCTGTATCTGTCTCTGTCACTTTCACTGTCACTGTCGCTGTCACTGTCTCTGTCTCTGTCTCTGTCTCCGTCTCTGTCTCTGTCTCTGTCTCTGTCTCTGTCCCTGTCTCTGTCACTGTCCCTGTCTCTGTCTCTGTCTCTGTCTCTGCCTCTGTCTCTGTCTCTGCCTCTGTCTCTGTCTCAGTCTCTGTCTCTGTCTCTGTCTCTGTCTCCGTCTCTGTCCCTGTCTCTGTCTCCGTTTCTGTCTCTGTCTCTGTCTCTGTCTCTGTCTCTGTCTCTGTCTCTGCCTCTGTCTCTGTCTCTGTCTCTGTCTCTGTCACTGTCCCTGTCTCTGTCCCTGTCTCTGTCCCTGTCCCTGTCTCTGTCTCTGTCTCTGTCTCTGTCTCTGTATCTGTCTCTGTCCCTGTCTCTGTCTCTGTCTCTGCCTCTGTCTCTGTCTCTGTCTCTGCCTCTGTCTCTGCCTCTGTCTCTGTCTCTGTCCCTGTCTCTGTCTCTGTCTCTGCCTCTGTCTCTGTCTCTGTCTCTGTCTCTGTCTCTGTCTCTGTCTCTGTCTCTGTCTCTGTCTCTGTCTCTGTCTCTGTCTCTGTCTCTGTCTCTGTCTCTGTCTCTGTCTCTGTCTCTGTCTCTGTCTCTGTCTCTGTCACTGTCTCTGTCTCTGTCTCTGTCTCTGTCTCTGTCTCTGTCTCTGTCTTCGTCTCTGTCCCTTTCTCTGTCACTGTCTCTGTCTCTGTCTGTGTTTCTGTCCATGTCTCTGTTCCTGTCTCTGTCTCTGTCTCTGTCTCTGTCCCTGTCTCTGTCTCTGTCTCTGTCTCTGTCCGTGTCTCTGTCACTGTCTCTGCCTCTGTCTCTGTCTCTGTCTCTGTCTCTGTCTCTGTCGCTGTCCCTGTATCTGTCCCTGTCTCTATCTCTGTCGCTGTCTCCGTCTCTGTCCCTGTCTCTGTATCTGCCCTGTCACTTTCACTGTCACTGTCGCTCTCCCTGTCCCTGTCTCTGTATCTGTCCCTGCCTCTGTCTCTGTCACTGACACTGTCGCTGTCCCTGTCTCTGTCTCTGTCTCTGTCTCTGTCTCTGTCTCTGTATCTGTCTCTGTCCCTGTCTCTGTCTCTGTCTCTGCCTCTGTCTCTGTCTCTGTCTCTGCCTCTGTCTCTGTCTCTGTCTCTGTCTCTGTCTCAGTCTCTGTCTCTGTCTCTGTCTCTGTCTCTGTCTCTGTCTCTGTCCCTGTCCTTGTCTCTGTCTCTGTTTCTGTCTCTGTCTCTGTCTGTGTCTCTGTCTCCGTCTCTGTCCCTGTCCCTGTCCCTGTCCCTGTCTCTGTCTCTGTCTCTGTCTCTGTCTCTGTCTCTGTCTCTGTCTCTGTCTCTGTCTCTGTCTCTGTCTCTGTCTCTGTCTCTGTCTCTGTCTCTGTCTCTGTCTCTGTCTCTGTCTCTGTCTCTGTCTCTGTCTCTGTCTCTGTCTCTGTCTCTGTCTCTGTCTCTGTCTCTGTCTCTGTCTCTGTCTCTGTCTCTGTCTCTGTCTCTGTCTCTGTCTCTGTCTCTGTCTCTGTCTCTGTCTCTGTCTCTGTCTCTGTCTCTGTCTCTGTCTCTGTCTCTGTCTCTGTCTTCGTCTCTGTCCCTATCTCTGTCACTGTCTCTGTCTCTGTCTGTGTTTCTGTCCATGTCTCTGTTCCTGTCTCTGTCTCTGTCTCTGTCTCTGTCTCTGTCTCTGTCTCTGTCTCTGTCTCTGTTTCTGTCTCCGTCCCTGTCTCTGTCACTGTCTCTGCCTCTGTCTCTGTCTCTGTCTCTGTCTCTGTCTCTGTCTCAGTCTCTGTCTCTGTCTCTGTCTTCGTCTCTGTCCCTGTCTCTGTCTCTGTCTCTGTCTCTGTCACTGTCACTGTCGCTGTCCCTGTCTCTGTCTCTGTCTCTGTCTCTGTCTCTGTCTCTGTCTCTGTCTCTGTCTCTGTCTCTGTCCCTGTCTCTGTCTCTGTCTCTGTCTCTGCCTCTGTCTCTGTCTCTGCCTCTGTCTCTGTCTCAGTCTCTGTCTCTGTCTCTGTCTCTATCTCCGTCTCTGTCCCTGTGTCTGTCTCCGTTTCTGTCTCTGTCTCTGTCTCTGTCTCTGTCTCTGTCTCTGTCTCTGTCTCTGTCTCCGTCTCTGTCTCTGTCCCTGTCTCTGTCCCTGTCTCTGTCCCTGTCACTGTCTCTGTCTCTGTCTCTGTCTCTGTCTCTGTCTCTGTCTCTGTCTCTGTCTCTGTCTCTGTCTCTGTCTCTGTCTCTGTCTCTGTCTCTGTCTCTGTCTCTGTCTCTGTCTCTGTCTCTGTCTCTGTCTCTGTCTCTGTCTCTGTCTCTGTCTCTGTCTCTGTCTCTGTCTCTGTCTCTGTCTCTATCTCTGTCTATGCCTCAGTGTCTCTGCATCTGCCTCTGTCTCTGTCTCTGTCTCTGTCTGGGCCTCTGCCTCAACCTTAGTCACTGTCCCTCTCACTCTCTCTGTCTCTGTCTCTGTATATGTCTCTGTATCTGTCGCTGTCTCTGTATATGTCTATGTATCTGTCCCTGCCTCTGTCTCTGTCACTGACACTGTCGCTGTCCCTGTCTCTGTCTCGGTCTCTGTATCTGTCTCTGTCCCTGTCTCTGTCTCTGTCTCTGCCTCTGTCTCTGTCTCTGTCTCTGCCTCTCTCTCTGTCTCTGTCTCTGTCTCTGTCCCTGTCTCTGTCTCTGTCTCTGCCTCTGTCTCTGTCTCTGTCTCTGTCTCTGTCTCTGTCTCTGTCTCTGTCTCTGTCTCTGTCTCTGTCTCTGTCTCTGTCTCTGTCTCTGTCTCTGTCTCTGTCTCTGTCTCTGTCTCTGTCTCTGTCTCTGTCTCTGTCTCTGTCTCTGTCTCTGTCTCTGTCTCTGTCTCTGTCTTCGTCTCTGTCCCTTTCTCTGTCACTGTCTCTGTCTCTGTCTGTGTTTCTGTCCATGTCTCTGTTCCTGTCTCTGTCTCTGTCCCTGTCTCTGTCTCTGTCTCTGTCTCTGTCCCTGTCTCTGTCACTGTCTCTGCCTCTGTCTCTGTCTCTGTCTCTGTCTCTGTCTCAGTCTCTGTCTCTGTCTCTGTCTTCGTCTCTGTCCCTGTCTCTGTCACTGTCTCTGTCTCTGTCTCTGTCGCTGTCTCTGTATCTGTCCCTGTCTCTATCTCTGTCGCTGTCTCCGTCTCTGTCCCTGTCTCTGTATCTGTCTCTGTCACTTTCACTGTCACTGTCGCTCTCCCTGTCCCTGTCTCTGTATCTGTCCCTGCCTCTGTCTCTGTCACTGACACTGTCGCTGTCCCTGTCTCTGTCTCTGTCTCTGTCTCTGCCTCTGTCTCTGTATCTGTCTCTGTCCCTGTCTCTGTCTCTGTCTCTGCCTCTGTCTCTGTCTCTGTCTCTGTCTCTGCCTCTGTCTCTGTCTCTGTCTCTGTCTCTGTCTCAGTCTCTGTCTCTGTCTCTGTCTCTGTCTCTGTCTCTGTCCCTGTCTCTGTCTCTGTTTCTGTCTCTGTCTCTGTCTCTGTCTCTGTCTCTGTCTCTGTCTCTGTCTCTGTCTCTGTCTCTGTCTCTGTCTCTGTCTCTGTCTCTGTCTCTGTCTCTGTCTCTGTCTCTGTCTCTGTCTCTGTGTCTGTCTCTGTCTCTGACTCTGTCTCTGTCTCTGTCTCTGTCTCTGTCTCCGTCTATGTATCTGTTTGTGTCTCTGTCCCTGTCTCTGTCGCTGTCTCTGTTTCTGTCCCTGTCCCTGTCTCTATCTCTGTCGCTGTCTCCGTCTCTGTCCCTGTCACTGTCTCTGTCTCTGTCTGTGTTTCTGTCCATGTCTCTGTCTCTGTCTCTGTCTCTGTCTCTGTCTCTGTCTCTGTCTCTGTCTCTGTCTCTGTCTCTGTCTCTGTCTCTGTCTCTGTCTCTGTCGCTGTCTCTGTCTCTGTCTCTGTCTCTGTCTCTGTCTTCGTCTCTGTCCCTGTCACTGTCTCTGTCTCTGTCTGTGTTTCTGTCCATGCCTCTGTTCCTGTCTCTGTCTCTGTCTCTGTCTCTGTCTCTGTCTCTGTCTCTGTCTCTGTCTCTGTCTCTGTCTCTGTCTCTGTCTCTGTCTCTGTCTCTGTCTCTCTCTGTCTCTGTGTCTGCCTCTGTCTCTGACTCTGTCTCTGTCTCTGTCTCTGTCTCTGTCTCCGTCTATGTATCTGTTTGTGTCTCTGTCCCTGTCTCTGTCGCTGTCTCTGTCTCTGTCCCTGTCCCTGTCTCTATCTCTGTCGCTGTCTCCGTCTCTGTCCCTGTCTCTGTATCTGTCTCTGTCACTTTCACTGTCACTGTCGCTGTCACTGTCTCTGTCTCTGTCTCTGTCTCCGTCTCTGTCTCTGTCTCTGTCTCTGTCTCTGTCCCTGTCTCTGTCACTGTCCCTGTCTCTGTCTCTGTCTCTGTCTCTGTCTCTGCCTCTGTCTCTGTCTCTGCCTCTGTCTCTGTCTCAGTCTCTGTCTCTGTCTCTGTCTCTGTCTCCGTCTCTGTCCCTGTCTCTGTCTCCGTTTCTGTCTCTGTCTCTGTCTCTGTCTCTGTCACTGTCTCTGTCTCTGTCTGTGTTTCTGTCCATGTCTCTGTTCCTGTCTCTGTCTCTGTCTCTGTCTCTGTCCCTGTCTCTGTCTCTGTCTCTGTCTCTGTCCGTGTCTCTGTCACTGTCTCTGCCTCTGTCTCTGTCTCTGTCTCTGTCTCTGTCGCTGTCTCTGTATCTGTCCCTGTCTCTATCTCTGTCGCTGTCTCCGTCTCTGTCCCTGTCTCTGTATCTGCCCTGTCACTTTCACAGTCACTGTCGCTCTCCCTGTCCCTGTCTCTGTATCTGTCCCTGCCTCTGTCTCTGTCACTGACACTGTCGCTGTCCCTGTCTCTGTCTCTGTCTCTGTCTCTGTCTCTGTCTCTGTATCTGTCTCTGTCCCTGTCTCTGTCTCTGTCTCTGCCTCTGTCTCTGTCTCTGTCTCTGCCTCTGTCTCTGTCTCTGTCTCTGTCTCTGTCTCAGTCTCTGTCTCTGTCTCTGTCTCTGTCTCTGTCTCTGTCTCTGTCTCTGTCCCTGTCCCTGTCTCTGTCTCTGTTTCTGTCTGTGTCTCTGTCTCCGTCTCTGTCCCTGTCCCTGTCCCTGTCCCTGTCCCTGTCTCTGTCTCTGTCTCTGTCTCTGTCTCTGTCTCTGTCTCTGTCTCTGTCTCTGTCTCTGTCTCTGTCTCTGTCTCTGTCTCTGTCTCTATCTCTGTCTCTGTCTCTGTCTCTGTCTCTGTCTCTGTCTCTGTCTCTGTCTCTGTCTCTGTCTCTGTCTCTGTCTCTGTCTCTGTCTCTGTCTCTGTCTCTGTCTCTGTCTCTGTCTCTGTCTCTGTCTCTGTCTCTGTCTCTGTCTCTGTCTCTGTCTCTGTCTCTGTCTCTGTCTCTGTCTTCATCTCTGTCCCTATCTCTGTCACTGTCTCTGTCTCTGTCTGTGTTTCTGTCCATGTCTCTGTTCCTGTCTCTGTCTCTGTCTCTGTCTCTGTCTCCGTCTCTGTCTCTGTCTCTGTCTCTGTTTCTGTCTCCGTCCCTGTCTCTGTCACTGTCTCTGCCTCTGTCTCTGTCTCTGTCTCTGTCTCTGTCTCTGTCTCAGTCTCTGTCTCTGTCTCTGTCTTCGTCTCTGTCCCTGTCTCTGTCTCTGTCTCTGTCTCTGTCACTGTCACTGTCGCTGTCCCTGTCTCTGTCTCTGTCTCTGTCTCTGTCTCTGTCTCTGTCTCTGCCCCTGTCTCTGTCTCTGTCTCTGTCTCTGCCTCTGTCTCTGTCTCTGCCTCTGTCTCTGTCTCAGTCTCTGTCTCTGTCTCTGTCTCTATCTCCGTCTCTGTCCCTGTCTCTGTCTCCGTTTCTGTCTCTGTCTCTGTCTCTGTCTCTGTCTCTGTCTCTGTCTCTGTCTCCGTCTCTGTCTCTGTCCCTGTCTCTGTCCCTGTCTCTGTCCCTGTCCCTGTCTCTGTCTCTGTCTCTGTCTCTGTCTCTGTCTCTGTCTCTGTCTCTGTCTCTGTCTCTGTCTCTGTCTCTGTCTCTGCCTCTGTCTCTGTCTCTGTCTCTGTCTCTGTCTCAGTCTCTGTCTCTGTCTCTGTCTCTGTCTCTGTCTCTGTCTCTGTCCCTGTCCCTGTCTCTGTCTCTGTTTCTGTCTGTGTCTCTGTCTCCGTCTCTGTCCCTGTCCCTGTCCCTGTCCCTGTCTCTGTCTCTGTCTCTGTCTCTGTCTCTGTCTCTGTCTCTGTCTCTGTCTCTGTCTCTGTCTCTGTCTCTGTCTCTGTCTCTGTCTCTGTCTCTGTCTCTGTCTCTGTCTCTGTCTCTGTCTCTGTCTCTGTCTCTGTCTCTGTCTCTGGCTCTGTCTCTGTCTCTGTCTCTGTCTCTGTCTCTGTCTCTGTCTCTGTCTCTGTCTCTGTCTCTGTCTCTGTCTCTGTCTCTGTCTCTGTCTTCGTCTCTGTCCCTATCTCTGTCACTGTCTCTGTCTCTGTCTGTGTTTCTGTCCATGTCTCTGTTCCTGTCTCTGTCTCTGTCTCTGTCTCTGTCTCCGTCTCTGTCTCTGTCTCTGTCTCTGTTTCTGTCTCCGTCCCTGTCTCTGTCACTGTCTCTGCCTCTGTCTCTGTCTCTGTCTCTGTCTCTGTCTCTGTCTCAGTCTCTGTCTCTGTCTCTGTCTTCGTCTCTGTCCCTGTCTCTGTCTCTGTCTCTGTCTCTGTCTCTGTCTCTGTCTCTGTCTCTGTCTCTGTCTCTGTCTCTGTCTCTGTCTATGCCTCAGTGTCTCTGCATCTGCCTCTGTCTCTGTCTCTGTCTCTGTCTGGGCCTCTGCCTCAACCTTAGTCACTGTCCCTCTCACTCTCTCTGTCTCTGTCTCTGTATATGTCTCTGTATCTGTCGCTGTCCCTGTCTCTGTCTCTGTCTCTGTCTCTGTCTCTGTCTCTGTCTCTGCCCCTGTCTCTGTCTCTGTCTCTGTCTCTGCCTCTGTCTCTGTCTCTGCCTCTGTCTCTGTCTCAGTCTCTGTCTCTGTCTCTGTCTCTATCTCCGTCTCTGTCCCTGTCTCTGTCTCCGTTTCTGTCTCTGTCTCTGTCTCTGTCTCTGTCTCTGTCTCTGTCTCTGTCTCCGTCTCTGTCTCTGTCCCTGTCTCTGTCCCTGTCTCTGTCCCTGTCCCTGTCTCTGTCTCTGTCTCTGTCTCTGTCTCTGTCTCTGTCTCTGTCTCTGTCTCTGTCTCTGTCTCTGTCTCTGTCTCTGTCTCTGCCTCTGTCTCTGTCTCTGTCTCTGTCTCTGTCTCAGTCTCTGTCTCTGTCTCTGTCTCTGTCTCTGTCTCTGTCTCTGTCCCTGTCCCTGTCTCTGTCTCTGTTTCTGTCTGTGTCTCTGTCTCCGTCTCTGTCCCTGTCCCTGTCCCTGTCCCTGTCTCTGTCTCTGTCTCTGTCTCTGTCTCTGTCTCTGTCTCTGTCTCTGTCTCTGTCTCTGTCTCTGTCTCTGTCTCTGTCTCTGTCTCTGTCTCTGTCTCTGTCTCTGTCTCTGTCTCTGTCTCTGTCTCTGTCTCTGTCTCTGTCTCTGGCTCTGTCTCTGTCTCTGTCTCTGTCTCTGTCTCTGTCTCTGTCTCTGTCTCTGTCTCTGTCTCTGTCTCTGTCTTCGTCTCTGTCCCTATCTCTGTCACTGTCTCTGTCTCTGTCTGTGTTTCTGTCCATGTCTCTGTTCCTGTCTCTGTCTCTGTCTCTGTCTCTGTCTCCGTCTCTGTCTCTGTCTCTGTCTCTGTTTCTGTCTCCGTCCCTGTCTCTGTCACTGTCTCTGCCTCTGTCTCTGTCTCTGTCTCTGTCTCTGTCTCTGTCTCAGTCTCTGTCTCTGTCTCTGTCTTCGTCTCTGTCCCTGTCTCTGTCTCTGTCTCTGTCTCTGTCTCTGTCTCTGTCTCTGTCTCTGTCTCTGTCTCTGTCTCTGTCTCTGTCTCTGTCTATGCCTCAGTGTCTCTGCATCTGCCTCTGTCTCTGTCTCTGTCTCTGTCTGGGCCTCTGCCTCAACCTTAGTCACTGTCCCTCTCACTCTCTCTGTCTCTGTCTCTGTATATGTCTCTGTATCTGTCGCTGTCTCTGTATATGTCTATGTATCTGTCCCTGCCTCTGTCTCTGTCACTGACACTGTCGCTGTCCCTGTCTCTGTCTCTGTCTCTGTCTCTGTCTCGGTCTCTGTATCTGTCTCTGTCCCTGTCTCTGTCTCTGTCTCTGCCTCTGTCTCTGTCTCTGTCTCTGCCTCTCTCTCTGTCTCTGTCTCTGTCTCTGTCCCTGTCTCTGTCTCTGTCTCTGCCTCTGTCTCTGTCTCTGTCTCTGTCTCTGTCTCTGTCTCTGTCTCTGTCTCTGTCTCTGTCTCTGTCTCTGTCTCTGTCTCTGTCTCTGTCTCTGTCTCTGTCTCTGTCTCTGTCTCTGTCTCTGTCTCTGTCTCTGTCTCTGTCTCTGTCTTCGTCTCTGTCCCTTTCTCTGTCACTGTCTCTGTCTCTGTCTGTGTTTCTGTCCATGTCTCTGTTCCTGTCTCTGTCTCTGTCTCTGTCTCTGTCTCTGTCCCTGTCTCTGTCTCTGTCTCTGTCTCTGTCCCTGTCTCTGTCACTGTCTCTGCCTCTGTCTCTGTCTCTGTCTCTGTCTCTGTCTCTGTCTCAGTCTCTGTCTCTGTCTCTGTCTTCGTCTCTGTCCCTGTCTCTGTCACTGTCTCTGTCTCTGTCTCTGTCGCTGTCTCTGTATCTGTCCCTGTCTCTATCTCTGTCGCTGTCTCCGTCTCTGTCCCTGTCTCTGTATCTGTCTCTGTCACTTTCACTGTCACTGTCGCTCTCCCTGTCCCTGTCTCTGTATCTGTCCCTGCCTCTGTCTCTGTCACTGACACTGTCGCTGTCCCTGTCTCTGTCTCTGTCTCTGTCTCTGCCTCTGTCTCTGTATCTGTCTCTGTCCCTGTCTCTGTCTCTGTCTCTGCCTCTGTCTCTGTCTCTGTCTCTGCCTCTGTCTCTGTCTCTGTCTCTGTCTCTGTCTCAGTCTCTGTCTCTGTCTCTGTCTCTGTCTCTGTCTCTGTCCCTGTCTCTGTCTCTGTTACTGTCTCTGTCTCTGTCTCTGTCTCTGTCTCTGTCTCTGTCCCTGTCTCTGTCCCTGTCCCTGTCTCTGTCTCTGTCTCTGTCTCTGTCTCTGTCTCTGTCTCTGTCTCTGTCTCTGTCTCTGTCTCTGTCTCTGTCCCTGTCTCTGTCTCTGTCTCTGTCTCTGTCTCTGTCTCTGTCTCTGTCTCTGTCTCTGTCTCTGTCTCTGTCTCTGTCTCTGTCTCTGTGTCTGTCTCTGTCTCTGACTCTGTCTCTGTCTCTGTCTCTGTCTCTGTCTCCGTCTATGTATCTGTTTGTGTCTCTGTCCCTGTCTCTGTCGCTGTCTCTGTTTCTGTCCCTGTCCCTGTCTCTATCTCTGTCGCTGTCTCCGTCTCTGTCCCTGTCACTGTCTCTGTCTCTGTCTGTGTTTCTGTCCATGTCTCTGTCTCTGTCTCTGTCTCTGTCTCTGTCTCTGTCTCTGTCTCTGTCTCTGTCTCTGTCTCTGTCTCTGTCTCTGTCTCTGTCTCTGTCTCTGTCTCTGTCTCTGTCTCTGTCGCTGTCTCTGTCTCTGTCTCTGTCTCTGTCTCTGTCTTCGTCTCTGTCCCTGTCACTGTCTCTGTCTCTGTCTGTGTTTCTGTCCATGCCTCTGTTCCTGTCTCTGTCTCTGTCTCTGTCTCTGTCTCTGTCTCTGTCTCTGTCTCTGTCTCTGTCTCTCTCTGTCTCTGTGTCTGTCTCTGTCTCTGACTCTGTCTCTGTCTCTGTCTCTGTCTCTGTCTCCGTCTATGTATCTGTTTGTGTCTCTGTCCCTGTCTCTGTCGCTGTCTCTGTCTCTGTCCCTGTCCCTGTCTCTATCTCTGTCGCTGTCTCCGTCTCTGTCCCTGTCTCTGTATCTGTCTCTGTCACTTTCACTGTCACTGTCGCTGTCACTGTCTCTGTCTCTGTCTCTGTCTCCGTCTCTGTCTCTGTCTCTGTCTCTGTCTCTGTCCCTGTCTCTGTCACTGTCCCTGTCTCTGTCTCTGTCTCTGTCTCTGCCTCTGTCTCTGTCTCTGCCTCTGTCTCTGTCTCAGTCTCTGTCTCTGTCTCTGTCTCTGTCTCCGTCTCTGTCCCTGTCTCTGTCTCCGTTTCTGTCTCTGTCTCTGTCTCTGTCTCTGTCTCTGTCTCTGTCTCTGTCTCTGTCTCTGTCTCTGTCTCTGTCACTGTCCCTGTCTCTGTCCCTGTCTCTGTCCCTGTCCCTGTCTCTGTCTCTGTCTCTGTCTCTGTCTCTGTCTCTGTATCTGTCTCTGTCCCTGTCTCTGTCTCTGTCTCTGCCTCTGTCTCTGTCTCTGTCTCTGCCTCTGTCTCTGTCTCTGTCTCTGTCTCTGTCCCTGTCTCTGTCTCTGTCTCTGCCTCTCTCTCTGTCCCTGTCTCTGTCTCTGTCCCTGTCTCTGTCTCTGTCTCTGCCTCTGTCTCTGTCTCTGTCACTGTCTCTGTCTCTGTCTCTGTCTCTGTCTCTGTCTCTGTCTCTGTCTCTGTCTCTGTCTCTGTCTCTGTCTCTGTCTCTGTCTCTGTCTCTGTCTCTGTCTCTGTCTCTGTCTCTGTCTCTGTCTCTGTCTTCGTCTCTGTCCCTTTCTCTGTCACTGTCTCTGTCTCTGTCTGTGTTTCTGTCCATGTCTCTGTTCCTGTCTCTGTCTCTGTCTCTGTCTCTGTCTCTGTCTCTGTCTCTGTCTCTGCCTCTCTCTCTGTCCCTGTCTCTGTCTCTGTCCCTGTCTCTGTCTCTGTCTCTGCCTCTGTCTCTGTCTCTGTCTCTGTCTCTGTCTCTGTCTCTGTCTCTGTCTCTGTCTCTGTCTCTGTCTCTGTCTCTGTCTCTGTCTCTGTCTCTGTCTCTGTCTCTGTCTCTGTCTCTGTCTCTGTCCCTGTCTCTGTCTCTGTCTCTGTCTCTGTCTCTGTCTCTGTCTCTGTCTCTGTCTCTGTCTCTGTCTCTGTCTCTGTCTCTGTCTTCGTCTCTGTCCCTTTCTCTGTCACTGTCTCTGTCTCTGTCTGTGTTTCTGTCCATGGCCCTGTTCCTGTCTCTGTCTCTGTCTCTGTCTCTGTCTCTGTCTCTGTCCCTGTCTCTGTCTCTGTCTCTGTCTCTGTCCCTGTCTCTGTCACTGTCTCTGCCTCTGTCTCTGTCTCTGTCTCTGTCTCTGTCTCAGTCTCTGTCTCTGTCTCTGTCTTCGTCTCTGTCCCTGTCTCTGTCACTGTCTCTGTCTCTGTCTCTGTCGCTGTCTCTATATCTGTCGCTGTCTCTATCTCTGTCGCTGTCTCCGTCTCTGTCCCTGTCTCTGTATCTGTCCCTGCCTCTGTCTCTGTCACTGACACTGTCTCTGTATCTGTCTCTGTCTCTGTCTCTGCCTCTGTATATGTCTCTGTCTCTGTTCCTGTCTCTATCTCTGTCCCTGTCTCTGTCTCTGTCTCTGTCTCCGTCTCTGTCTCTGTCCCTGTCTCTGTCCCTGTCCCTGTCTCTGTCTCTGTCTCCGTCTCTGTCTCTGTCTCTGTCTCTGTCTCTGTCTCTGTCTCTGTCTCTGTGCCAATGCCGGTGTCTCTGTGTCTGTGTCTCTGTCTCCGTGTCGCCTTCCTCTGTGTCTCTGTCTCTGTCGCCGTCTCTGTCTCTGTCTCTGTCTCTGTATATGTCTCTATCTATGTCTCTGTCTCTGTCTCTGTCTCTGTCTCTGCCACTGTCTCTGTCTCTGTCTCTGTCTCTGTCTGAGCCTCTGCCTCCACCTTAGTCACTGTCCCTCTCACTCTCTCTGTCTCTGTCTCTGTATATGTCTCTGTCTCTGTCTCTGTCCCTGTCTCTGTCACTGTCTCTGCCTCTGTCTCTGTCTCTGTCTCTGTCTCTGTCTCAGTCTCTGTCTCTGTCTCTGTCTTCGACTCTGTCCCTGTCTCTGTCACTGTCTCTGTCTCTGTCTCTGTCGCTGTCTCTGTATCTGTCCCTGTCTCTATCTCTGTCGCTGTCTCCGTCTCTGTCCCTGTCTCTGTATCTGTCTCTGTCACTTTCACTGTCACTGTCGCTCTCCCTGTCCCTGTCTCTGTATCTGTCCCTGCCTCTGTCTCTGTCACTGACACTGTCGCTGTCCCTGTCTCTGTCTCTGTCTCTGTCTCCGTCTCTGTCTCTGTCCCTGTCTCTGTCCCTGTCCCTGTCTCTGTCTCTGTCTCTGTCTCTGTCTCTGTCTCTGTCTCTGTCTCTGTCTCTGTCTCTGTCTCTGTCTCTGTCTTCGTCTCTGTCCCTTTCTCTGTCACTGTCTCTGTCTCTGTCTGTGTTTCTGTCCATGTCTCTGTTCCTGTCTCTGTCTCTGTCTCTGTCTCTGTCTCTGTCTCTGTCTCTGTCTCTGCCTCTCTCTCTGTCCCTGTCTCTGTCTCTGTCCCTGTCTCTGTCTCTGTCTCTGCCTCTGTCTCTGTCTCTGTCTCTGTCTCTGTCTCTGTCTCTGTCTCTGTCTCTGTCTCTGTCTCTGTCTCTGTCTCTGTCTCTGTCTCTGTCTCTGTCTCTGTCTCTGTCTCTGTCTCTGTCTCTGTCTCTGTCTCTGTCTTCGTCTCTGTCCCTTTCTCTGTCACTGTCTCTGTCTCTGTCTGTGTTTCTGTCCATGTCTCTGTTCCTGTCTCTGTCTCTGTCTCTGTCTCTGTCTCTGTCTCTGTCTCTGTCTCTGCCTCTCTCTCTGTCCCTGTCTCTGTCTCTGTCCCTGTCTCTGTCTCTGTCTCTGCCTCTGTCTCTGTCTCTGTCTCTGTCTCTGTCTCTGTCTCTGTCTCTGTCTCTGTCTCTGTCTCTGTCTCTGTCTCTGTCTCTGTCTCTGTCTCTGTCTCTGTCTCTGTCTCTGTCTCTGTCTCTGTCCCTGTCTCTGTCTCTGTCTCTGTCTCTGTCTCTGTCTCTGTCTCTGTCTCTGTCTCTGTCTCTGTCTCTGTCTTCGTCTCTGTCCCTTTCTCTGTCACTGTCTCTGTCTCTGTCTGTGTTTCTGTCCATGGCCCTGTTCCTGTCTCTGTCTCTGTCTCTGTCTCTGTCTCTGTCCCTGTCTCTGTCTCTGTCTCTGTCTCTGTCCCTGTCTCTGTCACTGTCTCTGCCTCTGTCTCTGTCTCTGTCTCTGTCTCTGTCTCAGTCTCTGTCTCTGTCTCTGTCTTCGTCTCTGTCCCTGTCTCTGTCACTGTCTCTGTCTCTGTCTCTGTCGCTGTCTCTATATCTGTCGCTGTCTCTATCTCTGTCGCTGTCTCCGTCTCTGTCCCTGTCTCTGTATCTGTCCCTGCCTCTGTCTCTGTCACTGACACTGTCTCTGTATCTGTCTCTGTCTCTGTCTCTGCCTCTGTATATGTCTCTGTCTCTGTTCCTGTCTCTATCTCTGTCCCTGTCTCTGTCTCTGTCTCTGTCTCCGTCTCTGTCTCTGTCCCTGTCTCTGTCCCTGTCCCTGTCTCTGTCTCTGTCTCTGTCTCTGTCTCTGTCTCTGTCTCTGTCTCTGTCTCTGTCTCTGTCTCTGTCTCTGTCTCTGTGCCAATGCCGGTGTCTCTGTGTCTGTGTCTCTGTCTCCGTGTCGCCTTCCTCTGTGTCTCTGTCTCTGTCGCCGTCTCTGTCTCTGTCTCTGTCTCTGTATATGTCTCTATCTATGTCTCTGTCTCTGTCTCTGTCTCTGTCTCTGCCACTGTCTCTGTCTCTGTCTCTGTCTCTGTCTGAGCCTCTGCCTCCACCTTAGTCACTGTCCCTCTCACTCTCTCTGTCTCTGTCTCTGTATATGTCTCTGTCTCTGTCTCTGTCCCTGTCTCTGTCACTGTCTCTGCCTCTGTCTCTGTCTCTGTCTCTGTCTCTGTCTCAGTCTCTGTCTCTGTCTCTGTCTTCGACTCTGTCCCTGTCTCTGTCACTGTCTCTGTCTCTGTCTCTGTCGCTGTCTCTGTATCTGTCCCTGTCTCTATCTCTGTCGCTGTCTCCGTCTCTGTCCCTGTCTCTGTATCTGTCTCTGTCACTTTCACTGTCACTGTCGCTCTCCCTGTCCCTGTCTCTGTATCTGTCCCTGCCTCTGTCTCTGTCACTGACACTGTCGCTGTCCCTGTCTCTGTCTCTGTCTCTGTCTCTGCCTCTGTCTCTGTATCTGTCTCTGTCCCTGTCTCTGTCTCTGTCTCTGCCTCTGTCTCTGTCTCTGTCTCTGCCTCTGTCTCTGTCTCTATCTCTGTCTCTGTCTCAGTCTCTGTCTCTGTCTCTGTCTCTGTCTCTGTCTCTGTCCCTGTCTCTGTCTCTGTTTCTGTCTCTGTCTCTGTCTCTGTCTCTGTCTCTGTCTCCGTCTCTGTCTCTGTCCCTGTCTCTGTCCCTGTCCCTGTCTCTGTCTCTGTCTCTGTCTCTGTCTCTGTCTCTGTCTCTGTCTCTGTCTCTGTCTCTGTCTCTGTCTCTGTCTTCGTCTCTGTCCCTTTCTCTGTCACTGTCTCTGTCTCTGTCTGTGTTTCTGTCCATGTCTCTGTTCCTGTCTCTGTCTCTGTCTCTGTCTCTGTCTCTGTCTCTGTCTCTGTCTCTGCCTCTCTCTCTGTCCCTGTCTCTGTCTCTGTCCCTGTCTCTGTCTCTGTCTCTGCCTCTGTCTCTGTCTCTGTCTCTGTCTCTGTCTCTGTCTCTGTCTCTGTCTCTGTCTCTGTCTCTGTCTCTGTCTCTGTCTCTGTCTCTGTCTCTGTCTCTGTCTCTGTCTCTGTCTCTGTCTCTGTCTCTGTCTCTGTCTCTGTCTTCGTCTCTGTCCCTTTCTCTGTCACTGTCTCTGTCTCTGTCTGTGTTTCTGTCCATGTCTCTGTTCCTGTCTCTGTCTCTGTCTCTGTCTCTGTCTCTGTCTCTGTCTCTGTCTCTGCCTCTCTCTCTGTCCCTGTCTCTGTCTCTGTCCCTGTCTCTGTCTCTGTCTCTGCCTCTGTCTCTGTCTCTGTCTCTGTCTCTGTCTCTGTCTCTGTCTCTGTCTCTGTCTCTGTCTCTGTCTCTGTCTCTGTCTCTGTCTCTGTCTCTGTCTCTGTCTCTGTCTCTGTCTCTGTCCCTGTCTCTGTCTCTGTCTCTGTCTCTGTCTCTGTCTCTGTCTCTGTCTCTGTCTCTGTCTCTGTCTCTGTCTTCGTCTCTGTCCCTTTCTCTGTCACTGTCTCTGTCTCTGTCTGTGTTTCTGTCCATGGCCCTGTTCCTGTCTCTGTCTCTGTCTCTGTCTCTGTCTCTGTCCCTGTCTCTGTCTCTGTCTCTGTCTCTGTCCCTGTCTCTGTCACTGTCTCTGCCTCTGTCTCTGTCTCTGTCTCTGTCTCTGTCTCAGTCTCTGTCTCTGCCTCTGTCTTCGTCTCTGTCCCTGTCTCTGTCACTGTCTCTGTCTCTGTCTCTGTCGCTGTCTCTATATCTGTCGCTGTCTCTATCTCTGTCGCTGTCTCCGTCTCTGTCCCTGTCTCTGTATCTGTCCCTGCCTCTGTCTCTGTCACTGACACTGTCTCTGTATCTGTCTCTGTCTCTGTCTCTGCCTCTGTATATGTCTCTGTCTCTGTTCCTGTCTCTATCTCTGTCCCTGTCTCTGTCTCTGTCTCTGTCTCCGTCTCTGTCTCTGTCCCTGTCTCTGTCCCTGTCCCTGTCTCTGTCTCTGTCTCTGTCTCTGTCTCTGTCTCTGTCTCTGTCTCTGTCTCTGTCTCTGTCTCTGTGCCAATGCCGGTGTCTCTGTGTCTGTGTCTCTGTCTCCGTGTCGCCTTCCTCTGTGTCTCTGTCTCTGTCGCCGTCTCTGTCTCTGTCTCTGTCTCTGTATATGTCTCTATCTATGTCTCTGTCTCTGTCTCTGTCTCTGTCTCTGCCACTGTCTCTGTCTCTGTCTCTGTCTCTGTCTGAGCCTCTGCCTCCACCTTAGTCACTGTCCCTCTCACTCTCTCTGTCTCTGTCTCTGTATATGTCTCTGTCTCTGTCTCTGTCCCTGTCTCTGTCACTGTCTCTGCCTCTGTCTCTGTCTCTGTCTCTGTCTCTGTCTCAGTCTCTGTCTCTGTCTCTGTCTTCGACTCTGTCCCTGTCTCTGTCACTGTCTCTGTCTCTGTCTCTGTCGCTGTCTCTGTATCTGTCCCTGTCTCTATCTCTGTCGCTGTCTCCGTCTCTGTCCCTGTCTCTGTATCTGTCTCTGTCACTTTCACTGTCACTGTCGCTCTCCCTGTCCCTGTCTCTGTATCTGTCCCTGCCTCTGTCTCTGTCACTGACACTGTCGCTGTCCCTGTCTCTGTCTCTGTCTCTGTCTCTGCCTCTGTCTCTGTATCTGTCTCTGTCCCTGTCTCTGTCTCTGTCTCTGCCTCTGTCTCTGTCTCTGTCTCTGTCTCTGCCTCTGTCTCTGTCTCTATCTCTGTCTCTGTCTCAGTCTCTGTCTCTGTCTCTGTCTCTGTCTCTGTCTCTGTCCCTGTCTCTGTCTCTGTTTCTGTCTCTGTCTCTGTCTCTGTCTCTGTCTCTGTCTCCGTCTCTGTCTCTGTCCCTGTCTCTGTCCCTGTCCCTGTCTCTGTCTCTGTCTCTGTCTCTGTCTCTGTCTCTGTCTCTGTCTCTGTCTCTGTCTCTGTCTCTGTCTCTGTCTCTGTCTTCGTCTCTGTCCCTTTCTCTGTCACTGTCTCTGTCTCTGTCTGTGTTTCTGTCCATGTCTCTGTTCCTGTCTCTGTCTCTGTCTCTGTCTCTGTCTCTGTCTCTGTCTCTGTCTCTGCCTCTCTCTCTGTCCCTGTCTCTGTCTCTGTCCCTGTCTCTGTCTCTGTCTCTGCCTCTGTCTCTGTCTCTGTCTCTGTCTCTGTCTCTGTCTCTGTCTCTGTCTCTGTCTCTGTCTCTGTCTCTGTCTCTGTCTCTGTCTCTGTCTCTGTCTCTGTCTCTGTCTCTGTCTTCGTCTCTGTCCCTTTCTCTGTCACTGTCTCTGTCTCTGTCTGTGTTTCTGTCCATGTCTCTGTTCCTGTCTCTGTCTCTGTCTCTGTCTCTGTCTCTGTCTCTGTCTCTGTCTCTGCCTCTCTCTCTGTCCCTGTCTCTGTCTCTGTCCCTGTCTCTGTCTCTGTCTCTGCCTCTGTCTCTGTCTCTGTCTCTGTCTCTGTCTCTGTCTCTGTCTCTGTCTCTGTCTCTGTCTCTGTCTCTGTCTCTGTCTCTGTCTCTGTCTCTGTCTCTGTCTCTGTCTCTGTCCCTGTCTCTGTCTCTGTCTCTGTCTCTGTCTCTGTCTCTGTCTCTGTCTCTGTCTCTGTCTCTGTCTCTGTCTTCGTCTCTGTCCCTTTCTCTGTCACTGTCTCTGTCTCTGTCTGTGTTTCTGTCCATGGCCCTGTTCCTGTCTCTGTCTCTGTCTCTGTCTCTGTCTCTGTCCCTGTCTCTGTCTCTGTCTCTGTCTCTGTCCCTGTCTCTGTCACGGTCTCTGCCTCTGTCTCTGTCTCTGTCTCTGTCTCTGTCTCAGTCTCTGTCTCTGTCTCTGTCTTCGTCTCTGTCCCTGTCTCTGTCACTGTCTCTGTCTCTGTCTCTGTCGCTGTCTCTATATCTGTCGCTGTCTCTATCTCTGTCGCTGTCTCCGTCTCTGTCCCTGTCTCTGTATCTGTCCCTGCCTCTGTCTCTGTCACTGACACTGTCTCTGTATCTGTCTCTGTCTCTGTCTCTGCCTCTGTATATGTCTCTGTCTCTGTTCCTGTCTCTATCTCTGTCCCTGTCTCTGTCTCTGTCTCTGTCTCCGTCTCTGTCTCTGTCCCTGTCTCTGTCCCTGTCCCTGTCTCTGTCTCTGTCTCTGTCTCTGTCTCTGTCTCTGTCTCTGTCTCTGTCTCTGTCTCTGTCTCTGTGCCAATGCCGGTGTCTCTGTGTCTGTGTCTCTGTCTCCGTGTCGCCTTCCTCTGTGTCTCTGTCTCTGTCGCCGTCTCTGTCTCTGTCTCTGTCTCTGTATATGTCTCTATCTATGTCTCTGTCTCTGTCTCTGTCTCTGTCTCTGCCACTGTCTCTGTCTCTGTCTCTGTCTCTGTCTGAGCCTCTGCCTCCACCTTAGTCACTGTCCCTCTCACTCTCTCTGTCTCTGTCTCTGTATATGTCTCTGTCTCTGTCTCTGTCCCTGTCTCTGTCACTGTCTCTGCCTCTGTCTCTGTCTCTGTCTCTGTCTCTGTCTCAGTCTCTGTCTCTGTCTCTGTCTTCGACTCTGTCCCTGTCTCTGTCACTGTCTCTGTCTCTGTCTCTGTCGCTGTCTCTGTATCTGTCCCTGTCTCTATCTCTGTCGCTGTCTCCGTCTCTGTCCCTGTCTCTGTATCTGTCTCTGTCACTTTCACTGTCACTGTCGCTCTCCCTGTCCCTGTCTCTGTATCTGTCCCTGCCTCTGTCTCTGTCACTGACACTGTCGCTGTCCCTGTCTCTGTCTCTGTCTCTGTCTCTGCCTCTGTCTCTGTATCTGTCTCTGTCCCTGTCTCTGTCTCTGTCTCTGCCTCTGTCTCTGTCTCTGTCTCTGCCTCTGTCTCTGTCTCTATCTCTGTCTCTGTCTCAGTCTCTGTCTCTGTCTCTGTCTCTGTCTCTGTCTCTGTCCCTGTCTCTGTCTCTGTTTCTGTCTCTGTCTCTGTCTCTGTCTCTGTCTCTGTCTCCGTCTCTGTCTCTGTCCCTGTCTCTGTCCCTGTCCCTGTCTCTGTCTCTGTCTCTGTCTCTGTCTCTGTCTCTGTCTCTGTCTCTGTCTCTGTCTTTGTCTCTGTGCCAATGCCGGTGTCTCTGTGTCTGTGTCTCTGTCTCCGTGTCGCCTTCCTCTGTGTCTCTGTCTCTGTCGCCGTCTCTGTCTCTGTCTCTGTCTCTGTATATGTCTCTATCTATGTCTCTGTCTCTGTCTCTGTCTCTGTCTCTGCCACTGTCTCTGTCTCTGTCTCTGTCTCTGTCTGAGCCTCTGCCTCCACCTTAGTCACTGTCCCTCTCACTCTCTCTGTCTCTGTCTCTGTATATGTCTCTGTATCTGTAGCTGTCTCTGTATATGTCTCTGTGTCTGTCGCTGTCTCTGTCTGTGTCTCTGTCTCTGTGTCTGTCCCTGTCTCTGTCTCTGTCTCAGTCTCTGTCTCTGTCTCTGTCTCTGTCTCTGTCTCTGTCCCTGTCCCTGTCTCTGTCTCTGTTTCTGTCTCTGTCTCTGTCTCTGTCTCTGTCTCTGTCCCTGTCCCTGTCCCTGTCTCTGTCTCTGTCTCTGTCTCTGTCTCTGTCTCTGTCTCTGTCTCTGTCTCTGTCTCTGTCTCTGTCTCTGTCTCTGTCTCTGTCTCTGTCTCTGTCTCTGTCTCTGTCTCTGTCTCTGTCTCTGTCTCTGTCTCTGTCTCTGTCTCTGTCTCTGTCTCTGTCTCTGTCTCTGTCTCTGTCTCTGTCTCTGTCTCTGTCTCTGTCTCTGTCTCTGTCTCTGTCTCTGTCTTCGTCTCTGTCCCTTTCTCTGTCACTGTCTCTGTCTCTGTCTGTGTTTCTGTCCATGTCTCTGTTCCTGTCTCTGTCTCTGTCTCTGTCTCTGTCTCTGTCTCTGTCTCTGTCTCTGCCTCTCTCTCTGTCCCTGTCTCTGTCTCTGTCCCTGTCTCTGTCTCTGTCTCTGCCTCTGTCTCTGTCTCTGTCTCTGTCTCTGTCTCTGTCTCTGTCTCTGTCTCTGTCTCTGTCTCTGTCTCTGTCTCTGTCTCTGTCTCTGTCTCTGTCTCTGTCTCTGTCTCTGTCTCTGTCTCTGTCTCTGTCTCTGTCTCTGTCTCTGTCTCTGTCTCTGTCTTCGTCTCTGTCCCTTTCTCTGTCACTGTCTCTGTCTCTGTCTGTGTTTCTGTCCATGGCCCTGTTCCTGTCTCTGTCTCTGTCTCTGTCTCTGTCTCTGTCCCTGTCTCTGTCTCTGTCTCTGTCTCTGTCCCTGTCTCTGTCACTGTCTCTGCCTCTGTCTCTGTCTCTGTCTCTGTCTCTGTCTCAGTCTCTGTCTCTGTCTCTGTCTTCGTCTCTGTCCCTGTCTCTGTCACTGTCTCTGTCTCTGTCTCTGTCGCTGTCTCTGTATCTGTCGCTGTCTCTATCTCTGTCGCTGTCTCCGTCTCTGTCCCTGTCTCTGTATCTGTCCCTGCCTCTGTCTCTGTCACTGACACTGTCTCTGTATCTGTCTCTGTCTCTGTCTCTGCCTCTGTATATGTCTCTGTCTCTGTTCCTGTCTCTATCTCTGTCCCTGTCTCTGTCTCTGTCTCTGTCTCCGTCTCTGTCTCTGTCCCTGTCTCTGTCCCTGTCCCTGTCTCTGTCTCTGTCTCTGTCTCTGTCTCTGTCTCTGTCTCTGTCTCTGTCTCTGTCTCTGTCTCTGTGCCAATGCCGGTGTCTCTGTGTCTGTGTCTCTGTCTCCGTGTCGCCTTCCTCTGTGTCTCTGTCTCTGTCGCCGTCTCTGTCTCTGTCTCTGTCTCTGTATATGTCTCTATCTATGTCTCTGTCTCTGTCTCTGTCTCTGTCTCTGCCACTGTCTCTGTCTCTGTCTCTGTCTCTGTCTGAGCCTCTGCCTCCACCTTAGTCACTGTCCCTCTCACTCTCTCTGTCTCTGTCTCTGTATATGTCTCTGTCTCTGTCTCTGTCCCTGTCTCTGTCACTGTCTCTGCCTCTGTCTCTGTCTCTGTCTCTGTCTCTGTCTCAGTCTCTGTCTCTGTCTCTGTCTTCGACTCTGTCCCTGTCTCTGTCACTGTCTCTGTCTCTGTCTCTGTCGCTGTCTCTGTATCTGTCCCTGTCTCTATCTCTGTCGCTGTCTCCGTCTCTGTCCCTGTCTCTGTATCTGTCTCTGTCACTTTCACTGTCACTGTCGCTCTCCCTGTCCCTGTCTCTGTATCTGTCCCTGCCTCTGTCTCTGTCACTGACACTGTCGCTGTCCCTGTCTCTGTCTCTGTCTCTGTCTCTGCCTCTGTCTCTGTATCTGTCTCTGTCCCTGTCTCTGTCTCTGTCTCTGCCTCTGTCTCTGTCTCTGTCTCTGCCTCTGTCTCTGTCTCTATCTCTGTCTCTGTCTCAGTCTCTGTCTCTGTCTCTGTCTCTGTCTCTGTCTCTGTCCCTGTCTCTGTCTCTGTCTCTGTCTCTGTCTCTGTCTTTGTCTCTGTGCCAATGCCGGTGTCTCTGTGTCTGTGTCTCTGTCTCCGTGTCGCCTTCCTCTGTGTCTCTGTCTCTGTCGCCGTCTCTGTCTCTGTCTCTGTCTCTGTATATGTCTCTATCTATGTCTCTGTCTCTGTCTCTGTCTCTGTCTCTGCCACTGTCTCTGTCTCTGTCTCTGTCTCTGTCTGAGCCTCTGCCTCCACCTTAGTCACTGTCCCTCTCACTCTCTCTGTCTCTGTCTCTGTATATGTCTCTGTATCTGTAGCTGTCTCTGTATATGTCTCTGTGTCTGTCGCTGTCTCTGTCTGTGTCTCTGTCTCTGTGTCTGTCCCTGTCTCTGTCTCTGTCACTGTCACTGTCGCTGTCTCTGTCGCTGTCTCTGTCTCTGTCTCTGTCTCTGTCTCTGTCTCTGTCTCTGTCTCAGTCTGTGTCTCTGTCCCTGTCTCTGTCCCTGTCCCTGTCTCTGTCTCTGTCCCTGTCTCTGTCTCTGTCTCTGTCTCTGTCTCTGTCTCTGCCTCTGTCCCTGTCCCTGTCTCTGTCCCTGTCCCTGTCTCTGTCTCTGTCTCTGTCTCTGTCACTGTCTCTGTCCCTGTCTCGGTCTCTGTCTCTGTCTCTGTCCCTGTCTCTGTCTCTGTCTCTGACTTTGTCTGTGTCTCGGTATGTGTCTCGGCCTCTGTCACTGTCTCTGTCTCTGTCTCTGTCTATGCCTCAGTGTCTCTGCCTCTGCCTCTGTCTCTGTCTCTGTCTCTGTCTGGGCCTCTGCCTCAACCTTAGTCACTGTCCCTCTCACTCTCTCTGTCTCTGTCTCTGTATATGTCTCTGTATCTGTCGCTGTCTCTGTATCTGTCGCTGTCTCTGTATATGTCTCTGCCTCTGTCTGTGTCTCTGTCTCTGTATCTGTCCCTGTCTCTGTCTCTGTCACTGTCACTGTCGCTGTCGCTGTCTCTGTCTCTGCCCCTGTCTCTGTCTCTGTCTCTGTGTCTGTCTCTGTCTCTGTCTCTGTCTCTGTCTCTGTCTCTGTCTCTGTCTCTGTCTCTGTCTCTGTCCCTGTCTCTGTCTCTGTTTCTGTCTCTGTCTCTGTCTCTGTCTCTGTCTCTGTCTCTGTCCCTGTCTCTGTCCCTGTCCCTGTCTCTGTCTCTGTCTCTGTCTCTGTCTCTGTCTCTGTCTCTGTCTCTGTCTCTGTCTCTGTCTCTGTCTCTGTCTCTGTCTCTGTCTCTGTCTCTGTCTCTGTCTTCGTCTCTGTCCCTTTCTCTGTCACTGTCTCTGTCTCTGTCTGTGTTTCTGTCCATGTCTCTGTTCCTGTCTCTGTCTCTGTCTCTGTCCCTGTCTCTGTCTCTGTCTCTGTCTCTGCCTCTGTCTCTGTCTCTGCCTCTGTCTCTGTCTCAGTCTCTGTCTCTGTCTTTGTCTCTGTCTCCGTCTCTGTCCCTGTCTCTGTCTCCGTTTCTGTCTCTGTCTCTGTCTCTGTCTCTGTCTCTATCTCTGTCTCTGTCTCCGTCTCTGTCTCTGTCTCTGTCTCTGTCTCTGTCTCTGTCTCTGTCTCTGTCTCTGTCTCTGTCTCTGTCTCTGTCTCTGTCTCTGTCTCTGTCTCTGTCTCTGTCTCTATCTCTGTCTATGCCTCAGTGTCTCTGCCTCTGCCTCTGTCTCTGTCTCTGTCTCTGTCTGGGCCTCTGCCTCAACCTTAGTCACTGTCCCTCTCACTCTCTCTGTCTCTGTCTCTGTATATGTCTCTGTATCTGTCGCTGTCTCTGTATATGTCTATGTATCTGTCCCTGCCTCTGTCTCTGTCACTGACTCTGTCGCTGTCCCTGTCTCTGTCTCTGTCTCTGTCTCTGTCTCTGTCTCTGTCTCTGTATCTGTCTCTGTCCCTGTCTCTGTCTCTGTCTCTGCCTCTGTCTCTGTCTCTGTCTCTGCCTCTCTCTCTGTCCCTGTCTCTGTCTCTGTCCCTGTCTCTGTCTCTGTCTCTGCCTCTGTCTCTGTCTCTGTCTCTGTCTCTGTCTCTGTCTCTGCCTCTGTCTCTGTCTCTATCTCTGTCTCTGTCTCTGTCTCAGTCTCTGTCTCTGTCTCTGTCTCTGTCTCTGTCTCTGTCCCTGTCTCTGTCTCTGTTTCTGTCTCTGTCTCTGTCTCTGTCTCTGTCTCTGTCTCTGTCCCTGTCTCTGTCCCTGTCCCTGTCTCTGTCTCTGTCTCTGTCTCTGTCTCTGTCTCTGTCTCTGTCTCTGTCTCTGTCTCTGTCTCTGTCTCTGTCTCTGTCTCTGTCTCTGTCTCTGTCTCTGTCTCTGTCTCTGTCTCTGTTTCTGTCTCTGTCTCTGTCTCTGTCCCTGTCTCTGTCTCTGTTTCTGTCTCTGTCTCTGTCTCTGTCTCTGTCTCTGTCTCTGTCCCTGTCTCTGTCCCTGTCCCTGTCTCTGTCTCTGTCTCTGTCTCTGTCTCTGTCTCTGTCTCTGTCTCTGTCTCTGTCTCTGTATCTGTCCCTGTCTCTGTCTCTGTCACTGTCACTGTCGCTGTCGCTGTCTCTGTCTCTGCCCCTGTCTCTGTCTCTGTCTCTGTGTCTGTCTCTGTCTCTGTCTCTGTCTCTGACTCCGTCTCTGTCTCTGTCTCTGTATATGTCTCTGTCTCTGTTCCTGTATCTATCTTTGTCCCTGTCTCTGTCTCTGTCACTATCTCTGCCTCTGTCTCTGTCTCTGTCTCTGTCTCTGTCCCTCTCTCTCTGATTGTGTCCCCGTCTCTGTCTCTGTCCCTCTCTCTCAGTCTCTGTCTCTGTCTGTGTCTCTGTCTCTGTCTCTGTCTCTGACTCTGTCTCTGTCTCTGTCTCTGTCTCCGTCTATGTATCTGTTTGTGTCTCTGTCCCTGTCTCTGTCGCTGTCTCTGTCTCTGTCTCTGTCTCTGTCTCTGTCTCGGTCTCTGTCTCTGTCTCTGTCTCTGTCTCTGTCTCTGTCTCTGTCTCTGTCTCTGTCTCTGTCTCTGTCTCTGTCTCTGTCTCTGTCTCTGTCTCTGTCTCTGTCTCTGTCTTCGTCTCTGTCCCTTTCTCTGTCACTGTCTCTGTCTCTGTCTGTGTTTCTGTCCATGTCTCTGTTCCTGTCTCTGTCTCTGTCTCTGTCTCTGTCTCTGTCCCTGTCTCTGTCTCTGTCTCTGTCTCTGTCCCTGTCTCTGTCACTGTCTCTGCCTCTGTCTCTGTCTCTGTCTCTGTCTCTGTCTCAGTCTCTGTCTCTGTCTCTGTCTTCGTCTCTGTCCCTGTCTCTGTCACTGTCTCTGTCTCTGTCTCTGTCTCTGTCGCTGTCTCTGTATCTACCCCTGTCTCTATCTCTGTCGCTGTCTCCGTCTCTGTCCCTGTCTCTGTATCTGTCTCTGTCACATTCACTGTCACTGTCGCTCTCCCTGTCCCTGTCTCTGTATCTGTCCCTGCCTCTGTCTCTGTCACTGACACTGTCGCTGTCCCTGTCTCTGTCTCTGTCTCTGTCACTGTCTCTGTCTCTGTCTCTGTCTCTGTATCTGTCTCTGTCCCTGTCTCTGTCTCTGTCTCTGCCTCTGTCTCTGTCTCTGTCTCTGCCTCTGTCTCTGTCTCTGTCTCTGTCTCTGTCTCAGTCTCTGTCTCTGTCTCTGTCTCTGTCTCTGTCTCTGTCCCTGTCTCTGTCTCTGTTTCTGTCTCTGTCTCTGTCTCTGTCTCTGTCTCTGTCTCTGTCCCTGTCTCTGTCCCTGTCCCTGTCTCTGTCTCTGTCTCTGTCTCTGTCTCTGTCTCTGTCTCTGTATCTGTCTCTGTCTCTGTCTCTGTCTCTGTCTCTGTCTCTGTCTCTGTCTCTGTCTCTGTCTCTGTCTCTGTCTCTGTCTCTGTCTTCGTCTCTGTCCCTTTCTCTGTCACTGTCTCTGTCTCTGTCTGTGTTTCTGTCCATGTCTCTGTTCCTGTCTCTGTCTCTGTCTCTGTCTCTGTCTCTGTCTCTGTCTCTGTCTCTGTCTCTGTCTCTGTCTCTGTCTCTGTCTCTGTCTCTGTCTCTGTCTCTGTCTCGGTCTCTGTCTCTGTCTCTGTCCCTGTCTCTGTCACTGTCTCTGCCTCTGTCTCTGTCTCTGTCTCTGTCTCAGTCTCTGTCTCTGTCTCTGTCTTCGTCTCTGTCCCTGTCTCTGTCACTGTCTCTGTCTCTGTCTCTGTCTCTGTCGCTGTCTCTGTATCTGTGCCTGTCTCTATCTCTGTCCCTGTCTCTGTCCCTGTCTCTGTCTCTGTCTCTGTCTCTGTCTCTGTCTCTGTCTCTGTCTCTGTCTCTGTCTCTGTCTCTGTCTCTGTCTCTGTCTCTGTCTCTGTCTCTGTCTCTGTCTCTGTCTCTGTCTCTGTCTCTGTCTCTGTCTCTGTCTCTGTCTCTGTCTCTGTCTCTGTCTCTGTCTCTGTCTCTGTCTCTGTCTCTGTCTCTGTCTCTTTCTCTGTCTCTGTCTCGGTCTCTGTCTCTGTCTCTGTCCCTGTCTCGGTCTCTGTCTCTGTCTCTGTCCCTGTCTCTGTCTCTGTCTCTGACTTTGTCTGTGTCTCGGTACGTGTCTCGGCCTCTGTCACTGTCTCTGTCTCTGTCTCTGTCTATGCCTCAGTGTCTCTGCCTCTGCCTCTGTCTCTGTCTCTGTCTCTGTCTGGGCCTCTGCCTCAACCTTAGTCACTGTCCCTCTCACTCTCTCTGTCTCTGTCTCTGTATATGTCTCTGTATCTGTCGCTGTCTCTGTATCTGTCGCTGTCTCTGTATATGTCTCTGCCTCTGTCTGTGTCTCTGTCTCTGTATCTGTCCCTGTCTCTGTCTCTGTCACTGTCACTGTCGCTGTCGCTGTCTCTGTCTCTGCCCCTGTCTCTGTCTCTGTCTCTGTCTCTGTCTCTGTCTCTGTGTCTGTCTCTGTCTCTGACTCTGTCTCTGTCTCTGTCTCTGTCTCTGTCTCCGTCTATGTATCTGTTTGTGTCTCTGTCCCTGTCTCTGTCGCTGTCTCTGTTTCTGTCCCTGTCCCTGTCTCTATCTCTGTCGCTGTCTCCGTCTCTGTCCCTGTCACTGTCTCTGTCTCTGTCTGTGTTTCTGTCCATGTCTCTGTCTCTGTCTCTGTCTCTGTCTCTGTCTCTGTCTCTGTCTCTGTCTCTGTCTCTGTCTCTGTCTCTGTCTCTGTCTCTGTCTCTGTCTCTGTCTCTGTCTCTGTCTCTGTCTCTGTCTCTGTCTCTGTCTCTGTCTCTGTCTCTGTCTCTGTCTCTGTCTCTGTCTCTGTCGCTGTCTCTGTCTCTGTCTCTGTCTCTGTCTCTGTCTTCGTCTCTGTCCCTGTCACTGTCTCTGTCTCTGTCTGTGTTTCTGTCCATGCCTCTGTTCCTGTCTCTGTCTCTGTCTCTGTCTCTGTCTCTGTCTCTGTCTCTGTCTCTGTCTCTGTCTCTGTCTCTGTCTCTGTCTCTGTCTCTGTCTCTCTCTGTCTCTGTGTCTGTCTCTGTCTCTGACTCTGTCTCTGTCTCTGTCTCTGTCTCTGTCTCCGTCTATGTATCTGTTTGTGTCTCTGTCCCTGTCTCTGTCGCTGTCTCTGTCTCTGTCCCTGTCCCTGTCTCTATCTCTGTCGCTGTCTCCGTCTCTGTCCCTGTCTCTGTATCTGTCTCTGTCACTTTCACTGTCACTGTCGCTGTCACTGTCTCTGTCTCTGTCTCTGTCTCCGTCTCTGTCTCTGTCTCTGTCTCTGTCTCTGTCCCTGTCTCTGTCACTGTCCCTGTCTCTGTCTCTGTCTCTGTCTCTGCCTCTGTCTCTGTCTCTGCCTCTGTCTCTGTCTCAGTCTCTGTCTCTGTCTCTGTCTCTGTCTCCGTCTCTGTCCCTGTCTCTGTCTCCGTTTCTGTCTCTGTCTCTGTCTCTGTCTCTGTCTCTGTCTCTGTCTCTGTCTCTGTCTCTGTCTCTGTCTCTGTCTCTGTCACTGTCCCTGTCTCTGTCCCTGTCTCTGTCCCTGTCCCTGTCTCTGTCTCTGTCTCTGTCTCTGTCTCTGTCTCTGTCTCTGTATCTGTCTCTGTCCCTGTCTCTGTCTCTGTCTCTGCCTCTGTCTCTGTCTCTGTCTCTGCCTCTGTCTCTGTCTCTGTCTCTGTCTCTGTCCCTGTCTCTGTCTCTGTCTCTGCCTCTGTCTCTGTCTCTGTCTCTGTCTCTGTCTCTGTCTCTGTCTCTGTCTCTGTCTCTGTCTCTGTCTCTGTCTCTGTCTCTGTCTTCGTCTCTGTCCCTTTCTCTGTCACTGTCTCTGTCTCTGTCTGTGTTTCTGTCCATGTCTCTGTTCCTGTCTCTGTCTCTGTCTCTGTCTCTGTCTCTGTCTCTGTCCCTGTCTCTGTCTCTGTCTCTGTCTCTGTCCCTGTCTCTGTCACTGTCTCTGCCTCTGTCTCTGTCTCTGTCTCTGTCTCTGTCTCAGTCTCTGTCTCTGTCTCTGTCTTCGTCTCTGTCCCTGTCTCTGTCACTGTCTCTGTCTCTGTCTCTGTCTCTGTCGCTGTCTCTGTATCTGTCCCTGTCTCTATCTCTGTCGCTGTCTCCGTCTCTGTCCCTGTCTCTGTATCTGTCTCTGTCACTTTCACTGTCACTGTCGCTCTCCCTGTCCCTGTCTCTGTATCTGTCCCTGCCTCTGTCTCTGTCACTGACACTGTCGCTGCCCCTGTCTCTGTCTCTGTCTCTGTCTCTGTCTCTGTCTCTGTATCTGTCTCTGTCCCTGTCTCTGTCTCTGTCTCTGCCTCTGTCTCTGTCTCTGTCTCTGCCTCTGTCTCTGTCTCTGTCTCTGTCTCTGTCTCAGTCTCTGTCTCTGTCTCTGTCTCTGTCTCTGTCTCTGTCCCTGTCCCTGTCTCTGTCTCTGTTTCTGTCTCTGTCTCTGTCTCTGTCTCTGTCTCTGTCCCTGTCCCTGTCCCTGTCTCTGTCTCTGTCTCTGTCTCTGTCTCTGTCTCTGTCTCTGTCTCTGTCTCTGTCTCTGTCTCTGTCTCTGTCTCTGTCTCTGTCTCTGTCTCTGTCTCTGTCTCTGTCTCTGTCTCTGTCTCTGTCTCTGTCTCTGTCTCTGTCTCTGTCTCTGTCTCTGTCTCTGTCTCTGTCTCTGTCTCTGTCTCTGTCTCTGTCTCTGTCTCTGTCTCTGTCTCTGTCTTCGTCTCTGTCCCTTTCTCTGTCACTGTCTCTGTCTCTGTCTGTGTTTCTGTCCATGTCTCTGTTCCTGTCTCTGTCTCTGTCTCTGTCTCTGTCTCTGTCTCTGTCTCTGTCTCTGCCTCTCTCTCTGTCCCTGTCTCTGTCTCTGTCCCTGTCTCTGTCTCTGTCTCTGCCTCTGTCTCTGTCTCTGTCTCTGTCTCTGTCTCTGTCTCTGTCTCTGTCTCTGTCTCTGTCTCTGTCTCTGTCTCTGTCTCTGTCTCTGTCTCTGTCTCTGTCTCTGTCTCTGTCTCTGTCTCTGTCTCTGTCTCTGTCTCTGTCTCTGTCTCTGTCTCTGTCTCTGTCTCTGTCTCTGTCTCTGTCTCTGTCTCTGTCTCTGTCTCTGTCTCTGTCTTCGTCTCTGTCCCTTTCTCTGTCACTGTCTCTGTCTCTGTCTGTGTTTCTGTCCATGGCCCTGTTCCTGTCTCTGTCCCTGTCTCTGTCTCTGTCTCTGTCCCTGTCTCTGTCTCTGTCTCTGTCTCTGTCCCTGTCTCTGTCACTGTCTCTGCCTCTGTCTCTGTCTCTGTCTCTGTCTCTGTCTCAGTCTCTGTCTCTGTCTCTGTCTTCGTCTCTGTCCCTGTCTCTGTCACTGTCTCTGTCTCTGTCTCTGTCGCTGTCTCTGTATCTGTCCCTGTCTCTATCTCTGTCGCTGTCTCCGTCTCTGTCCCTGTCTCTGTATCTGTCCCTGCCTCTGTCTCTGTCACTGACACTGTCTCTGTCTCTGTCTCTGTCTCTGTCTCTGCCTCTGTATATGTCTCTGTCTCTGTTCCTGTCTCTATCTCTGTCCCTGTCTCTGTCTCTGTCTCTGTCTCCGTCTCTGTCTCTGTCCCTGTCTCTGTCCCTGTCCCTGTCTCTGTCTCTGTCTCTGTCTCTGTCTCTGTCTCTGTCTCTGTCTCTGTCTCTGTCTCTGTCTCTGTGCCAATGCCGGTGTCTCTGTGTCTGTGTCTCTGTCTCCGTGTCGCCTTCCTCTGTGTCTCTGTCTCTGTCGCCGTCTCTGTCTCTGTCTCTGTCTCTGTATATGTCTCTATCTATGTCTCTGTCTCTGTCTCTGTCTCTGTCTCTGCCACTGTCTCTGTCTCTGTCTCTGTCTCTGTCTGAGCCTCTGCCTCCACCTTAGTCACTGTCCCTCTCACTCTCTCTGTCTCTGTCTCTGTATATGTCCCTGTCTCTGTCTCTGTCCCTGTCTCTGTCACTGTCTCTGCCTCTGTCTCTGTCTCTGTCTCTGTCTCTGTCTCAGTCTCTGTCTCTGTCTCTGTCTTCGACTCTGTCCCTGTCTCTGTCACTGTCTCTGTCTCTGTCTCTGTCGCTGTCTCTGTATCTGTCCCTGTCTCTATCTCTGTCGCTGTCTCCGTCTCTGTCCCTGTCTCTGTATCTGTCTCTGTCACTTTCACTGTCACTGTCGCTCTCCCTGTCCCTGTCTCTGTATCTGTCCCTGCCTCTGTCTCTGTCACTGACACTGTCGCTGTCCCTGTCTCTGTCTCTGTCTCTGTCTCTGCCTCTGTCTCTGTATCTGTCTCTGTCCCTGTCTCTGTCTCTGTCTCTGCCTCTGTCTCTGTCTCTGTCTCTGCCTCTGTCTCTGTCTCTATCTCTGTCTCTGTCTCAGTCTCTGTCTCTGTCTCTGTCTCTGTCTCTGTCTCTGTCCCTGTCTCTGTCTCTGTTTCTGTCTCTGTCTCTGTCTCTGTCTCTGTCTCTGTCTCCGTCTCTGTCTCTGTCCCTGTCTCTGTCCCTGTCCCTGTCTCTGTCTCTGTCTCTGTCTCTGTCTCTGTCTCTGTCTCTGTCTCTGTCTCTGTCTCTGTCTCTGTGCCAATGCCGGTGTCTCTGTGTCTGTGTCTCTGTCTCCGTGTCGCCTTCCTCTGTGTCTCTGTCTCTGTCGCCGTCTCTGTCTCTGTCTCTGTCTCTGTATATGTCTCTATCTATGTCTCTGTCTCTGTCTCTGTCTCTGTCTCTGCCACTGTCTCTGTCTCTGTCTCTGTCTCTGTCTGAGCCTCTGCCTCCACCTTAGTCACTGTCCCTCTCACTCTCTCTGTCTCTGTCTCTGTATATGTCTCTGTATCTGTAGCTGTCTCTGTATATGTCTCTGTCTCTGTCTCTGTCTCTGTCTCTGTCTCTGTCTCTGTCTCTGTCTTCGTCTCTGTCCCTTTCTCTGTCACTGTCTCTGTCTCTGTCTGTGTTTCTGTCCATGTCTCTGTTCCTGTCTCTGTCTCTGTCTCTGTCTCTGTCTCTGTCTCTGTCTCTGTCTCTGCCTCTCTCTCTGTCCCTGTCTCTGTCTCTGTCCCTGTCTCTGTCTCTGTCTCTGCCTCTGTCTCTGCCTCTGTCTCTGTCTCTGTCTCTGTCTCTGTCTCTGTCTCTGTCTCTGTCTCTGTCTCTGTCTCTGTCTCTGTCTCTGTCTCTGTCTCTGTCTCTGTCTCTGTCTCTGTCTCTGTCTCTGTCTCTGTCTCTGTCTCTGTCTCTGTCTCTGTCTCTGTCTCTGTCTCTGTCTCTGTCTTCGTCTCTGTCCCTTTCTCTGTCACTGTCTCTGTCTCTGTCTGTGTTTCTGTCCATGGCCCTGTTCCTGTCTCTGTCTCTGTCTCTGTCTCTGTCTCTGTCCCTGTCTCTGTCTCTGTCTCTGTCTCTGTCCCTGTCTCTGTCACTGTCTCTGCCTCTGTCTCTGTCTCTGTCTCTGTCTCTGTCTCAGTCTCTGTCTCTGTCTCTGTCTTCGTCTCTGTCCCTGTCTCTGTCACTGTCTCTGTCTCTGTCTCTGTCGCTGTCTCTGTATCTGTCCCTGTCTCTATCTCTGTCGCTGTCTCCGTCTCTGTCCCTGTCTCTGTATCTGTCCCTGCCTCTGTCTCTGTCACTGACACTGTCTCTGTCTCTGTCTCTGTCTCTGTCTCTGCCTCTGTATATGTCTCTGTCTCTGTTCCTGTCTCTATCTCTGTCCCTGTCTCTGTCTCTGTCTCTGTCTCCGTCTCTGTCTCTGTCCCTGTCTCTGTCCCTGTCCCTGTCTCTGTCTCTGTCTCTGTCTCTGTCTCTGTCTCTGTCTCTGTCTCTGTCTCTGTCTCTGTCTCTGTGCCAATGCCGGTGTCTCTGTGTCTGTGTCTCTGTCTCCGTGTCGCCTTCCTCTGTGTCTCTGTCTCTGTCGCCGTCTCTGTCTCTGTCTCTGTCTCTGTATATGTCTCTATCTATGTCTCTGTCTCTGTCTCTGTCTCTGTCTCTGCCACTGTCTCTGTCTCTGTCTCTGTCTCTGTCTGAGCCTCTGCCTCCACCTTAGTCACTGTCCCTCTCACTCTCTCTGTCTCTGTCTCTGTATATGTCCCTGTCTCTGTCTCTGTCCCTGTCTCTGTCACTGTCTCTGCCTCTGTCTCTGTCTCTGTCTCTGTCTCTGTCTCTGTCTCAGTCTCTGTCTCTGTCTCTGTCTTCGACTCTGTCCCTGTCTCTGTCACTGTCTCTGTCTCTGTCTCTGTCTCTGTCGCTGTCTCTGTATCTGTCCCTGTCTCTATCTCTGTCGCTGTCTCCGTCTCTGTCCCTGTCTCTGTATCTGTCTCTGTCACTTTCACTGTCACTGTCGCTCTCCCTGTCCCTGTCTCTGTATCTGTCCCTGCCTCTGTCTCTGTCACTGACACTGTCGCTGTCCCTGTCTCTGTCTCTGTCTCTGTCTCTGCCTCTGTCTCTGTATCTGTCTCTGTCCCTGTCTCTGTCTCTGTCTCTGCCTCTGTCTCTGTCTCTGTCTCTGCCTCTGTCTCTGTCTCTATCTCTGTCTCTGTCTCAGTCTCTGTCTCTGTCTCTGTCTCTGTCTCTGTCTCTGTCCCTGTCTCTGTCTCTGTTTCTGTCTCTGTCTCTGTCTCTGTCTCTGTCTCTGTCTCCGTCTCTGTCTCTGTCCCTGTCTCTGTCCCTGTCCCTGTCTCTGTCTCTGTCTCTGTCTCTGTCTCTGTCTCTGTCTCTGTCTCTGTCTCTGTCTCTGTGCCAATGCCGGTGTCTCTGTGTCTGTGTCTCTGTCTCCGTGTCGCCTTCCTCTGTGTCTCTGTCTCTGTCGCCGTCTCTGTCTCTGTCTCTGTCTCTGTATATGTCTCTATCTATGTCTCTGTCTCTGTCTCTGTCTCTGTCTCTGCCACTGTCTCTGTCTCTGTCTCTGTCTCTGTCTGAGCCTCTGCCTCCACCTTAGTCACTGTCCCTCTCACTCTCTCTGTCTCTGTCTCTGTATATGTCTCTGTATCTGTAGCTGTCTCTGTATATGTCTCTGTGTCTGTCGCTGTCTCTGTCTGTGTCTCTGTCTCTGTGTCTGTCCCTGTCTCTGTCTCTGTCACTGTCACTGTCGCTGTCTCTGTCGCTGTCTCTGTCTCTGTCTCTGTCTCTGTCTCTGTCTCTGTCTCAGTCTCTGTCTCTGTCCCTGTCTCTGTCCCTGTCCCTGTCTCTGTCTCTGTCCCTGTCTCTGTCTCTGTCTCTGTCTCTGTCTCTGTCTCTGCCTCTGTCCCTGTCCCTGTCTCTGTCCCTGTCCCTGTCTCTGTCTCTGTCTCTGTCTCTGTCACTGTCTCTGTCCCTGTCTCGGTCTCTGTCGCTGTCTCTGTCCCTGTCTCTGTCTCTGTCTCTGACTTTGTCTGTGTCTCGGTATGTGTCTCGGCCTCTGTCACTGTCTCTGTCTCTGTCTCTGTCTATGCCTCAGTGTCTCTGCCTCTGCCTCTGTCTCTGTCTCTGTCTCTGTCTGGGCCTCTGCCTCAACCTTAGTCACTGTCCCTCTCACTCTCTCTGTCTCTGTCTCTGTATATGTCTCTGTATCTGTCGCTGTCTCTGTATCTGTCGCTGTCTCTGTATCTGTCGCTGTCTCTGTATATGTCTCTGCCTCTGTCTGTGTCTCTGTCTCTGTATCTGTCCCTGTCTCTGTCTCTGTCACTGTCACTGTCGCTGTCGCTGTCTCTGTCTCTGCCCCTGTCTCTGTCTCTGTCTCTGTGTCTGTCTCTGTCTCTGTCTCTGTCTCTGTCTCTGTCTCTGTCTCTGTCCCTGTCTCTGTCTCTGTTTCTGTCTCTGTCTCTGTCTCTGTCTCTGTCTCTGTCTCTGTCCCTGTCTCTGTCCCTGTCCCTGTCTCTGTCTCTGTCTCTGTCTCTGTCTCTGTCTCTGTCTCTGTCTCTGTCTCTGTCTCTGTCTCTGTCTCTGTCTCTGTCTCTGTCTCTGTCTCTGTCTCTGTCTCTGTCTCTGTCTCTGTCTCTGTCTTCGTCTCTGTCCCTTTCTCTGTCACTGTCTCTGTCTCTGTCTGTGTTTCTGTCCATGTCTCTGTTCCTGTCTCTGTCTCTGTCTCTGTCCCTGTCTCTGTCTCTGTCTCTGTCTCTGCCTCTGTCTCTGTCTCTGCCTCTGTCTCTGTCTCAGTCTCTGTCTCTGTCTTTGTCTCTGTCTCCGTCTCTGTCCCTGTCTCTGTCTCCGTTTCTGTCTCTGTCTCTGTCTCTGTCTCTGTCTCTGTCTCTGTCTCTGTCTCCGTCTCTGTCTCTGTCCCTGTCTCTGTCCCTGTCCCTGTCTCTGTCTCTGTCTCTGTCTCTGTCTCTGTCTCTGTCTCTGTCTCTGTCTCTGTCTCTGTCTCTGTCTCTGTCTCTGTCTCTGTCTCTGTCTCTGTCTCTGTCTCTGTCTCTGTCTCTGTCTCTGTCTCTGTCTCTGTCTCTGTCTCTATCTCTGTCTATGCCTCAGTGTCTCTGCCTCTGCCTCTGTCTCTGTCTCTGTCTCTGTCTGGGCCTCTGCCTCAACCTTAGTCACTGTCCCTCTCACTCTCTCTGTCTCTGTCTCTGTATATGTCTCTGTATCTGTCGCTGTCTCTGTATATGTCTATGTATCTGTCCCTGCCTCTGTCTCTGTCACTGAATCTGTCGCTGTCCCTGTCTCTGTCTCTGTCTCTGTCTCTGTCTCTGTCTCTGTATCTGTCTCTGTCCCTGTCTCTGTCTCTGTCTCTGCCTCTGTCTCTGTCTCTGTCTCTGCCTCTCTCTCTGTCCCTGTCTCTGTCTCTGTCCCTGTCTCTGTCTCTGTCTCTGCCTCTGTCTCTGTCTCTGTCTCTGTCTCTGTCTCTGTCTCTGCCTCTGTCTCTGTCTCTATCTCTGTCTCTGTCTCTGTCTCAGTCTCTGTCTCTGTCTCTGTCTCTGTCTCTGTCTCTGTCCCTGTCTCTGTCTCTGTTTCTGTCTCTGTCTCTGTCTCTGTCTCTGTCTCTGTCTCTGTCCCTGTCTCTGTCCCTGTCCCTGTCTCTGTCTCTGTCTCTGTCTCTGTCTCTGTCTCTGTCTCTGTCTCTGTCTCTGTCTCTGTCTCTGTCTCTGTCTCTGTCTCTGTCTCTGTCTCTGTCTCTGTCTCTGTCCCTGTCTCTGTCACTGTCTCTGCCTCTGTCTCTGTCTCTGTCTCTGTCTCTGTCTCTGTCTCAGTCTCTGTCTCTGTCTCTGTCTTCGTCTCTGTCCCTGTCTCGGTCTCTGTCTCTGTCTCTGTCCCTGTCTCTGTCTCTGTCTCTGGCTTTGTCTCTGTCTCGGTATGTGTCTCGGCATCTGTCACTGTCTCTGTCTCTGTCTCTGTCTCTGTCTCTGTCTCTGTCTCTGTCTCTGTCTCTGTCTCTCTCTCTGTCTCTGTCTCTGTCTCTGTCTCTGTCTCTGTCTCTGTCTCCGTCTATGTATCTGTTTGTGTCTCTGTCCCTGTCTCTGCCGCTGTCTCTGTCTCTGTCTCTGTCTCTGTCTCTGTCTCGGTCTCTGTCTCTGTCTCTGTCTCTGTCTCTGTCTCTGTCTCTGTCTCTGTCTCTGTCTCTGTCTCTGTCTCTGTCTCTGTCTCTGTCTCTGTCTCTGTCTCTGTCTCTGTCTTCGTCTCTGTCCCTTTCTCTGTCACTGTCTCTGTCTCTGTCTGTGTTTCTGTCCATGTCTCTGTTCCTGTCTCTGTCTCTGTCTCTGTCTCTGTCTCTGTCCCTGTCTCTGTCTCTGTCTCTGTCTCTGTCCCTGTCTCTGTCACTGTCTCTGCCTCTGTCTCTGTCTCTGTCTCTGTCTCTGTCTCAGTCTCTGTCTCTGTCTCTGTCTTCGTCTCTGTCCCTGTCTCTGTCACTGTCTCTGTCTCTGTCTCTGTCTCTGTCGCTGTCTCTGTATCTATCCCTGTCTCTATCTCTGTCGCTGTCTCCGTCTCTGTCCCTGTCTCTGTATCTGTCTCTGTCACATTCACTGTCACTGTCGCTCTCCCTGTCCCTGTCTCTGTATCTGTCCCTGCCTCTGTCTCTGTCACTGACACTGTCGCTGTCCCTGTCTCTGTCTCTGTCTCTGTCACTGTCTCTGTCCCTGTCTCTGTCTCTGTATCTGTCTCTGTCCCTGTCTCTGTCTCTGTCTCTGCCTCTGTCTCTGTCTCTGTCTCTGCCTCTGTCTCTGTCTCTGTCTCTGTCTCTGTCTCAGTCTCTGTCTCTGTCTCTGTCTCTGTCTCTGTCTCTGTCCCTGTCTCTGTCTCTGTTTCTGTCTCTGTCTCTGTCTCTGTCTCTGTCTCTGTCTCTGTCCCTGTCTCTGTCCCTGTCCCTGTCTCTGTCTCTGTCTCTGTCTCTGTCTCTGTCTCTGTCTCTGTCTCTGTCTCTGTCTCTGTCTCTGTCTCTGTCTCTGTCTCTGTCTCTGTCTCTGTCTCTGTCTCTGTCTCTGTCTTCGTCTCTGTCCCTTTCTCTGTCACTGTCTCTGTCTCTGTCTGTGTTTCTGTCCATGTCTCTGTTCCTGTCTCTGTCTCTGTCTCTGTCTCTGTGTCTGTCTCTGTCTCTGTCTCTGTCTCTGACTCCGTCTCTGTCTCTGTCTCTGTATATGTCTCTGTCTCTGTTCCTGTCTCTATCTTTGTCCCTGTCTCTGTCTCTGTCACTATCTCTGTGTCTGTCTCTGTCTCTGTCTCTGTCTCTGACTCCGTCTCTGTCTCTGTCTCTGTATATGTCTCTGTCTCTGTTCCTGTCTCTATCTTTGTCCCTGTCTCTGTCTCTGTCACTATCTCTGTCTCTGTCTCTGTCTCTGTCTCTGTCTCTGTCCCTCTCTCTCTGATTGTGTCCCCGTCTCTGTCTCTGTCCCTCTCTCTCAGTCTCTGTCTCTGTCTGTGTCTCTGTCTCTGTCTCTGTCTCTGACTCTGTCTCTGTCTCTGTCTCTGTCTCCGTCTATGTATCTGTTTGTGTCTCTGTCCCTGTCTCTGTCGCTGTCTCTGTCTCTGTCTCTGTCTCTGTCTCTGTCTCGGTCTCTGTCTCTGTCTCTGTCTCTGTCTCTGTCTCTGTCTCTGTCTCTGTCTCTGTCTCTGTCTCTGTCTCTGTCTCTGTCTCTGTCTCTGTCTCTGTCTCTGTCTCTGTCTCTGTCTCTGTCTTCGTCTCTGTCCCTTTCTCTGTCACTGTCTCTGTCTCTGTCTCTGTCTCTGTCCATGTCTCTGTTCCTGTCTCTGTCTCTGTCTCTGTCTCTGTCTCTGTCCCTGTCTCTGTCTCTGTCTCTGTCTCTGTCCCTGTCTCTGTCACTGTCTCTGCCTCTGTCTCTGTCTCTGTCTCTGTCTCTGTCTCAGTCTCTGTCTCTGTCTCTGTCTTCGTCTCTGTCCCTGTCTCTGTCACTGTCTCTGTCTCTGTCTCTGTCTCTGTCGCTGTCTCTGTATCTACCCCTGTCTCTATCTCTGTCGCTGTCTCCGTCTCTGTCCCTGTCTCTGTATCTGTCTCTGTCACATTCACTGTCACTGTCGCTCTCCCTGTCCCTGTCTCTGTATCTGTCCCTGCCTCTGTCTCTGTCACTGACACTGTCGCTGTCCCTGTCTCTGTCTCTGTCTCTGTCACTGTCTCTGTCTCTGTCTCTGTCTCTGTATCTGTCTCTGTCCCTGTCTCTGTCTCTGTCTCTGTCTCTGTCTCTGTCTCTGTCTCTGTCTCTGTCTCTGTCTCTGTCTCTGTCTCTGTCTCTGTCTCTGTCTCTGTCTCTGTCTCTGTCTCTGTCTCTGTCTCTGTCTCTGTCTCTGTCTCTGTCTCTGTCTTCGTCTCTGTCCCTTTCTCTGTCACTGTCTCTGTCTCTGTCTGTGTTTCTGTCCATGTCTCTGTTCCTGTCTCTGTCTCTGTCTCTGTCTCTGTCTCTGTCTCTGTCTCTGTCTCTGCCTCTCTCTCTGTCCCTGTCTCTGTCTCTGTCCCTGTCTCTGTCTCTGTCTCTGCCTCTGTCTCTGTCTCTGTCTCTGTCTCTGTCTCTGTCTCTGTCTCTGTCTCTGTCTCTGTCTCTGTCTCTGTCTCTGTCTCTGTCTCTGTCTCTGTCTCTGTCTCTGTCTCTGTCTCTGTCTCTGTCTCTGTCTCTGTCTCTGTCTCTGTCTCTGTCTCTGTCTCTGTCTCTGTCTCTGTCTCTGTCTCTGTCTCTGTCTCTGTCTTCGTCTCTGTCCCTTTCTCTGTCACTGTCTCTGTCTCTGTCTGTGTTTCTGTCCATGGCCCTGTTCCTGTCTCTGTCCCTGTCTCTGTCTCTGTCTCTGTCCCTGTCTCTGTCTCTGTCTCTGTCTCTGTCCCTGTCTCTGTCACTGTCTCTGCCTCTGTCTCTGTCTCTGTCTCTGTCTCTGTCTCAGTCTCTGTCTCTGTCTCTGTCTTCGTCTCTGTCCCTGTCTCTGTCACTGTCTCTGTCTCTGTCTCTGTCGCTGTCTCTGTATCTGTCCCTGTCTCTATCTCTGTCGCTGTCTCCGTCTCTGTCCCTGTCTCTGTATCTGTCCCTGCCTCTGTCTCTGTCACTGACACTGTCTCTGTCTCTGTCTCTGTCTCTGTCTCTGCCTCTGTATATGTCTCTGTCTCTGTTCCTGTCTCTATCTCTGTCCCTGTCTCTGTCTCTGTCTCTGTCTCCGTCTCTGTCTCTGTCCCTGTCTCTGTCCCTGTCCCTGTCTCTGTCTCTGTCTCTGTCTCTGTCTCTGTCTCTGTCTCTGTCTCTGTCTCTGTCTCTGTCTCTGTGCCAATGCCGGTGTCTCTGTGTCTGTGTCTCTGTCTCCGTGTCGCCTTCCTCTGTGTCTCTGTCTCTGTCGCCGTCTCTGTCTCTGTCTCTGTCTCTGTATATGTCTCTATCTATGTCTCTGTCTCTGTCTCTGTCTCTGTCTCTGCCACTGTCTCTGTCTCTGTCTCTGTCTCTGTCTGAGCCTCTGCCTCCACCTTAGTCACTGTCCCTCTCACTCTCTCTGTCTCTGTCTCTGTATATGTCCCTGTCTCTGTCTCTGTCCCTGTCTCTGTCACTGTCTCTGCCTCTGTCTCTGTCTCTGTCTCTGTCTCTGTCTCAGTCTCTGTCTCTGTCTCTGTCTTCGACTCTGTCCCTGTCTCTGTCACTGTCTCTGTCTCTGTCTCTGTCGCTGTCTCTGTATCTGTCCCTGTCTCTATCTCTGTCGCTGTCTCCGTCTCTGTCCCTGTCTCTGTATCTGTCTCTGTCACTTTCACTGTCACTGTCGCTCTCCCTGTCCCTGTCTCTGTATCTGTCCCTGCCTCTGTCTCTGTCACTGACACTGTCGCTGTCCCTGTCTCTGTCTCTGTCTCTGTCTCTGCCTCTGTCTCTGTATCTGTCTCTGTCCCTGTCTCTGTCTCTGTCTCTGCCTCTGTCTCTGTCTCTGTCTCTGCCTCTGTCTCTGTCTCTATCTCTGTCTCTGTCTCAGTCTCTGTCTCTGTCTCTGTCTCTGTCTCTGTCTCTGTCCCTGTCTCTGTCTCTGTTTCTGTCTCTGTCTCTGTCTCTGTCTCTGTCTCTGTCTCCGTCTCTGTCTCTGTCCCTGTCTCTGTCCCTGTCCCTGTCTCTGTCTCTGTCTCTGTCTCTGTCTCTGTCTCTGTCTCTGTCTCTGTCTCTGTCTCTGTCTCTGTGCCAATGCCGGTGTCTCTGTGTCTGTGTCTCTGTCTCCGTGTCGCCTTCCTCTGTGTCTCTGTCTCTGTCGCCGTCTCTGTCTCTGTCTCTGTCTCTGTATATGTCTCTATCTATGTCTCTGTCTCTGTCTCTGTCTCTGTCTCTGCCACTGTCTCTGTCTCTGTCTCTGTCTCTGTCTGAGCCTCTGCCTCCACCTTAGTCACTGTCCCTCTCACTCTCTCTGTCTCTGTCTCTGTATATGTCTCTGTATCTGTAGCTGTCTCTGTATATGTCTCTGTCTCTGTCTCTGTCTCTGTCTCTGTCTCTGTCTCTGTCTCTGTCTTCGTCTCTGTCCCTTTCTCTGTCACTGTCTCTGTCTCTGTCTGTGTTTCTGTCCATGTCTCTGTTCCTGTCTCTGTCTCTGTCTCTGTCTCTGTCTCTGTCTCTGTCTCTGTCTCTGCCTCTCTCTCTGTCCCTGTCTCTGTCTCTGTCCCTGTCTCTGTCTCTGTCTCTGCCTCTGTCTCTGCCTCTGTCTCTGTCTCTGTCTCTGTCTCTGTCTCTGTCTCTGTCTCTGTCTCTGTCTCTGTCTCTGTCTCTGTCTCTGTCTCTGTCTCTGTCTCTGTCTCTGTCTCTGTCTCTGTCTCTGTCTCTGTCTCTGTCTCTGTCTCTGTCTCTGTCTCTGTCTCTGTCTCTGTCTCTGTCTTCGTCTCTGTCCCTTTCTCTGTCACTGTCTCTGTCTCTGTCTGTGTTTCTGTCCATGGCCCTGTTCCTGTCTCTGTCTCTGTCTCTGTCTCTGTCTCTGTCCCTGTCTCTGTCTCTGTCTCTGTCTCTGTCCCTGTCTCTGTCACTGTCTCTGCCTCTGTCTCTGTCTCTGTCTCTGTCTCTGTCTCAGTCTCTGTCTCTGTCTCTGTCTTCGTCTCTGTCCCTGTCTCTGTCACTGTCTCTGTCTCTGTCTCTGTCGCTGTCTCTGTATCTGTCCCTGTCTCTATCTCTGTCGCTGTCTCCGTCTCTGTCCCTGTCTCTGTATCTGTCCCTGCCTCTGTCTCTGTCACTGACACTGTCTCTGTCTCTGTCTCTGTCTCTGTCTCTGCCTCTGTATATGTCTCTGTCTCTGTTCCTGTCTCTATCTCTGTCCCTGTCTCTGTCTCTGTCTCTGTCTCCGTCTCTGTCTCTGTCCCTGTCTCTGTCCCTGTCCCTGTCTCTGTCTCTGTCTCTGTCTCTGTCTCTGTCTCTGTCTCTGTCTCTGTCTCTGTCTCTGTCTCTGTGCCAATGCCGGTGTCTCTGTGTCTGTGTCTCTGTCTCCGTGTCGCCTTCCTCTGTGTCTCTGTCTCTGTCGCCGTCTCTGTCTCTGTCTCTGTCTCTGTATATGTCTCTATCTATGTCTCTGTCTCTGTCTCTGTCTCTGTCTCTGCCACTGTCTCTGTCTCTGTCTCTGTCTCTGTCTGAGCCTCTGCCTCCACCTTAGTCACTGTCCCTCTCACTCTCTCTGTCTCTGTCTCTGTATATGTCCCTGTCTCTGTCTCTGTCCCTGTCTCTGTCACTGTCTCTGCCTCTGTCTCTGTCTCTGTCTCTGTCTCTGTCTCTGTCTCAGTCTCTGTCTCTGTCTCTGTCTTCGACTCTGTCCCTGTCTCTGTCACTGTCTCTGTCTCTGTCTCTGTCTCTGTCGCTGTCTCTGTATCTGTCCCTGTCTCTATCTCTGTCGCTGTCTCCGTCTCTGTCCCTGTCTCTGTATCTGTCTCTGTCACTTTCACTGTCACTGTCGCTCTCCCTGTCCCTGTCTCTGTATCTGTCCCTGCCTCTGTCTCTGTCACTGACACTGTCGCTGTCCCTGTCTCTGTCTCTGTCTCTGTCTCTGCCTCTGTCTCTGTATCTGTCTCTGTCCCTGTCTCTGTCTCTGTCTCTGCCTCTGTCTCTGTCTCTGTCTCTGCCTCTGTCTCTGTCTCTATCTCTGTCTCTGTCTCAGTCTCTGTCTCTGTCTCTGTCTCTGTCTCTGTCTCTGTCCCTGTCTCTGTCTCTGTTTCTGTCTCTGTCTCTGTCTCTGTCTCTGTCTCTGTCTCCGTCTCTGTCTCTGTCCCTGTCTCTGTCCCTGTCCCTGTCTCTGTCTCTGTCTCTGTCTCTGTCTCTGTCTCTGTCTCTGTCTCTGTCTCTGTCTCTGTGCCAATGCCGGTGTCTCTGTGTCTGTGTCTCTGTCTCCGTGTCGCCTTCCTCTGTGTCTCTGTCTCTGTCGCCGTCTCTGTCTCTGTCTCTGTCTCTGTATATGTCTCTATCTATGTCTCTGTCTCTGTCTCTGTCTCTGTCTCTGCCACTGTCTCTGTCTCTGTCTCTGTCTCTGTCTGAGCCTCTGCCTCCACCTTAGTCACTGTCCCTCTCACTCTCTCTGTCTCTGTCTCTGTATATGTCTCTGTATCTGTAGCTGTCTCTGTATATGTCTCTGTGTCTGTCGCTGTCTCTGTCTGTGTCTCTGTCTCTGTGTCTGTCCCTGTCTCTGTCTCTGTCACTGTCACTGTCGCTGTCTCTGTCGCTGTCTCTGTCTCTGTCTCTGTCTCTGTCTCTGTCTCTGTCTCAGTCTCTGTCTCTGTCCCTGTCTCTGTCCCTGTCCCTGTCTCTGTCTCTGTCCCTGTCTCTGTCTCTGTCTCTGTCTCTGTCTCTGTCTCTGCCTCTGTCCCTGTCCCTGTCTCTGTCCCTGTCCCTGTCTCTGTCTCTGTCTCTGTCTCTGTCACTGTCTCTGTCCCTGTCTCGGTCTCTGTCGCTGTCTCTGTCCCTGTCTCTGTCTCTGTCTCTGACTTTGTCTGTGTCTCGGTATGTGTCTCGGCCTCTGTCACTGTCTCTGTCTCTGTCTCTGTCTATGCCTCAGTGTCTCTGCCTCTGCCTCTGTCTCTGTCTCTGTCTCTGTCTGGGCCTCTGCCTCAACCTTAGTCACTGTCCCTCTCACTCTCTCTGTCTCTGTCTCTGTATATGTCTCTGTATCTGTCGCTGTCTCTGTATCTGTCGCTGTCTCTGTATCTGTCGCTGTCTCTGTATATGTCTCTGCCTCTGTCTGTGTCTCTGTCTCTGTATCTGTCCCTGTCTCTGTCTCTGTCACTGTCACTGTCGCTGTCGCTGTCTCTGTCTCTGCCCCTGTCTCTGTCTCTGTCTCTGTGTCTGTCTCTGTCTCTGTCTCTGTCTCTGTCTCTGTCTCTGTCTCTGTCCCTGTCTCTGTCTCTGTTTCTGTCTCTGTCTCTGTCTCTGTCTCTGTCTCTGTCTCTGTCCCTGTCTCTGTCCCTGTCCCTGTCTCTGTCTCTGTCTCTGTCTCTGTCTCTGTCTCTGTCTCTGTCTCTGTCTCTGTCTCTGTCTCTGTCTCTGTCTCTGTCTCTGTCTCTGTCTCTGTCTCTGTCTCTGTCTCTGTCTCTGTCTCTGTCTTCGTCTCTGTCCCTTTCTCTGTCACTGTCTCTGTCTCTGTCTGTGTTTCTGTCCATGTCTCTGTTCCTGTCTCTGTCTCTGTCTCTGTCCCTGTCTCTGTCTCTGTCTCTGTCTCTGCCTCTGTCTCTGTCTCTGCCTCTGTCTCTGTCTCAGTCTCTGTCTCTGTCTTTGTCTCTGTCTCCGTCCCTGTCTCTGTCTCTGTCTCTGTCTCTGTCTCTGTCTCTGTCTCTGTCTCTGTCTCTGTCTCTGTGCCAATGCCGGTGTCTCTGTGTCTGTGTCTCTGTCTCCGTGTCGCCTTCCTCTGTGTCTCTGTCTCTGTCGCCGTCTCTGTCTCTGTCTCTGTCTCTGTATATGTCTCTATCTATGTCTCTGTCTCTGTCTCTGTCTCTGTCTCTGCCACTGTCTCTGTCTCTGTCTCTGTCTCTGTCTGAGCCTCTGCCTCCACCTTAGTCACTGTCCCTCTCACTCTCTCTGTCTCTGTCTCTGTATATGTCTCTGTATCTGTAGCTGTCTCTGTATATGTCTCTGTGTCTGTCGCTGTCTCTGTCTGTGTCTCTGTCTCTGTGTCTGTCCCTGTCTCTGTCTCTGTCACTGTCACTGTCGCTGTCTCTGTCGCTGTCTCTGTCTCTGTCTCTGTCTCTGTCTCTGTCTCTGTCTCAGTCTCTGTCTCTGTCCCTGTCTCTGTCCCTGTCCCTGTCTCTGTCTCTGTCCCTGTCTCTGTCTCTGTCTCTGTCTCTGTCTCTGTCTCTGCCTCTGTCCCTGTCCCTGTCTCTGTCCCTGTCCCTGTCTCTGTCTCTGTCTCTGTCTCTGTCACTGTCTCTGTCCCTGTCTCGGTCTCTGTCGCTGTCTCTGTCCCTGTCTCTGTCTCTGTCTCTGACTTTGTCTGTGTCTCGGTATGTGTCTCGGCCTCTGTCACTGTCTCTGTCTCTGTCTCTGTCTATGCCTCAGTGTCTCTGCCTCTGCCTCTGTCTCTGTCTCTGTCTCTGTCTGGGCCTCTGCCTCAACCTTAGTCACTGTCCCTCTCACTCTCTCTGTCTCTGTCTCTGTATATGTCTCTGTATCTGTCGCTGTCTCTGTATCTGTCGCTGTCTCTGTATCTGTCGCTGTCTCTGTATATGTCTCTGCCTCTGTCTGTGTCTCTGTCTCTGTATCTGTCCCTGTCTCTGTCTCTGTCACTGTCACTGTCGCTGTCGCTGTCTCTGTCTCTGCCCCTGTCTCTGTCTCTGTCTCTGTGTCTGTCTCTGTCTCTGTCTCTGTCTCTGTCTCTGTCTCTGTCTCTGTCCCTGTCTCTGTCTCTGTTTCTGTCTCTGTCTCTGTCTCTGTCTCTGTCTCTGTCTCTGTCCCTGTCTCTGTCCCTGTCCCTGTCTCTGTCTCTGTCTCTGTCTCTGTCTCTGTCTCTGTCTCTGTCTCTGTCTCTGTCTCTGTCTCTGTCTCTGTCTCTGTCTCTGTCTCTGTCTCTGTCTCTGTCTCTGTCTCTGTCTCTGTCTCTGTCTTCGTCTCTGTCCCTTTCTCTGTCACTGTCTCTGTCTCTGTCTGTGTTTCTGTCCATGTCTCTGTTCCTGTCTCTGTCTCTGTCTCTGTCCCTGTCTCTGTCTCTGTCTCTGTCTCTGCCTCTGTCTCTGTCTCTGCCTCTGTCTCTGTCTCAGTCTCTGTCTCTGTCTTTGTCTCTGTCTCCGTCTCTGTCCCTGTCTCTGTCTCCGTTTCTGTCTCTGTCTCTGTCTCTGTCTCTGTCTCTGTCTCTGTCTCTGTCTCCGTCTCTGTCTCTGTCCCTGTCTCTGTCCCTGTCCCTGTCTCTGTCTCTGTCTCTGTCTCTGTCTCTGTCTCTGTCTCTGTCTCTGTCTCTGTCTCTGTCTCTGTCTCTGTCTCTGTCTCTGTCTCTGTCTCTGTCTCTGTCTCTGTCTCTGTCTCTGTCTCTGTCTCTGTCTCTGTCTCTGTCTCTATCTCTGTCTATGCCTCAGTGTCTCTGCCTCTGCCTCTGTCTCTGTCTCTGTCTCTGTCTCTGTCTCTGTCTCTGTCTCTGTCTCTGTCTCTGTCTCTGTCTCTGTCTCTGTCTCTGTCTCTGTCTCTGTCTCTGTCTCTGTCTCTGTCCCTGTCTCTGTCACTGTCTCTGCCTCTGTCTCTGTCTCTGTCTCTGTCTCTGTCTCTGTCTCAGTCTCTGTCTCTGTCTCTGTCTTCGTCTCTGTCCCTGTCTCGGTCTCTGTCTCTGTCTCTGTCCCTGTCTCTGTCTCTGTCTCTGGCTTTGTCTCTGTCTCGGTATGTGTCTCGGCATCTGTCACTGTCTCTGTCTCTGTCTCTGTCTCTGTCTCTGTCTCTGTCTCTGTCTCTGTCTCTGTCTCTCTCTCTGTCTCTGTCTCTGTCTCTGTCTCTGTCTCTGTCTCTGTCTCCGTCTATGTATCTGTTTGTGTCTCTGTCCCTGTCTCTGCCGCTGTCTCTGTCTCTGTCTCTGTCTCTGTCTCTGTCTCGGTCTCTGTCTCTGTCTCTGTCTCTGTCTCTGTCTCTGTCTCTGTCTCTGTCTCTGTCTCTGTCTCTGTCTCTGTCTCTGTCTCTGTCTCTGTCTCTGTCTCTGTCTCTGTCTTCGTCTCTGTCCCTTTCTCTGTCACTGTCTCTGTCTCTGTCTGTGTTTCTGTCCATGTCTCTGTTCCTGTCTCTGTCTCTGTCTCTGTCTCTGTCTCTGTCCCTGTCTCTGTCTCTGTCTCTGTCTCTGTCCCTGTCTCTGTCACTGTCTCTGCCTCTGTCTCTGTCTCTGTCTCTGTCTCTGTCTCAGTCTCTGTCTCTGTCTCTGTCTTCGTCTCTGTCCCTGTCTCTGTCACTGTCTCTGTCTCTGTCTCTGTCTCTGTCGCTGTCTCTGTATCTATCCCTGTCTCTATCTCTGTCGCTGTCTCCGTCTCTGTCCCTGTCTCTGTATCTGTCTCTGTCACATTCACTGTCACTGTCGCTCTCCCTGTCCCTGTCTCTGTATCTGTCCCTGCCTCTGTCTCTGTCACTGACACTGTCGCTGTCCCTGTCTCTGTCTCTGTCTCTGTCACTGTCTCTGTCCCTGTCTCTGTCTCTGTATCTGTCTCTGTCCCTGTCTCTGTCTCTGTCTCTGCCTCTGTCTCTGTCTCTGTCTCTGCCTCTGTCTCTGTCTCTGTCTCTGTCTCTGTCTCAGTCTCTGTCTCTGTCTCTGTCTCTGTCTCTGTCTCTGTCCCTGTCTCTGTCTCTGTTTCTGTCTCTGTCTCTGTCTCTGTCTCTGTCTCTGTCTCTGTCCCTGTCTCTGTCCCTGTCCCTGTCTCTGTCTCTGTCTCTGTCTCTGTCTCTGTCTCTGTCTCTGTCTCTGTCTCTGTCTCTGTCTCTGTCTCTGTCTCTGTCTCTGTCTCTGTCTCTGTCTCTGTCTCTGTCTCTGTCTTCGTCTCTGTCCCTTTCTCTGTCACTGTCTCTGTCTCTGTCTGTGTTTCTGTCCATGTCTCTGTTCCTGTCTCTGTCTCTGTCTCTGTCTCTGTGTCTGTCTCTGTCTCTGTCTCTGTCTCTGACTCCGTCTCTGTCTCTGTCTCTGTATATGTCTCTGTCTCTGTTCCTGTCTCTATCTTTGTCCCTGTCTCTGTCTCTGTCACTATCTCTGTGTCTGTCTCTGTCTCTGTCTCTGTCTCTGACTCCGTCTCTGTCTCTGTCTCTGTATATGTCTCTGTCTCTGTTCCTGTCTCTATCTTTGTCCCTGTCTCTGTCTCTGTCACTATCTCTGTCTCTGTCTCTGTCTCTGTCTCTGTCTCTGTCCCTCTCTCTCTGATTGTGTCCCCGTCTCTGTCTCTGTCCCTCTCTCTCAGTCTCTGTCTCTGTCTGTGTCTCTGTCTCTGTCTCTGTCTCTGACTCTGTCTCTGTCTCTGTCTCTGTCTCCGTCTATGTATCTGTTTGTGTCTCTGTCCCTGTCTCTGTCGCTGTCTCTGTCTCTGTCTCTGTCTCTGTCTCTGTCTCGGTCTCTGTCTCTGTCTCTGTCTCTGTCTCTGTCTCTGTCTCTGTCTCTGTCTCTGTCTCTGTCTCTGTCTCTGTCTCTGTCTCTGTCTCTGTCTCTGTCTCTGTCTCTGTCTCTGTCTCTGTCTCTGTCTCTGTCTCTGTCTCTGTCTTCGTCTCTGTCCCTTTCTCTGTCACTGTCTCTGTCTCTGTCTCTGTCTCTGTCCATGTCTCTGTTCCTGTCTCTGTCTCTGTCTCTGTCTCTGTCTCTGTCCCTGTCTCTGTCTCTGTCTCTGTCTCTGTCCCTGTCTCTGTCACTGTCTCTGCCTCTGTCTCTGTCTCTGTCTCTGTCTCTGTCTCTGTCTCAGTCTCTGTCTCTGTCTCTGTCTTCGTCTCTGTCCCTGTCTCTGTCACTGTCTCTGTCTCTGTCTCTGTCTCTGTCGCTGTCTCTGTATCTACCCCTGTCTCTATCTCTGTCGCTGTCTCCGTCTCTGTCCCTGTCTCTGTATCTGTCTCTGTCACATTCACTGTCACTGTCGCTCTCCCTGTCCCTGTCTCTGTATCTGTCCCTGCCTCTGTCTCTGTCACTGACACTGTCGCTGTCCCTGTCTCTGTCTCTGTCTCTGTCACTGTCTCTGTCTCTGTCTCTGTCTCTGTATCTGTCTCTGTCCCTGTCTCTGTCTCTGTCTCTGCCTCTGTCTCTGTCTCTGTCTCTGCCTCTGTCTCTGTCTCTGTCTCTGTCTCTGTCTCAGTCTCTGTCTCTGTCTCTGTCTCTGTCTCTGTCTCTGTCCCTGTCTCTGTCTCTGTTTCTGTCTCTGTCTCTGTCTCTGTCTCTGTCTCTGTCTCTGTCCCTGTCTCTGTCCCTGTCCCTGTCTCTGTCTCTGTCTCTGTCTCTGTCTCTGTCTCTGTATCTGTCTCTGTCTCTGTCTCTGTCTCTGTCTCTGTCTCTGTCTCTGTCTCTGTCTCTGTCTCTGTCTCTGTCTCTGTCTTCGTCTCTGTCCCTTTCTCTGTCACTGTCTCTGTCTCTGTCTGTGTTTCTGTCCATGTCTCTGTTCCTGTCTCTGTCTCTGTCTCTGTCTCTGTCTCTGTTTCTGTCTCTGTCTCTGTCTCTGTCTCTGTCTCTGTCTCGGTCTCTGTCTCTGTCTCTGTCCCTGTCTCTGTCACTGTCTCTGCCTCTGTCTCTGTCTCTGTCTCTGTCTCAGTCTCTGTCTCTGTCTCTGTCTTCGTCTCTGTCCCTGTCTCTGTCACTGTCTCTGTCTCTGTCTCTGTCTCTGTCGCTGTCTCTGTATCTGTGCCTGTCTCTATCTCTGTCCCTGTCTCTGTCCCTGTCTCTGTCTCTGTCTCTGTCTCTGTCTCTGTCTCTGTCTCTGTCTCTGTCTCTGTCTCTGTCTCTGTCTCTGTCTCTGTCTCTGTCTCTGTCTCTGTCTCTGTCTCTGTCTCTGTCTCTGTCTCTGTCTCTGTCTCTGTCTCTGTCTCTGTCTCTGTCTCTTTCTCTGTCTCTGTCTCGGTCTCTGTCTCTGTCTCTGTCCCTGTCTCGGTCTCTGTCTCTGTCTCTGTCCCTGTCTCTGTCTCTGTCTCTGACTTTGTCTGTGTCTCGGTACGTGTCTCGGCCTCTGTCACTGTCTCTGTCTCTGTCTCTGTCTATGCCTCAGTGTCTCTGCCTCTGCCTCTGTCTCTGTCTCTGTCTCTGTCTGGGCCTCTGCCTCAACCTTAGTCACTGTCCCTCTCACTCTCTCTGTCTCTGTCTCTGTATATGTCTCTGTATCTGTCGCTGTCTCTGTATCTGTCGCTGTCTCTGTATATGTCTCTGCCTCTGTCTGTGTCTCTGTCTCTGTATCTGTCCCTGTCTCTGTCTCTGTCACTGTCACTGTCGCTGTCGCTGTCTCTGTCTCTGCCCCTGTCTCTGTCTCTGTCTCTGTGTCTGTCTCTGTCTCTGTCTCTGTCTCTGACTCCGTCTCTGTCTCTGTCTCTGTATATGTCTCTGTCTCTGTTCCTGTCTCTATCTCTGTCCCTGTCTCTGTCTCTGTCACTATCTCTGTCTCTGTCTCTGTCTCTGTCTCTGTCTCTGTCCCTCTCTCTCTGATTGTGTCCCCGTCTCTGTCTCTGTCTGTGTCTCTGTCTCTGTCTCTGTCTCTGACTCTGTCTCTGTCTCTGTCTCTGTCTCCGTCTATGTATCTGTTTGTGTCTCTGTCCCTGTCTCTGCCGCTGTCTCTGTCTCTGTCTCTGTCTCTGTCTCTGTCTCGGTCTCTGTCTCTGTCTCTGTCTCTGTCTCTGTCTCTGTCTCTGTCTCTGTCTCTGTCTCTGTCTCTGTCTCTGTCTCTGTCTCTGTCCCTGTCGCTGTCTCTGTCTCTGTCTCTGTCTCTGTCTCTGTCTGTGTTTCTGTCCATGTCTCTGTTCCTGTCTCTGTCTCTGTCTCTGTCTCTGTCTCTGTCTCTGTCTCTGTCTCTGTCTCTGTCTCTGTCTCTGTCTCTGTCTCTGTCTCTGTCTCTGTCTCTGTCTCTGTCCCTGTCGCTGTCTCTGTCACTGACACTGTCGCTGTCCCTGTCTCTGTCTCTGTCTCTGTCTCTGTCTCTGTCTCTGTATCTGTCTCTGTCCCTGTCTCTGTCTCTGTCTCTGCCTCTGTCTCTGTCTCTGCCTCTGCCTCTGTCTCTGTCTCTGTCTCTGTCTCTGTCTCAGTCTCTGTCTCTGTCTCTGCCTCTGTCTCTGTCTCTGTCCCTGTCTCTGTCTCTGTTTCTGTCTCTGTCTCTGTCTCTGTCTCTGTCTCTGTCTCTGTCCCTGTCTCTGTCCCTGTCCCTGTCTCTGTCTCTGTCTCTGTCTCTGTCTCTGTCTCTGTCTCTGTCTCTGTCTCTGTCTCTGTCTCTATCTCTGTCCCTGTCTCTGTCTCTGTCACTGTCTCTGTCTCTGTCTCTGCCTCTGCCTCTGTCTCTGTCTCTGTCTCTGTCTCTGTCTCTGTCGCCGCCTCTGCCTCTGTCCCTTGTCTCTGTCCCTGTATCTGTGTCTATGTCTCTGTGCCAATGCATGTGTCTCTGTGTCTGTGTCTCTGTCTCCGTGTCGCCTTCCTCTGTGTCTCTGTCTCTGTCGCCGTCTCTGTCTCTGTCTCTGTCTCTGTATATGTCTCTATCTCTGTTTCTGTCTCTGTCTCTGTCTCTGTCTCTGCCTCTGTCTCTATCTCCGTGTCTGTCCCTGTCTCTGTCTCTGTCTCTGTCTCTGTCTCTGTCTCTGTCTCTGTCTCTGTCTCTGTCTCTGTCTCTGTCTCTGTCTCGGTCTCTGTCTCTGTCTCTGTCTCTGTCTCTGTCTCTGTCTCTGTCTCTGTCTCTGTCTCTGTCTCTGTCTCTGTCTCTGTCTCTGTCTCTGTCTCTGTCTCTGTCTCTGTCTCTGTCTCTGTCTGGGCCTCTGCCTCAACCTTAGTCACTGTCCCTCTCACTCTCTCTGTCTCTGTCTCTGTATATGTCTCTGTATCTGTCGCTGTCTCTGTATATGTCTCTGTATCTGTCGCTGTCTCTGTCTGTGTCTCTGTCTCTGTATCTGTCCCTGTCTCTGTCTCTGTCACTGTCACTGTCGCTGTTTCTGTCGCTGTCTCTGTCTCTGTCTCTGTCTCTGTCTCTGTCTCTGTCTCTGTCTCTGTCTCTGTCTCTGTCTCTGTCTCTGTCTCTGTCTCTGTCTCTGTCTCTGTCTCTGTCTCTGTCTCTGTCTCTGTCTCTGTCTCTGTCTCTGTCTCGGTCTCTGTCTCTGTCTCTGTCCCTGTCTCGGTCTCTGTCTCTGTCTCTGTCCCTGTCTCTGTCTCTGTCTCTGACTTTGTCTGTGTCTCGGAATGTGTCTCGGCCTCTGTCACTGTCTCTGTCTCTGTCTCTGTCTATGCCTCACTGTCTCTGCCTCTGCCTCTGTCTCTGTCTCTGTCTCTGTCTGGGCCTCTGCCTCAACCTTAGTCACTGTCCCTCTCACTCTCTCTGTCTCTGTCTCTGTATATGTCTCTGTATCTGTCGTTGTCTCTGTATCTGTCGCTGTCTCTGTATATGTCTCTGTATCTGTCTCTGCCTCTGTCTGTGTCTCTGTCTCTGTATCTGTCCCTGTCTCTGTCTCTGTCACTGTCACTGTCGCTGTCGCTGTCTCTGTCTCTGCCCCTGTCTCTGACTCCGTCTCTGTCTCTGTCTCTGCCTCTGCCACTGCCTCTGTCTCTGTCTCTGCATCTGTCTCTGTCTCTGTCTCTGTCGCCGCCTCTGCCTCTGTCCCTTGTCTCTGTCTCTGTCTATGTCTCTGTGTCTCTGCCTCTGCCTCTGTCTCTGTCTCTGTCTCTGACTCCGTCTCTGTCTCTGTCTCTGTATATGTCTCTGTCTCTGTTCCTGTCTCTATCTTTGTCCCTGTCTCCGTCTCTGTCACTATCTCTGTCTCTGTCTCTGTCTCTGTCTCTGTCTCTGTCCCTCTCTCTCTGATTGTGTCCCCGACTCTGTCTCTGTCCCTCTCTCTCTGATTGTGTCCCCGACTCTGTCTCTGTCCCTCTCTCTCAGTCCCTGTCCCTGTCTCTATCTCTGTCGCTGTCTCCGTCTCTGTCCCTGTCTCTGTATCTGTCTCTGTCACTTTCACTGTCACTGTCGCTCTCCCTGTCCCTGTCTCTGTATCTGTCCCTGCCTCTGTCTCTGTCACTGACACTGTTGCTGTCCCTGTCTCTGTCTCTGTCTCTGTCTCTGTCTCTGTCTCTGTCTCTGTATCTGTCTCTGTCCCTGTCTCTGTCTCTGTCTCTGCCTCTGTCTCTGTCTCTGTCTCTGTCTCTGTCTCTGTCTCAGTCTCTGTCTCTGTCTCTGTCTTCGTCTCTGTCTCTGTCTCTGTCTCTGTCACTGTCTCTGTCTCTGTCTCTGTCTCTGTCTCTGTCGCTGTCTCTGCATCTGTCCCTGTCTCTATCTCTGTCGCTGTCTCCGTCTCTGTCCCTGTCTCTGTATCTGTCTCTGTCACATTCACTGTCACTGTCGCTCTCCCTGTCCCTGTCTCTGTATCTGTCCCTGCCTCTGTCTCTGTCACTGACACTGTCTCCGTTTCTGTCTCTGTCTCTGTCTCTGTCTCTGTCTCTGTCTCTGTCTCTGTCTCTGTCTCTGTCTCTGTCTCTGTCTCTGTCTCTGTCCCTGTCTCTGTCCCTGTCTCTGTCTCTGTCTCTGCCTCTGTCTCTGTCTCTGTCTCTGTCGCTGTCCCTGTCTCTGTCTCTGTCTCTGTCTCTGTCTCTGTCTCTGTCTCTGTCTTCGTCTCTGTCCCTTTCTCTGTCACTGTCTCTGTCTCTGTCTGTGTTTCTGTCCATGTCTCTGTTCCTGTCTCTGTCTCTGTCTCTGTCTCTGTCTCTGTCTCTGTCTCTGTCTTCGTCTCTGTCCCTTTCTCTGTCACTGTCTCTGTCTCTGCCTCTGTCTCTGTCTCTGTCTCTGTCTCTGTCTCAGTCTCTGTCTCTGTCTCTGTCTCTGTCTCTGTCTTCGTCTCTGTCCCTTTCTCTGTCACTGTCTCTGTTTCTGTCTCTGTCTCTGTCTCTGCCACTGTCTCTGTCTCTGTCTCTGTCTCTGTCTCAGTCTCTGTCTCTGTCTCTGTCTCTGTCTCTGTCTCTGTCTCTGTCTCTGTCTCTGTCTCTGTCTCTGTCTCTGTCTCTGTCTCTGTCTTCGTCTCTGTCCCTTTCTCTGTCACTGTCTCTGTTTCTGTCTCTGTCTCTGTCTCTGCCTCTGTCTCTGTCTCTGTCTCTGTCTCTGTCTCAGTCTCTGTCTCTGTCTCTGTCTCTGTCTCTGTCTCTGTCTCTGTCCCTGTCTCTGTCTCTGTTTCTGTCTCTGTCTCAGTCTCTGTCTCTGTCTCTGTCTCTGTCTCTGTCTCTGTCTCTGTCTCTGTCTCTGTCTCTGTCTCTGTCTCTGTCTCTGTCTCTGTCTCTGTCTCCGTCTCTGTCTCTGTCCCTGTCTCTGTCCCTGTCCCTGTCTCTGTCTCTGTCCCTTTCTCTGTCACTGTCTCTGTCTCTGTCTGTGTTTCTGTCCATGTCTCTGTTCCTGTCTCTGTCTCAGTCTCTGTCTCTGTCTCTGTCCCTGTCTCTGTCTCTGTCACTGTCACTGTCGCTGTCCCTGTCTCTGTCTCTGTCTCTGTCTCTGTCTCTGTCTCTGTCTCTGTCTCTGTCTCTGTCTCTGTCTCTGTCCCTGTCTCTGTCTCTGTCTCTGTCTCTACCTCTGTCTCTGTCTCTGCCTCTGTCTCTGTCTCAGTCTCTGTCTCTGTGTCTGTCTCTGTCTCCGTCTCTGTCCCTGTCTCTGTCTCCGTTTCTGTCTCTGTCTCTGTCTCTGTCTCTGTCTCTGTCTCTGTCTCTGTCTCTGTCTCTGTCTCTGTCTCTGTCTCTGTCTCTGTCTCTGTCCCTGTCTCTGTCCCTGTCTCTGTCTCTGTCTCTGCCTCTGTCTCTGTCTCTGTCTCTGTCGCTGTCCCTGTCTCTGTCTCTGTCTCTGTCTCTGTCTCTGTCTCTGTCTCTGTCTCTGTCTCTGTCTCTGTCTCTGTCCCTGTCTCTGTCTCTGTCTCTGTCTCTACCTCTGTCTCTGTCTCTGCCTCTGTCTCTGTCTCAGTCTCTGTCTCTGTCTCTGTCTCTGTCTCCGTCTCTGTCCCTGTCTCTGTCTCCGTTTCTGTCTCTGTCTCTGTCTCTGTCTCTGTCTCTGTCTCTGTCTCTGTCTCTGTCTCTGTCTCTGTCCCTGTCTCTGTCCCTGTCCCTGTCTCTGTCTCTGTCTCTGTCCCTGTCTCTGTATCTGTCCCTGCCTCTGTCTCTGTCACTGTCACTGTCGCTGGCCCTGTCTCTGTCTCTGTCTCTGTCTCTGTCTCTGTCTCTGTCTCTGTCTCTGTCTCTGTCTCTGTCTCTGTCTCTGTCTCTGTCTCTGTCTCTGTCTCTGTCTCTGTCTCTGTCCCTGTCTCTGTCCCTGTCTCCGTCTCTGTCTCTGTCTCTGCCTCTGTCTCTGTCTCTGCCTCTGTCTCTGTCTCTGTCTCTGTCTCTGTCACTGTCACTGTCGCTGTCCCTGTCTCTGTCTCTGTCTCTGTCTCTGTCTCTGTCTCTGTCTCTGTCTCTGTCTCTGTCTCTGTCTCTGTCTCTGTCTATGTCCCTGTCTCTGTCTCTGTCTCTGTCTCTGTCTCCGTCTCTGTCTCTGTCTATGTCTCTGTCTCTGTCTCTGTCTCTGTCTCTGTCTCTGTCTCTGTCTCTGTCTCTGTCTCTGTCTCTGTCTCTGTCTCTGTCTCTGTCTCTGTCTTCGTCTCTGTCCCTGTCTCTGTCACTGTCTCTGTCTCTGTCTGTGTTTCTGTCCATGTCTCTGTTCCTGTCTCTGTCTCTGTCTCTGTCTCTGTCACTGTCTCTGTCTCTGTCTCTGTCTCTGTCTCTGACTCTGTCTCTGTCTCTGTCTCTGTCTCCGTCTATGTACCTGTTTGTGTCTCTGTCCCTGTCTCTGTCGCTGTCTCTGTCTCTGTCCCTGTCCCTGTCTCTATCTCTGTCGCTGTCTCCGTCTCTGTCCCTGTCTCTGTATCTGTCCCTGCCTCCGTCCCTGTCTCTGTCTCTGTCGCTGCCTCTGTCTCTGTCTCTGTCTCTGCCTCTGTCTCTGTCTCTGCCTCTGTCTCTGTCTCAGTCTCTGTCTCTGTCCCTGTCTCTGTCCCTGTCCCTGTCTCTGTCTCTGTCCCTGTCTCTGTCTCTGTCTCTGTCTCTGTCTCTGTCTCTGTCTCTGCCTCTGTCCCTGTCCCTGTCTCTGTCCCTGTCCCTGTCTCTGTCTCTGTCTCTGTCTCTGTCTCTGTCTCTGTCTCTGCCTCTGTCTCTGTCTCTGTCTCAGTCTCTGTCTTCGTCTCTGTCCCTGTCTCTGTCACTGTCTCTGTCACTGTCTGTGTTTCTGTCCATGTCTCTGTTCCTGTCTCCGTCTCTGTCTCTGTTCCTGTCTCCGTCTCTGTCTCTGTCTCTGTCCCTGTCTCTGTCTCTGACCCTGCCTCTGTCTCTGTGTCTGTCTCAGTCTATGTATCTGTTTGCGTCTCTGTCCCTGTGTCTGTCGCTGTCTCTGTCTCTGTCCCTGTCTCTATCTCTGTCTCTGCCTCTGTCTCTGTCTCTGTCTCTGTCTCTGTCTCTGTCTCTGTCTCTGTCCCTGTCTCTGTCCCTGTCTCCGTCTCTGTCTCTGTCTCTCTCTCTGTCTCTGTCTCTGTCTCTGTATCTGTCTCTGTCTCTGCGTCTGTCTCTGCCTCTGTCTCTGTCTCTGTCTCTGTCTCTGTCTCTGTCTCTGTCTCTGTCTCTGTCTCTGTCTCTGTCTCTGTCTCTGTCTCTGTCTCTGTCCCTGTCTCTGTCTCTGTCTCTGTCTCTGTCTCTGTCCCTGTCTCTGTCCCTGTCTCCGTCTCTGTCTCTGTCTCTCTCTCTGTCTCTGTCTCTGTCTCTGTCTCTGTATCTGTCTCTGTCTCTGCCTCTGTATCTGCCTCTGTCTCTGTCTCTGTCTCTGTCTCTGTCTCTGTCTCTGTCTCTGTCTCTGTCTCTGTCCCTGTCTGTGTATCTGTCTCTGTCACTTTCACTGTCACTGTCGCTGTCCCTGTCTCTGTGTCTGTCTCTGTCTCTGTCTCTGTCTCTGTCTCTGTCTCTGTCTCTGTCTCTGTCTCTGTCTCTGTATCTGTCTCTGTCACTTTCACTGTCACTGTCGCTGTCCCTGTCTCTGTGTCTGTCTCTGTCTCTGTCTCTGTCTCTGTCTCTGTCTCTGTCTCTGTCTCTGTCTCTGTCTCTGTCCCTGTCTCTGTCTCTGCCTCTGTCTCTGTCTCTGTCTCTGTCTCAGTCTCTGTCTCTGTCTCTGTCTCTGTCTCTGCCTCTGTCTCTGTCTCTGTCTCTGTGTCTGTCCCTGTCCCTGTATCTGTCTCTGTCTCTGTCTCCGTCTCTGTCTCTGTCTCTGTCTCTGTCTCAGTCTCCGTCTCTGTCCCTGTCTCTGTATCTGTCCCTGCCTCTGTCTCTGTCACTGTCACTGTCGCTGGCCCTGTCTCTGTCTCTGTCTATGTCTCTGTCTCTGTCTCTGTCTCTGTCTCTGTCTCTGTCTGTGTCTCTGTCTCTGTCTCTGTCTCTGTCTCTGCTGTCTCTGTCTCTGTCTCTGCCTCTGTCTCTGTCTCTGTCTCTGTCTCTGTCTCTGTCTCTGTCTCTGTCTCTGTCTCTGTCTCTGTCTCTGTCTCTGTCTCTGTCTCTGTCTCTGTCTCTGTCTCTGTCCCTGTCTCTGTCCCTGTCTCTGTCTCTGTCTCTGTCTCTGCCTCTGTCTCTGTCTCTGCCTCTGTCTCTGTCTCTGTCTCTGTCTCTGTCACTGTCACTGTCGCTGTCCCTGTCTCTGTCTCTGTCTCTGTCTCTGTCTCTGTCTCTGTCTCTGTCTCTGTCTCTGTCCCTGTCCCTGTCTCTGTCTCTGTCTCTGTCTCTGTCTCCGTCTCTGTCTCTGTCTCTGTCTCTGTCTCTGTCTCTCTCTCTCTGTTTGTGTCCCCGTCTCTGTCTCTGTCTCTCTCTCTGTCTCTGTCTCTGTCTCTGTATCTGTCTCTGTCTCTGCCTCTGTCTCTGCCTCTGTCTCTGTCTCTGTCTCTGTCTCTGTCTCTGTCTCTGTCTCTGTCTCTGTCTCTGTCTCTGTCCCTGTCTCTGTATCTGTCTCTGTCACTTTCACTGTCACTGTCGCTGTCCCTGTCTCTGTGTCTGTCTCTGTCTCTGTCTGTGTTTCTGTCCCTGTCTCTGTCCCTGTCCCTGTCTCTGTCTCTGTCTCTGTCTCTGTCTCTGTCTCTGTCTCTGTGCCTGTCCCTGTCCCTGTCCCTGTCTCTGTCTCTGTCTCTGTCTCCGTCTCTGTCTCTGTCTCTGTCTCAGTCTCCGTCTCTGTCCCTGTCTCTGTATCTGTCCCTGCCTCTGTCTCTGTCACTGTCACTGTCGCTGGCCCTGTCTCTGCCTCTGTCTCTGTCTCTGTCCCTGTCTCTGTCTCTGTCCCTGTCTCTGTCTCCGTCTCTGTCTCTGTCTCTGTCTCTGTCTCTGTCTCTGTCTCTGTCTCTGTCTCTGTCTCTGTCTCTGTCTCTGTCTCTGTCTCTGTCTCTGTCTCTGTCTCTGTCTTCGTCTCTGTCCCTGTCTCTGTCACTGTCTCTGTCTCTGTCTGTGTTTCTGTCCATGTCTCTGTTCCTGTCTCTGTCTCTGTCTCTGTCTCTGTCACTGTCTCTGTCTCTGTCTCTGTCTCTGTCTCTGTCTCTGACTCTGTCTCTGTCTCTGTCTCTGTCTCCGTCTATGTACCTGTTTGTGTCTCTGTCCCTGTCTCTGTCGCTGTCTCTGTCTCTGTCCCTGTCCCTGTCTCTATCTCTGTCGCTGTCTCCGTCTCTGTCCCTGTCTCTGTATCTGTCCCTGCCTCTGTGTCTGTCACTGTCACTGTCGCTGTCCCTGTCTCTGTCTCTGTCTCTGTCTCTGTCTCTGTCTCCGTCCCTGTCTCTGCCTCTGTCTCTGCCTCTGTCCCTTGTCTCTGTCCCTGTATCTGTGTCTATGTCTCTGTGTCTTTGCCGGTGTCTCTGTGTCTGTGTCTCTGTCTCCGTGACGCCTTCCTCTGTGGCTCTGTCTCTGTCTCTGTCTCTGTCTCTGTCTCTGTCTCTGTCTCTGTCTCTGTCTCTGTCTCTGTCTCTGTCTCTGTCCCTGTCTCTGTCTCTGTCACTGTCACTGTCACTGTCTCTGTCTCTCTCTCTGCCCCTGTCTCTGTCGCTGTCTCTGTCTCTGTCTCTGTCTCTGACTCCGTCTCTATCTCTGCCTCTGCCTCTGCCTCTGCCTCTGTCTCTGTCTCTGTCTCTGACTCCGTCTCTGTCTCTGCCTCTGTATATGTCTCTGCCTCTGTTCCTGTCTCTACCTCTGTCCCTGTCTCTGTCTCAGTCTCTGTCTCTGTCTTTGTCTCTGTCACTGTCTCCGCCTCTGTCTATGTCTCTGTCTCTGTTCCTGTCTCTCTCTCTGTCTCTGCCGCTGTATATGTCTCTGTATCTGTCTCTGCCTCCGTCGCTGTCTCTGTCTCTGTATATGTCTCTGTCTCTGTCTCTGCCTCTGTCTCTGTCTCTGCCTCTACCTCTGTCTCTGTGTCTCTCTCTGTCTCTGTCTCTGTCTCTGCCTCTGTCACCGTCTCTGCCTCTGTCTCTGTCTCTGTCTCTGTCTCTGAGTCTGTCCCTGTCGCTGTGTCTCTGTCGCTGTCTCTGCCTCTGTCTCTGTCTCTGTCTCTGTCTCTGTCTCTGCATCTGTCTCTGTCTCTGTCTCTGTCTCTGTCGCCGCCTCTGCCTCTGTCCCTTGTCTCTGTCTCTGTCTATGTCTCAGTGTCTCTGCCTCTGCCTCTGTCTCTGTCACTGTCTCTGACTCCGTCTCTGTCTCTCCCTCTGTATATGTCTCTGTCTCTGTTCCTGTCTCTATCTTTGTCCCTGTCTCTCTCTCTGCCCCTGTCTCTGTCGCTGTCTCTGTCTCTGTCTCTGTCTCTGACTCCGTCTCTATCTCTGCCTCTGCCTCTGCCTCTGTCTCTGTCTCTGTCTCTGCGTCTGTCTCTGTCTCTGTCTCTGTGTCTCTCTCTGTCTCTGTCTTTGTCTCTGTCTCTGTCTCTGTCTCTGTCTCTGTCTCTGTCTCTGTCTCCGTCTCTGTCTCTGTCTCTGTCTCTGTCTCTGCCTCTGTCTTTGTCTCTGCCTCTGTCTCTGTCTTTGTCTATGCCTCGATCTCGGTCTCTGTCTCTGCCGCTGTCTCGGACTCTGTCTCAACCTTAGTCTCTGTCCCGCTAACTCTCTCTGTCTCTGCCTCTGTCACCGTCTCTGCCTCTGTCTCTGTCTCTGTCTCTGTGTCTGTCCCTGTCGCTGTGTCTCTGTCGCTGTCTCTGCCTCTGTCTCTGTCTCTGTCTCTGTCTCTGTCTCTGTCTCTGTCTCTGTCTCTGCATCTGTCTCTGTCTCTGTCTCTGTCTCTGTCCCTTGTCTCTGTCTCTGTCTATGTCTCAGTGTCTCTGCCTCTGCCTCTGTCTCTGTCAGTGTCTCTGACTCCGTCTCTGTCTCTGCCTCTGTATATGTCTCTGTCTCTGTTCCTGTCTCTATCTTTGTCCCTGTCTCTGTCTCTGTCACTGTCTCTGTCTCTGTCTCTGCCTCTGCCTCTGCCTCTGTCTCTGTCTCTGTCTCTGTCTCTGTCGCCGCCTCTGCCTCTGTCCCTTGTCTCTGTCCCTGTATCTGTGTATATGGCTCTGTGTCTTTGCCGGTGTCTCTGTGTCTGTGTCTCTGTCTCCGTGTTGCCTTCCTCTGTGGCTCTGTCTCTGTCTCCGTCTCTGTCTCTGACTCTGTCTCTGTCTCTGTCTCTGTCTCTGTCTCTGTCTCTGTCTCTGTCTCTGTCTCTGTCTCTGTCTCTGTCTCTGTCTCTGTGTCTGTCTCTGTCTCTGTCGCTGTCTCTGTATCTGTCCCTGTCTCTATTTCTGTCGCTGTCTCCGTCTCTGTCCCTGTATCTGTATCTGTCTCTGTATCTGTCTCTGTCTCTGTCTCTGTCTCTGTATATGTCTATGTATCTGTCCCTGCCTCTGTCTCTGTCACTGACACTGTCGCTGTCCCTGTCTCTGTCTCTGTCTCTGTCTCTGTCTCTGTCTCTGTCTCTGTATCTGTCTCTGTCCCTGTCTCTGTCTGTGTCTCTGCCTCTGTCTCTGTCTCTGTCTCTGCCTCTGTCCCTGTCCCTGTCTCTATCTCTGTCGCTGTCTCCGTCTCTGTCCCTGTCTCTGTATCTGTCCCTGCCTCTGTCTCTGTCACTGTCACTGTCGTTGTCCCTGTCTCTGTCTCTGTCCCTGTCTATGTCTCAGTGTCTCTGCCTCTGCCTCTGTCTCTGTCTCTGTCCCTGTCTCTGTCTCTGTCTCTGTCTCTGTCTCTGTCTCGGTCTCTGTCTCTGTCTCTGTCTCTGTCTCTGTCTCTGTCTCTGTCTCTGTCTCTGTCTCTGTCTCTGTCTCTGTCTCTGTCTCTGTCTCTGCCTCAGTCTCTGTCTGTGTCTCTGTCTCTGTCTCTGTCTCTGTCTCTGTCTCTGTCTCTGTCTCTGACTCTGTCTCTGTCTTTGTCTCTGCCTCTGTCTCTGTCTTTGTCTATGCCTCGATCTCGGTCTCTGTCTCTGCCGCTGTCTCGGACTCTGTCTCAACCTTAGTCTCTGTCCCGCTAACTCTCTCTGTCTCTGCCTCTGTCACCGTCTCTGCCTCTGTCTCTGTCTCTGTCTCTGTGTCTGTCCCTGTCGCTGTGTCTCTGTCGCTGTCTCTGCCTCTGTCTCTGTCTCTGTCTCTGTCTCTGTCTCTGTCTCTGTCTCTGTCTCTGTCTCTGCATCTGTCTCTGTCTCTGTCTCTGTCTCTGTCGCCGCCTCTGCCTCTGTCCCTTGTCTCTGTCTCTGTCTATGTCTCAGTGTCTCTGCCTCTGCCTCTGTCTCTGTCAGTGTCTCTGACTCCGTCTCTGTCTCTGCCTCTGTATATGTCTCTGTCTCTGTTCCTGTCTCTATCTTTGTCCCTGTCTCTGTCTCTGTCACTGTCTCTGTCTCTGTCTCTGCCTCTGCCTCTGCCTCTGTCTCTGTCTCTGTCTCTGTCTCTGTCGCCGCCTCTGCCTCTGTCCCTTGTCTCTGTCCCTGTATCTGTGTCTATGTCTCTGTGTCTTTGCCGGTGTCTCTGTGTCTGTGTCTCTGTCTCCGTGTAGCCTTCCTCTGTGGCTCTGTCTCTGTCTCCGTCTCCGTCTCTGTCTCTGTCTCTGTCTCTGTCTCTGTCCCTGTCTCTGTCTCTGTCTCTGTCTCTACCTCTGTCTCTGTCTCTGCCTCTGTCTCTGTCTCAGTCTCTGTCTCTGTCTCTGTCTCTGTCTCCGTCTCTGTCCCTGTCTCTGTCTCCGTTTCTGTCTCTGTCTCTGTCTCTGTCTCTGTCTCTGTCTCTGTCTCTGTCTCTGTCTCTGTCTCTGTCTCTGTCTCTGTCTCTGTCTCTGTCTCTGTCCCTGTCTCTGTCCCTGTCTCTGTCTCTGTCTCTGCCTCTGTCTCTGTCTCTGTCGCTGTCCCTGTCTCTGTCTCTGTCTCTGTCTCTGTCTCTGTCTCTGTCTCTGTCTCTGTCTATGTCCCTGTCTCTGTCTCTGTCTCTGTCTCCGTCTCCGTCTCTGTCTCTGTCTATGTCTCTGTCTCTGTCTCTGTCTCTGTCTCTGTCTCTGTCTCTGTCTCTGTCTTCGTCTCTGTCCCTGTCTCTGTCACTGTCTCTGTCTCTGTCTGTGTTTCTGTCCATGTCTCTGTTCCTGTCTCTGTCTCTGTCTCTGTCTCTGTCACTGTCTCTGTCTCTGTCTCTGTCTCTGTCTCTGACTCTGTCTCTGTCTCTGTCTCTGTCTCCGTCTATGTACCTGTTTGTGTCTCTGTCCCTGTCTCTGTCGCTGTCTCTGTCTCTGTCCCTGTCCCTGTCTCTATCTCTGTCGCTGTCTCCGTCTCTGTCCCTGTCTCTGTATCTGTCCCTGCCTCCGTCCCTGTCTCTGTCTCTGTCTCTGCCTCTGTCTCTGTCTCTGTCTCTGCCTCTGTCTCTGTCTCTGCCTCTGTCTCTGTCTCAGTCTCTGTCTCTGTCCCTGTCTCTGTCCCTGTCTCTGTCTCTGTCTCTGCCTCTGTCTCTGTCTCTGTCGCTGTCCCTGTCTCTGTCTCTGTCTCTGTCTCTGTCTCTGTCTCTGTCTCTGTCTCTGTCTATGTCCCTGTCTCTGTCTCTGTCTCTGTCTCCGTCTCCGTCTCTGTCTCTGTCTATGTCTCTGTCTCTGTCTCTGTCTCTGTCTCTGTCTCTGTCTCTGTCTCTGTCTCTGTCTTCGTCTCTGTCCCTGTCTCTGTCACTGTCTCTGTCTCTGTCTGTGTTTCTGTCCATGTCTCTGTTCCTGTCTCTGTCTCTGTCTCTGTCTCTGTCACTGTCTCTGTCTCTGTCTCTGTCTCTGTCTCTGACTCTGTCTCTGTCTCTGTCTCTGTCTCCGTCTATGTACCTGTTTGTGTCTCTGTCCCTGTCTCTGTCGCTGTCTCTGTCTCTGTCCCTGTCCCTGTCTCTATCTCTGTCGCTGTCTCCGTCTCTGTCCCTGTCTCTGTATCTGTCCCTGCCTCCGTCCCTGTCTCTGTCTCTGTCTCTGCCTCTGTCTCTGTCTCTGTCTCTGCCTCTGTCTCTGTCTCTGCCTCTGTCTCTGTCTCAGTCTCTGTCTCTGTCCCTGTCTCTGTCCCTGTCCCTGTCTCTGTCTCTGTCCCTGTCTCTGTCTCTGTCTCTGTCTCTGTCTCTGTCTCTGCCTCTGTCCCTGTCCCTGTCTCTGTCTCTGTCTCTACCTCTGTCTCTGTCTCTGCCTCTGTCTCTGTCTCAGTCTCTGTCTCTGTCTCTGTCTCTGTCTCCGTCTCTGTCCCTGTCTCTGTCTCCGTTTCTGTCTCTGTCTCTGTCTCTGTCTCTGTCTCTGTCTCTGTCTCTGTCTCTGTCTCTGTCTCTGTCTCTGTCCCTGTCTCTGTCCCTGTCCCTGTCTCTGTCTCTGTCTCTGTCTCTGTCCCTGTCTCTGTATCTGTCCCTGCCTCTGTCTCTGTCACTGTCACTGTCGCTGGCCCTGTCTCTGTCTCTGTCTCTGTCTCTGTCTCTGTCTCTGTCTCTGTCTCTGTCTCTGTCTCTGTCTCTGTCTCTGTCTCTGTCTCTGTCCCTGTCTCTGTCCCTGTCTCCGTCTCTGTCTCTGTCTCTGCCTCTGTCTCTGTCTCTGCCTCAGTCTCTGTCTCTGTCTCTGTCTCTGTCACTGTCACTGTCGCTGTCCCTGTCTCTGTCTCTGTCTCTGTCTCTGTCTCTGTCTCTGTCTCTGTCTCTGTCTCTGTCTCTGTCTCTGTCTCTGTCTCTGTCTCTGTCTCTGTCTCTGTCTCTGTCTATGTCCCTGTCTCTGTCTCTGTCTCTGTCTCCGTCTCCGTCTCTGTCTCTGTCTATGTCTCTGTCTCTGTCTCTGTCTCTGTCTCTGTCTCTGTCTCTGTCTTCGTCTCTGTCCCTGTCTCTGTCACTGTCTCTGTCTCTGTCTGTGTTTCTGTCCATGTCTCTGTTCCTGTCTCTGTCTCTGTCTCTGTCTCTGTCACTGTCTCTGTCTCTGTCTCTGTCTCTGTCTCTGACTCTGTCTCTGTCTCTGTCTCTGTCTCCGTCTATGTACCTGTTTGTGTCTCTGTCCCGGTCTCTGTCGCTGTCTCTGTCTCTGTCCCTGTCCCTGTCTCTATCTCTGTCGCTGTCTCCGTCTCTGTCCCTGTCTCTGTATCTGTCCCTGCCTCCGTCCCTGTCTCTGTCTCTGTCTCTGCCTCTGTCTCTGTCTCTGTCTCTGCCTCTGTCTCTGTCTCTGCCTCTGTCTCTGTCTCAGTCTCTGTCTCTGTCCCTGTCTCTGTCCCTGTCCCTGTCTCTGTCTCTGTCCCTGTCTCTGTCTCTGTCTCTGTCTCTGTCTCTGTCTCTGCCTCTGTCCCTGTCCCTGTCTCTGTCCCTGTCCCTGTCTCTGTCTCTGTCTCTGTCACTGTCTCTGCCTCTGTCTCTGTCTCTGTCTCAGTCTCTGTCTTCGTCTCTGTCCCTGTCTCTGTCACTGTCTCTGTCACTGTCTGTGTTTCTGTCCATGTCTCTGTTCCTGTCTCCGTCTCTGTCTCTGTCTCTGTCCCTGTCTCTGTCTCTGACCCTGCCTCTGTCTCTGTGTCTGTCTCAGTCTATGTATCTGTTTGCGTCTCTGTCCCTGTGTCTGTCGCTGTCTCTGTCTCTGTCCCTGTCTCTATCTCTGTCGCTGTCTCTGTCTCTGTCCCTGTCTCTATCTCTGTCGCTGTCTCCGTCTCTGTCCCTGTCTCTGTATCTGTCCCTGTCTCTGTCTCTGTCACTGTCTCTGTCTCTGTCTCTGCCTCTGCCTCTGTCTCTGTCTCTGTCGCCGCCTCTGCCTCTGTCCCTTGTCTCTGTCCCTGTATCTGTGTCTATGTCTCTGTGTCTTTGCCGGTGTCTCTGTGTCTGTGTCTCTGTCTCCGTGACGCCTTCCTCTGTGGCTCTGTCTCTGTCTCCGTCTCTGTTTCTGTCTCTGTCTTTGTCTCTGTCTCTATCTCTGTCTCTCTCTCTCTGTTTGTGTCCCCGTCTCTGTCTCTGTCTCTCTCTCTGTCTCTGTCTCTGTCTCTGTATCTGTCTCTGTCTCTGCGTCTGTCTCTGCCTCTGTCTCTGTCTCTGTCTCTGTCTCTGTCTCTGTCCCTGTCTCTGTCTCTGTCTCTGTCTCTGTCTCTGTCTCTGTCTCTGTCTCAGTCTCTGTCTCTGTCTCTGTCTCTGTCTCTGCCTCTGTCTCTGTCTCTGTCTCTGTGTCTGTCCCTGTCCCTGTATCTGTCTCTGTCTCTGTCTCCGTCTCTGTCTCTGTCTCTGTCTCTGTCTCAGTCTCCGTCTCTGTCCCTGTCTCTGTATCTGTCCCTGCCTCTGTCTCTGTCACTGTCACTGTCGCTGGCCCTGTCTCTGTCTCTGTCTATGTCTCTGTCTCTGTCTCTGTCTCTGTCTCTGTCTCTGTCTCTGTCTCTGTCTCTGTCTCTGTCTGTGTCTCTGTCTCTCTCTCTCTGTTTGTGTCCCCGTCTCTGTCTCTGTCTCTCTCTCTGTCTCTGTCTCTGTCTCTGTCTCTGTATCTGTCTCTGTCTCTGCCTCTGCATCTGCCTCTGTCTCTGTCTCTGTCTCTGTCTCTGTCTCTGTCTCTGTCTCTGTCTCTGTCTCTGTCCCTGTCTGTGTATCTGTCTCTGTCACTTTCACTGTCACTGTCGCTGTCCCTGTCTCTGTGTCTGTCTCTGTCTCTGTCCCTGTCTCTGTCTCTGTCTCTGTCTCTGTCTCTGTCTCTGTCCCTGTCTCTGTCTCTGTCTCTGTCTCTGTCTCCGTCTCTGTCTCTGTCTCTGTCTCTGTCTCTGTCTCTCTCTCTCTGTTTGTGTCCCCGTCTCTGTCTCTGTCTCTCTCTCTGTCTCTGTCTCTGCCTCTGTCTCTGCCTCTGTCTCTGTCTCTGTCTCTGTCTCTGTCTCTGTCTCTCTCTCTGTCTCTGTCTCTGTCTCTGTATCTGTCTCTGTCTCTGTCTCTGTCTCTGTCTCTGTCCCTGCCTCTGTCTCTGTCTCTGACTCTGCCTCTGTCTCTGTGTCTGTCTCATTCTATGTATCTGTTTGTGTCTCTGTCCCTGTGTCTGTCGCTGTCTCCGTCTCTGCCCCTGTCTCTGTATCTGTCCCTGTCTCTGTCTCTGTCACTGTCACTGTCACTGTCTCTGTCTCTCTCTCTGCCCCTGTCTCTGTCGCTGTCTCTGTCTCTGTCTCTGTCTCTGACTCCGTCTCTATCTCTGCCTCTGCCTCTGCCTCTGTCTCTGTCTCTGTCTCTGCGTCTGTCTCTGTCTCTGTCTCTGTGTCTCTCTCTGTCTCTGTCTTTGTCTCTGTCTCTGTCTCTGTCTCTGTCTCTGTCTCCGTCTCTGCCTCTGTCTCTGTCTCTGTCTCTGTGTCTGTCCCTGTCGCTGTGTCTCTGTCGCTGTCTCTGCCTCTGTCTCTGTCTCTGTCTCTGTCTCTGTCTCTGTCTCTGTCTCTGTCTCTGCATCTGTCTCTGTCTCTGTCTCTGTCTATGTCTCAGTGTCTCTGCCTCTAGCTCTGTCTCTGTCAGTGTCTCTGACTCCGTCTCTGTCTCTGCCTCTGTATATGTCTCTGTCTCTGTTCCTGTCTCTATCTTTGTCCCTGTCTCTGTCTCTGTCACTGTCTCTGTCTCTGTCTCTGCCTCTGCCTCTGCCTCTGTCTCTGTCTCTGCCTCTGTCTCTGTCTCTGTCTCTGTCTCTGTCACTGTCACTGTCGCTGTCCCTGTCTCTGTCTCTGTCTCTGTCTCTGTCTCTGTCTCTGTCTCTGTCTCTGTCTCTGTCTCTGTCTCTGTCTCTGTCTCTGTCTCTGTCTCTGTCTCTGTCCCTGTCTCTGTCTCTGTCTCTGTCTCTGTCTCCGTCTCTGTCTCTGTCTCTGTCTCTGTCTCTGTCTCTCTCTCTCTGTTTGTGTCCCCGTCTCTGTCTCTGTCTCTCTCTCTGTCTCTGTCTCTGTCTCTGTATCTGTCTCTGTCTCTGCCTCTGTCTCTGTCTCTGTCTCTGTCTCTGTCTCTGTCTCTGTCTCTGTCTCTGTCTCTGTCTCTGTCCCTGTCTCTGTATCTGTCTCTGTCACTTTCACTGTCACTGTCGCTGTCCCTGTCTCTGTGTCTGTCTCTGTCTCTGTCTCTGCCTCTGTCTCTGTCTCTGCCTCTGTCTCTGTCTCTGTCTCTGTCTCTGTCACTGTCACTGTCGCTGTCCCTGTCTCTGTCTCTGTCTCTGTCTCTGTCTCTGTCTCTGTCTCTGTCTCTGTCTCTGTCTCTGTCTCTGTCTCTGTCTCTGTCTCTGTCTCTGTCTCTGTCTCTGTCCCTGTCTCTGTCTCTGTCTCTGTCTCTGTCTCCGTCTCTGTCTCTGTCTCTGTCTCTGTCTCTGTCTCTCTCTCTCTGTTTGTGTCCCCGTCTCTGTCTCTGTCTCTCTCTCTGTCTCTGTATCTGCCTCTGTCTCTGCCTCTGTCTCTGTCTCTGTCTCTGTCTCTGTCTCTGTCTCTCTCTCTGTCTCTGTCTCTGTCTCTGTATCTGTCTCTGTCTCTGTCTCTGTCTCTGTCTCTGTCCCTGCCTCTGTCTCTGTCTCTGACTCTGCCTCTGTCTCTGTGTCTGTCTCATTCTATGTATCTGTTTGTGTCTCTGTCCCTGTGTCTGTCGCTGTCTCCGTCTCTGCCCCTGTCTCTGTATCTGTCCCTGTCTCTGTCTCTGTCACTGTCACTGTCACTGTCTCTGTCTCTCTCTCTGCCCCTGTCTCTGTCGCTGTCTCTGTCTCTGTCTCTGTCTCTGACTCCGTCTCTATCTCTGCCTCTGCCTCTGCCTCTGTCTCTGTCTCTGTCTCTGCGTCTGTCTCTGTCTCTGTCTCTGTGTCTCTCTCTGTCTCTGTCTTTGTCTCTGTCTCTGTCTCTGTCTCTGTCTCTGTCTCTGTCTCCGTCTCTGCCTCTGTCTCTGTCTCTGTCTCTGTGTCTGTCCCTGTCGCTGTGTCTCTGTCGCTGTCTCTGCCTCTGTCTCTGTCTCTGTCTCTGTCTCTGTCTCTGTCTCTGTCTCTGTCTCTGCATCTGTCTCTGTCTCTGTCTCTGTCTCTGTCCCTTGTCTCTGTCTCTGTCTATGTCTCAGTGTCTCTGCCTCTGCCTCTGTCTCTGTCAGTGTCTCTGACTCCGTCTCTGTCTCTGCCTCTGTATATGTCTCTGTCTCTGTTCCTGTCTCTATCTTTGTCCCTGTCTCTGTCTCTGTCACTGTCTCTGTCTCTGTCTCTGCCTCTGCCTCTGCCTCTGTCTCTGTCTCTGTCTCTGTCTCTGTCGCCGCCTCTGCCTCTGTCCCTTGTCTCTGTCCCTGTATCTGTGTCTATGGCTCTGTGTCTTTGCCGGTGTCTCTGTGTCTGTGTCTCTGTCTCCGTGTTGCCTTCCTCTGTGACTCTGTCTCTGTCTCCGTCTCTGTCTCTGACTCTGTCTCTGTCTCTGTCTCTGTCTCTGACTCTGTCTCTGTCTCTGTCTCTGTCTCTGTGTCTGTCTCTGTCTCTGTCGCTGTCTCTGTATCTGTCCCTGTCTCTATTTCTGTCGCTGTCTCCGTCTCTGTCCCTGTATCTGTATCTGTCTCTGTATCTGTCTCTGTCTCTGTCTCTGTCTCTGTATATGTCTATGTATCTGTCCCTGCCTCTGTCTCTGTCACTGACACTGTCGCTGTCCCTGTCTCTGTCTCTGTCTCTGTCTCTGTCTCTGTCTCTGTATCTGTCTCTGTCCCTGTCTCTGTCTCTGTCTCTGCCTCTGTCTCTGTCTCTGTCTCTGCCTCTGTCCCTGTCCCTGTCTCTATCTCTGTCGCTGTCTCCGTCTCTGTCCCTGTCTCTGTATCTGTCCCTGCCTCTGTCTCTGTCACTGTCACTGTCGTTGTCCCTGTCTCTGTCTCTGTCCCTGTCTATGTCTCAGTGTCTCTGCCTCTGCCTCTGTCTCTGTCTCTGTCTCTGTCTCTGTCTCTGTCTCTGTCTCTGTCTCTGTCTCTGTCTCTGTCTCTGTCTCGGTCTCGGTCTCTGTCTCTGTCTCTGTCTCTGTCTCTGTCTCTGTCTCTGTCTCTGTCTCTGTCTCTGTCTCTGTCTCTGCCTCAGTCTCTGTCTCTGTCTCTGTCTCTGTCTCTGTCTCTGTCTCTGTCTCTGACTCTGTCTCTGTCTTTGTCTCTGCCTCTGTCTCTGTCTTTGTCTATGCCTCGATCTCGGTCTCTGTCTCTGCCGCTGTCTCGGACTCTGTCTCAACCTTAGTCTCTGTCCCGCTAACTCTCTCTGTCTCTGCCTCTGTCACCGTCTCTGCCTCTGTCTCTGTCTCTGTCTCTGTGTCTGTCCCTGTCGCTGTGTCTCTGTCGCTGTCTCTGCCTCTGTCTCTGTCTCTGTCTCTGTCTCTGTCTCTGTCTCTGTCTCTGTCTCTGTCTCTGCATCTGTCTCTGTCTCTGTCTCTGTCTCTGTCGCCGCCTCTGCCTCTGTCCCTTGTCTCTGTCTCTGTCTATGTCTCAGTGTCTCTGCCTCTGCCTCTGTCTCTGTCAGTGTCTCTGACTCCGTCTCTGTCTCTGCCTCTGTATATGTCTCTGTCTCTGTTCCTGTCTCTATCTTTGTCCCTGTCTCTGTCTCTGTCACTGTCTCTGTCTCTGTCTCTGCCTCTGCCTCTGCCTCTGTCTCTGTCTCTGTCTCTGTCTCTGTCGCCGCCTCTGCCTCTGTCCCTTGTCTCTGTCCCTGTATCTGTGTCTATGTCTCTGTGTCTTTGCCGGTGTCTCTGTGTCTGTGTCTCTGTCTCCGTGTAGCCTTCCTCTGTGGCTCTGTCTCTGTCTCCGTCTCCGTCTCTGTCTCTCTCTCTCTCTCTGTTTGTGTCCCCGTCTCTGTTTCTGTCTCTCTCTCTCTGTCTCTGTCTCGGTCTCTGTCTCTGTCTCTGTCTCTGTCTCTGTCTCTGTCTCTGTCTCTGTCTCTGTCTCTGTCTCTGTCTCTGTCTCTGTCTCTGTCTCTGTCTCTGTCTCTGTCTCTGTCTCTGTCTCTGTCTCTGACTCTGTCTCTGTCTCTGTCTCTGTCTCCGTCTATGTACCTGTTTGTGTCTCTGTCCCTGTCTCTGTCGCTGTCTCTGTCTCTGTCCCTGTCCCTGTCTCTATCTCTGTCGCTGTCTCCGTCTCTGTCTCTGTCCCTGTCTCTGTCTCTGTCTCTGTCTCTGTCTCTGTCTCTGTCTCTGTCTCTGTCTCTGTCTCTGTGTCTGTCTCTGTCTCTGTCTCTGTCTCTGTCTCTGTCTCTGTCTCTGTCTCTGTCTCTGTCTCTGTCTCTGTCTCTGTCTCTGTCTCTGTCTCTGTCTCTGCCTCTGTCTCTGCCTCTGTCTTTGTCTCTGCCTCTGTCTCTGTCTTTGTCTATGCCTCGGTCTCGGTCTCTGTCTCTGCCGCTGTCTCGGACTCTGTCTCAACTTTAGTCTCTGTCCCGCTAACTCTCTCTGTCTCTGCCTCTGTCACCGTCTCTGCCTCTGTCTCTGTCTCTGTCTCTGTCTCTGTCTCTGCCTCTGTATATGTCTCTGTCTCTGTTCCTGTCTCTATCTTTGTCCCTGTCTCTGTCTCTGTCACTGTCTCTGTCTCTGTCTCTGCCTCTGCCTCTGCCTCTGTCTCTGTCTCTGTCTCTGTCTCTGTCGCCGCCTCTGCCTCTGTCCCTTGTCTCTGTCCCTGTATCTGTGTCTATGGCTCTGTGTCTTTGCCGGTGTCTCTGTGTCTGTGTCTCTGTCTCCGTGTTGCCTTCCTCTGTGGCTCTGTCTCTGTCTCCGTCTCTGTCTCTGACTCTGTCTCTGTCTCTGTCTCTGTCTCTGTCTCTGTCTCTGTCTCTGTCTCTGTCTCTGTGTCTGTCTCTGTCTCTGTCGCTGTCTCTGTATCTGTCCCTGTCTCTATTTCTGTCGCTGTCTCCGTCTCTGTCCCTGTATCTGTATCTGTCTCTGTATCTGTCTCTGTCTCTGTCTCTGTCTCTGTATATGTCTATGTATCTGTCCCTGCCTCTGTCTCTGTCACTGACACTGTCGCTGTCCCTGTCTCTGTCTCTGTCTCTGTCTCTGTCTCTGTCTCTGTCTCTGTCTCTGTCTCTGTATCTGTCTCTGTCCCTGTCTCTGTCTCTGTCTCTGCCTCTGTCTCTGTCTCTGTCTCTGCCTCTGTCCCTGTCCCTGTCTCTATCTCTGTCGCTGTCTCCGTCTCTGTCCCTGTCTCTGTATCTGTCCCTGCCTCTGTCTCTGTCACTGTCACTGTCGTTGTCCCTGTCTCTGTCTCTGTCCCTGTCTATGTCTCAGTGTCTCTGCCTCTGCCTCTGTCTCTGTCTCTGTCTCTGTCTCTGTCTCTGTCTCTGTCTCTGTGTCTGTCCCTGTCGCTGTGTCTCTGTCGCTGTCTCTGCCTCTGTCTCTGTCTCTGTCTCTGTCTCTGTCTCTGTCTCTGTCTCTGTCTCTGTCTCTGCATCTGTCTCTGTCTCTGTCTCTGTCTCTGTCGCCGCCTCTGCCTCTGTCCCTTGTCTCTGTCTCTGTCTATGTCTCAGTGTCTCTGCCTCTGCCTCTGTCTCTGTCAGTGTCTCTGACTCCGTCTCTGTCTCTGCCTCTGTATATGTCTCTGTCTCTGTTCCTGTCTCTATCTTTGTCCCTGACTCTGTCTCTGTCACTGTCTCTGTCTCTGTCTCTGCCTCTGCCTCTGCCTCTGTCTCTGTCTCTGTCTCTGTCTCTGTCGCCGCCTCTGCCTCTGTCCCTTGTCTCTGTCCCTGTATCTGTGTCTATGTCTCTGTGTCTTTGCCGGTGTCTCTGTGTCTGTGTCTCTGTCTCCGTGTAGCCTTCCTCTGTGGCTCTGTCTCTGTCTCCGTCTCCGTCTCTGTCTCTGACTCTGTCTCTGTCTCTGTCTCTGTCTCTGTCTCTGTCTCTGTCTCTGTCTCTGTCTCTGTCTCTGTCTCTGTCTCTGTCTCTGTCTCTGTCTCTGTCTCTGTCTCTGTCTCTGTCTCTGTCTCTGTCTCTGTCTCTGTCTCTGTCTCTGTCTCTGTCTCTGTCTCTGTCTCTGTCTCTGTCTCTGTCTCTGACTCTGTCTCTGTCTCTGTCTCTGTCTCCGTCTATGTACCTGTTTGTGTCTCTGTCCCTGTCTCTGTCGCTGTCTCTGTCTCTGTCCCTGTCCCTGTCTCTATCTCTGTCGCTGTCTCCGTCTCTGTCTCTGTCCCTGTCTCTGTCTCTGTCTCTGTCTCTGTCTCTGTCTCTGTCTCTGTCTCTGTCTCAGTCTCTGTGTCTGTCTCTGTCTCTGTCTCTGTCTCTGTCTCTGTCTCTGTCTCTGTCTCTGTCTCTGTCTCTGTCTCTGTCTCTGTCTCTGTCTCTGTCTCTGCCTCTGTCTCTGCCTCTGTCTTTGTCTCTGCCTCTGTCTCTGTCTTTGTCTATGCCTCGGTCTCGGTCTCTGTCTCTGCCGCTGTCTCGGACTCTGTCTCAACTTTAGTCTCTGTCCCGCTAACTCTCTCTGTCTCTGCCTCTGTCACCGTCTCTGCCTCTGTCTCTGTCTCTGTCTCTGTCTCTGTCCCTGTCGCTGTGTCTCTGTCGCTGTCTCTGCCACTGTCTCTGTCTCTGTCTCTGTCTCTGTCTCTGTCTCTGTCTCTGCATCTGTCTCTGTCTCTGTCTCTGTCGCCACCTCTGCCTCTGTCCCTTGTCTCAGTGTCTCTGCCTCTGCCTCTGTCTCTGTCACTGTCTCTGACTCCGTCTCTGTCTCTGCCTCTGTATATGTCTCTGTCTCTCTCTCTCTCTGTTTGTGTCCCCGTCTCTGTTTCTGTCTCTCTCTCTCTGTCTCTGTCTCTGTCTCTGCCTCTGTCTCTGCCTCTGTCTCTGTCTCTGTCTCTGTCTCTGTCTCTGTCTCTGCCTCAGTCTCTGTCTCTGTCTCTGTCTCTGTCTCTGTCTCTGTCTCTGTCTCTGTCTCTGTCTCTGACTCTGTCTCTGTCTCGGTATGTGTCTCGGCCTCTGTCACTGTCTCTGTCTCTGTCCCTGTCTATGTCGCAGTGTCTCTGCCTCTGCCTCTGTCTCTGTCTCTGTCTCTGTCTCTGTCTCTGTCTCTGTCTCAGTCTCTGTCTCTGTCTCTGTCTCTGTCTCTGTCTCTGTCTCTGTCCCTGTCTCTGTCTCTGTTTCTGTCTCTGTTTCTGTCTATGTCTCTGTCTCTGTCTCTGTCTCTGTCTCTGTCTCTGCCTTTGTCTCCGTCTATGTCTCTTTCTCTGTCTCTGTCTGTGTCGCTGCCTCTGTCTCTGTCTCTGTCTCTGTCTCTGTCTCTGTCTCTGTCTCTGTCTCTGTCTCTGTCTCTGTCGCTGCCTCTGCCTCTGTCTCAGTCCCTGCGTCGGTCTCTGTCTCTGTCTCCGTCTCTGTCTCTGTCTCTGTCTCTGTCTCTGTCTCTGTCTCTGTCTCAGTCTCAGTCTCTGCCTCTGTCTCTGCCTCTGTCTCTGTCTCTGTCTCTGTCTCTGTCTCTGTCTCTGTCTCTGTCTCTGTCTCTGTCTCTGTCTCTGTCTCTGTCTCTGTCTATGTCTCTGTCTCTGTCTCTGTCTCTGTCTCTGTCTCTGTCTCTGTCTCTGTCTCTGTCTCTGCCTCTGTCACTGTCTCTGTCTCTGTCTCTGTCTCTGTCTCTGTCTCTGTCTCTGCCTTTGTCTCTGTCTATGTCTCTTTCTCTGTCTCTGTCTGTGTCGCTGCCTCTGTCTCGGTCTTTGTCTCCGTCTCTGTCTCTGTCTCTGTCTCTGTCTGTGTCTCTGCCTCTGTCTCGGTCTTTGTCTCCGTCTCTGTTTCTGTTTCTGTCTCTGTCTCAGTCTCAGTCTCTGCCTCTGTCTCTGCCTCTGTCTCTGTCTCTGTCTCTGCCTCTGTCTCTGTCTCAGTCCCTGCGTCGGTCTCTGACTCGGTCTCTGTCTCTGTCTCTGCCTCTGTCTCAGTCCCTGCGTCGGTCTCTGACTCGGTCTCTGTCTCTGTCTCTGCCTCTGTCACAGTCTCTGCGTCTGTCTCGGTCTCTGTCTCTGTCTCTGTCTCCGTCTCTGTCTCTGTATCGGTCTTTGTCTCTGTCTCTGTCTCTGTCTCTGTCTCTGTCTCTGTCTCTGTCTCTGTCTCTGTCTCTGTCTCTGTCTCTGTCTCTGTCTCTGTCTCTGTCTCTGTCTCTGTCTCTGTCTCTGTCTCTGACTCTGTCTCTGTCTCTGTCTCTGTCTCCGTCTATGTACCTGTTTGTGTCTCTGTCCCTGTCTCTGTCGCTGTCTCTGTCTCTGTCCCTGTCCCTGTCTCTATCTCTGTCGCTGTCTCCGTCTCTGTCTCTGTCCCTGTCTCTGTCTCTGTCTCTGTCTCTGTCTCTGTCTCTGTCTCTGTCTCTGTCTCTGTCTCTGTGTCTGTCTCTGTCTCTGTCTCTGTCTCTGTCTCTGTCTCTGTCTCTGTCTCTGTCTCTGTCTCTGTCTCTGTCTCTGTCTCTGTCTCTGTCTCTGTCTCTGCCTCTGTCTCTGCCTCTGTCTTTGTCTCTGCCTCTGTCTCTGTCTTTGTCTATGCCTCGGTCTCGGTCTCTGTCTCTGCCGCTGTCTCGGACTCTGTCTCAACTTTAGTCTCTGTCCCGCTAACTCTCTCTGTCTCTGCCTCTGTCACCGTCTCTGCCTCTGTCTCTGTCTCTGTCTCTGTCTCTGTCTCTGCCTCTGTATATGTCTCTGTCTCTGTTCCTGTCTCTATCTTTGTCCCTGTCTCTGTCTCTGTCACTGTCTCTGTCTCTGTCTCTGCCTCTGCCTCTGCCTCTGTCTCTGTCTCTGTCTCTGTCTCTGTCGCCGCCTCTGCCTCTGTCCCTTGTCTCTGTCCCTGTATCTGTGTCTATGGCTCTGTGTCTTTGCCGGTGTCTCTGTGTCTGTGTCTCTGTCTCCGTGTTGCCTTCCTCTGTGGCTCTGTCTCTGTCTCCGTCTCTGTCTCTGACTCTGTCTCTGTCTCTGTCTCTGTCTCTGTCTCTGTCTCTGTCTCTGTCTCTGTCTCTGTGTCTGTCTCTGTCTCTGTCGCTGTCTCTGTATCTGTCCCTGTCTCTATTTCTGTCGCTGTCTCCGTCTCTGTCCCTGTATCTGTATCTGTCTCTGTATCTGTCTCTGTCTCTGTCTCTGTCTCTGTATATGTCTATGTATCTGTCCCTGCCTCTGTCTCTGTCACTGACACTGTCGCTGTCCCTGTCTCTGTCTCTGTCTCTGTCTCTGTCTCTGTCTCTGTCTCTGTCTCTGTCTCTGTATCTGTCTCTGTCCCTGTCTCTGTCTCTGTCTCTGCCTCTGTCTCTGTCTCTGTCTCTGCCTCTGTCCCTGTCCCTGTCTCTATCTCTGTCGCTGTCTCCGTCTCTGTCCCTGTCTCTGTATCTGTCCCTGCCTCTGTCTCTGTCACTGTCACTGTCGTTGTCCCTGTCTCTGTCTCTGTCCCTGTCTATGTCTCAGTGTCTCTGCCTCTGCCTCTGTCTCTGTCTCTGTCTCTGTCTCTGTCTCTGTCTCTGTCTCTGTGTCTGTCCCTGTCGCTGTGTCTCTGTCGCTGTCTCTGCCTCTGTCTCTGTCTCTGTCTCTGTCTCTGTCTCTGTCTCTGTCTCTGTCTCTGTCTCTGCATCTGTCTCTGTCTCTGTCTCTGTCTCTGTCGCCGCCTCTGCCTCTGTCCCTTGTCTCTGTCTCTGTCTATGTCTCAGTGTCTCTGCCTCTGCCTCTGTCTCTGTCAGTGTCTCTGACTCCGTCTCTGTCTCTGCCTCTGTATATGTCTCTGTCTCTGTTCCTGTCTCTATCTTTGTCCCTGACTCTGTCTCTGTCACTGTCTCTGTCTCTGTCTCTGTCTCTGCCTCTGCCTCTGCCTCTGTCTCTGTCTCTGTCTCTGTCTCTGTCGCCGCCTCTGCCTCTGTCCCTTGTCTCTGTCCCTGTATCTGTGTCTATGTCTCTGTGTCTTTGCCGGTGTCTCTGTGTCTGTGTCTCTGTCTCCGTGTAGCCTTCCTCTGTGGCTCTGTCTCTGTCTCCGTCTCCGTCTCTGTCTCTGACTCTGTCTCTGTCTCTGTCTCTGTCTCTGTCTCTGTCTCTGTCTCTGTCTCTGTCTCTGTCTCTGTCTCTGTCTCTGTCTCTGTCTCTGTCTCTGTCTCTGTCTCTGTCTCTGTCTCTGTCTCTGTCTCTGTCTCTGTCTCTGTCTCTGTCTCTGTCTCTGTCTCTGTCTCTGTCTCTGTCTCTGACTCTGTCTCTGTCTCTGTCTCTGTCTCCGTCTATGTACCTGTTTGTGTCTCTGTCCCTGTCTCTGTCGCTGTCTCTGTCTCTGTCCCTGTCCCTGTCTCTATCTCTGTCGCTGTCTCCGTCTCTGTCTCTGTCCCTGTCTCTGTCTCTGTCTCTGTCTCTGTCTCTGTCTCTGTCTCTGTCTCTGTCTCAGTCTCTGTGTCTGTCTCTGTCTCTGTCTCTGTCTCTGTCTCTGTCTCTGTCTCTGTCTCTGTCTCTGTCTCTGTCTCTGT
>OX243800.1:17140000-17142500 GCA_945859595.2 Megachile willughbiella
TCTGCCTCTGTCTCTGTCTCCGTCTCTGTCTCTGTATCGGTCTTTGTCTCTGTCTCTGTCTCTGTCTCTGTCTCTGTCTCTGTCTCTGTCTCTGTACTTGACTCTGTCTCTGTCTCTGTCTCTGTCTCTGTCTCTGCCTCTGTCTCTGCCTCTGTCTCTGTCTCTGTCTCCGTTTCTGTCTGTGTCTCTGTCTCTGTCTCTGTCTCTGTCCCTGTCTCTGTCTCTGTCTCTGTCTCTGTCTCTGTCTCTGTCTCTGTCGCTGTCTCTCCCTCTGTCTCTGTCTCATTCTCTGTCCCTGGCTCTGTCTCTGCCACTGTCTCCGTCTCTGTCTCGGTCGCGGACTTTGTCTCCGTCTCTATCTCCGTGTCTGTCTCTGTCTCTGTCTCTATCTCGGTCTTTGTCTCCGTCTCTGTCTCTGTCTCTGTCTCTGTCTCTGTCTCTGTCTCTGTCTCTGTCTCTGTCTCTGTCTCTGTCTCTGTCTCTGTCTCTGTCCCTGTCTCTGTCTCTGTCTCTGTCTCTGTCTCTGTCTCTGGTCTCTGTCTCTGTCTCTGTCTCTGTCTCTGTCTCTGTCTCTGTCTCTGTCTCTGTCTCTGTCTCTGTCTCTGTCTCTGTCTCTGTCTCTGTCTCTGTCTCTGTCTCTGTCTCTGCCTCTGTCTCTGTCTCTGTCTCTGTCTCTGTCTCTGTCTCTGTCTCTGTCTCTGTCTCTGTCTCTGTCTCTGTCTCTGTCTCTGTCTCTGTCTCTGTTTTTTCCTCGGTCTGTGTCTCTGTCTCCGTCACTGTCTCTGTATCGGTCTTTGTCTCTGTCTCTGTCTCTGTCTCTGTCTCTGTCTCTGTCTCTGTCTCTGTCTCTGTCTCTGTCTCTGTCTCTGTCTCTGTCTCTGTCTCTGTCTCTGTCTCTGTCTCTGTCTCTGTCTCTGCCTCTGCCTCTGTCTCTGCCTCTGTCTCTGTCTCCGTCTCCGTTTCTGTCTGTGTCTTTGTCTCTGTCTCTGTCTCTGTCTCTGTCTCTGTCTCTGTCTCTGTCTCTGTCTCTGTCTCTGTCTCTGTCTCTGTCACTGTCTCTGTCTCTGTCTCTGTCTCTGTCTCTGTCTCTTTCTCTGTCTCTGTCTCTGCCTCTGTCTCTGTCTCTGTCTCTGTCTCTGTCCCTATCTCTGTCTCTGTCTCTGTCTCTGTCTCTGTCTCTGTCTCTGTCTCTGTCTCTGTCTCTGTCTCTGTCTCTTCCTGGGTCTGTGTCTCTGTCTCTGTATCTGCCTCTGTCTCTGTCTCTGTCTCTGTCTCTGTCTCTGTCTCTGTCTCTGTCTCTGTCTCTGTGTCTGTCTCTGTCTCTGTCTCTGTCTCTGTCTCTGTCTCTGTCTCTGTCTCTGTCTCTGTCTCTGTCTCTGTCTCTGTCTCTGTCTCTGTCTCTGTCTCTGTCTCTGTCTCTGTCTCTGTCTCTGTCTCTGTCTCTGCCTCTGTCTCTGTCTCTGTCTCTGCCTTTGTCTCTGTCTATGTCTCTTTCTCTGTCTCTGTCTGTGTCGCTGCCTCTGTCTCGGTCTTTGTCTCCGTCTCTGTCTCTGTCTCTGTCTCTGTCTGTGTCTCTGCCCCTGTCTCGGTCTTTGTCTCCCTTTCTGTCTGTGTCTCTGTCTCTGTCTCTGTCTCTGTCTCTGTCTCTGTCTCTTTCTCTGTCTCTGTCTCTGCCTCTGTCTCTGTCTCTGTCTCTGTCCCCATCTCTGTCTCTGTCCCTGTCTCTGTCTCTGCCTTTGTCTCTGTCTATGTCTCTGTCTCTGTCTCTGTCTCTGTCTCTGCCTTTGTCTCCGTCTATGTCTCTGTCTCTGTCTCTGTCTCTGACTCAGTCCCTGCGTCGGTCTCTGACTCGGTCTCTGTCTCTGTCTCTGCCTCTGTCTCAGTCCCTGCGTCGGTCTCTGACTCGGTCTCTGTCTCTGTCTCTGCCTCTGTCACAGTCTCTGCGTCTGTCTCGGTCTCTGTCTCTGTCTCTGTCTCTGTCTCTGTCTCTGTCTCTGTCTCTGTCACTGTCTCTGTCTCTGTCTCTGTCTCTCTCTCCGTCTCTGTCTCTGCCTCTGTCTCTGCCCTGTCTCTGTCTCTGTCGCTGCCTCTGCCACTGTCTCAGTCCCTTCGTTGGTCTCTGTCTCGGTCTCTGTCTCTGTCTCTGCCTCTGTCACAGTCTCTGCGTCTGTCTCGGTCTCTGTCTCTGTCTCTGTCTCTGTCTCTGTCTCTGTCTCTTCCTCGGTCTGTGTCCCTGTCTCTGCCTCTGTCTCTGTCTCCGTCTCTGTCTCTGTATCGGTCTTTGTCTCTGTCTCTGTCTCTGTCTCTGTCTCTGTCTCTGTCTCTGTCTCTGTCTCTGTCTCTGTCTCTGTCTCTGTCCTTGTCTCCGTGTCTGTCTCTGTCTCTGTCTCTATCTCGGTCTTTGTCTCCGTCTCCGTCTCTGTCTCTGTCTCTGTCTCTGTCTCTGTCTCTGTCTCTGTCTCTGTCTCTGTCTCTGTCTCTGTCTCTGTCTCTGTCTCTG
>OX243800.1:17147500-17157500 GCA_945859595.2 Megachile willughbiella
CTGTCTCTGTCTCTGCCTTTGTCTCTGTCTATGTCTCTTTCTCTGTCTCTGTCTGTGTCGCTGCCTCTGTCTCGATCTTTGTCTCCGTCTCTGTTTCTGTTTCTGTCTCTGTCTCAGTCTCTGTCTCTGTCTCTGTCTCTGTCTCTGTCTCTGCCTCTGTCTCGGTCTTTGTATCCGTCTCTGTCTCTGTCTCTGTCTCTGCCTCTGTCTCTGTCTCTGTCTCTGTCTCTGCCTCTGTCACAGTCTCTGCGTCTGTCTCGGTCTCTGTCTCTGTCTCTGTCTCTGTCTCTGTCTCTGTCTCTGTCTCTGTCTCTGTCTCTGTCTCTGTCTCTGTCTCTGTCCCTGTCTCTTCCTCGGTCTGTGTCTCTGTCTCTGCCTCTGTCTCTGTCTCCGTCTCTGTCTCTGTATCGGTCTTTGTCTCTGTCTCTGTCTCTGTCTCTGTCTCTGTCTCTGTCTCTGTCTCTGTACTTGACTCTGTCTCTGTCTCTGTCTCTGTCTCTGTCTCTGCCTCTGTCTCTGCCTCTGTCTCTGTCTCTGTCTCCGTTTCTGTCTGTGTCTCTGTCTCTGTCTCTGTCTCTGTCCCTGTCTCTGTCTCTGTCTCTGTCTCTGTCTCTGTCTCTGTCTCTGTCGCTGTCTCTCCCTCTGTCTCTGTCTCATTCTCTGTCCCTGGCTCTGTCTCTGCCACTGTCTCCGTCTCTGTCTCGGTCGCGGACTTTGTCTCCGTCTCTATCTCCGTGTCTGTCTCTGTCTCTGTCTCTATCTCGGTCTTTGTCTCCGTCTCTGTCTCTGTCTCTGTCTCTGTCTCTGTCTCTGTCTCTGTCTCTGTCTCTGTCTCTGTCTCTGTCTCTGTCTCTGTCTCTGTCCCTGTCTCTGTCTCTGTCTCTGTCTCTGTCTCTGTCTCTGGTCTCTGTCTCTGTCTCTGTCTCTGTCTCTGTCTCTGTCTCTGTCTCTGTCTCTGTCTCTGTCTCTGTCTCTGTCTCTGTCTCTGTCTCTGTCTCTGTCTCTGTCTCTGTCTCTGTCTCTGTCTCTGTCTCTGTCTCTGCCTCTGTCTCTGTCTCTGTCTCTGTCTCTGTCTCTGTCTCTGTCTCTGTCTCTGTCTCTGTCTCTGTCTCTGTCTCTGTCTCTGTCTCTGTCTCTGTTTTTTCCTCGGTCTGTGTCTCTGTCTCCGTCACTGTCTCTGTATCGGTCTTTGTCTCTGTCTCTGTCTCTGTCTCTGTCTCTGTCTCTGTCTCTGTCTCTGTCTCTGTCTCTGTCTCTGTCTCTGTCTCTGTCTCTGTCTCTGTCTCTGTCTCTGTCTCTGCCTCTGCCTCTGTCTCTGCCTCTGTCTCTGTCTCCGTCTCCGTTTCTGTCTGTGTCTTTGTCTCTGTCTCTGTCTCTGTCTCTGTCTCTGTCTCTGTCTCTGTCTCTGTCTCTGTCTCTGTCTCTGTCTCTGTCACTGTCTCTGTCTCTGTCTCTGTCTCTGTCTCTGTCTCTTTCTCTGTCTCTGTCTCTGCCTCTGTCTCTGTCTCTGTCTCTGTCTCTGTCCCTATCTCTGTCTCTGTCTCTGTCTCTGTCTCTGTCTCTGTCTCTGTCTCTGTCTCTGTCTCTGTCTCTGTCTCTTCCTGGGTCTGTGTCTCTGTCTCTGCCTCTGTCTCTGTCTCTGTCTCTGTCTCTGTCTCTGTCTCTGTCTCTGTCTCTGTCTCTGTCTCTGTGTCTGTCTCTGTCTCTGTCTCTGTCTCTGTCTCTGTCTCTGTCTCTGTCTCTGTCTCTGTCTCTGTCTCTGTCTCTGTCTCTGTCTCTGTCTCTGTCTCTGTCTCTGTCTCTGTCTCTGTCTCTGCCTCTGTCTCTGTCTCTGTCTCTGCCTTTGTCTCTGTCTATGTCTCTTTCTCTGTCTCTGTCTGTGTCGCTGCCTCTGTCTCGGTCTTTGTCTCCGTCTCTGTCTCTGTCTCTGTCTCTGTCTGTGTCTCTGCCCCTGTCTCGGTCTTTGTCTCCCTTTCTGTCTGTGTCTCTGTCTCTGTCTCTTTCTCTGTCTCTGTCTCTGCCTCTGTCTCTGTCTCTGTCTCTGTCCCCATCTCTGTCTCTGTCCCTGTCTCTGTCTCTGCCTTTGTCTCTGTCTATGTCTCTGTCTCTGTCTCTGTCTCTGTCTCTGCCTTTGTCTCCGTCTATGTCTCTGTCTCTGTCTCTGTCTCTGACTCAGTCCCTGCGTCGGTCTCTGACTCGGTCTCTGTCTCTGTCTCTGCCTCTGTCTCAGTCCCTGCGTCGGTCTCTGACTCGGTCTCTGTCTCTGTCTCTGCCTCTGTCACAGTCTCTGCGTCTGTCTCGGTCTCTGTCTCTGTCTCTGTCTCTGTCTCTGTCTCTGTCTCTGTCTCTGTCACTGTCTCTGTCTCTGTCTCTGTCTCTCTCTCCGTCTCTGTCTCTGCCTCTGTCTCTGCCCTGTCTCTGTCTCTGTCGCTGCCTCTGCCACTGTCTCAGTCCCTTCGTTGGTCTCTGTCTCGGTCTCTGTCTCTGTCTCTGCCTCTGTCACAGTCTCTGCGTCTGTCTCGGTCTCTGTCTCTGTCTCTGTCTCTGTCTCTGTCTCTGTCTCTTCCTCGGTCTGTGTCCCTGTCTCTGCCTCTGTCTCTGTCTCCGTCTCTGTCTCTGTATCGGTCTTTGTCTCTGTCTCTGTCTCTGTCTCTGTCTCTGTCTCTGTCTCTGTCTCTGTCTCTGTCTCTGTCTCTGTCTCTGTCCTTGTCTCCGTGTCTGTCTCTGTCTCTGTCTCTATCTCGGTCTTTGTCTCCGTCTCCGTCTCTGTCTCTGTCTCTGTCTCTGTCTCTGTCTCTGTCTCTGTCTCTGTCTCTGTCTCTGTCTCTGTCTCTGTCTCTGTCTCTGTCCCTGTCTCTGTCTCTGTCTCAGTCTCTGCCTTTGTCTCTGTCTATGTCTCTTTCTCTGTCTCTGTCTCGGTCTTTGTCTCCGTCTCTGTCTCTGTCTCTGTCTGTGTCTCTGCCTCTGTCTCGGTCTTTGTCTCCGTCTCTGTTTCTGTTTCTGTCTCTGTCTCAGTCTCTTTCTCTGTCTCTGTCTCTGTCTCTGTCTCTGTCTCTGTCCCCATCTCTGTCTCTGTCTCTGTCTCTGTCTCTGTCTCTGTCTCTGTCTCTGTCTCTGTCTCTTTCTCTGTCTCTGTCTCTGCCTCTGTCTCTGTCTCTGTCTCTGTCCCCATCTCTGTCTGTGTCTCTGTCTCTGTCTCTGCCTTTGTCTCTGTCTATGTCTCTGTCTCTGTCTCTGTCTCTGTCTCTGCCTTTGTCTCCGTCTATGTCTCTTTCTCTGTCTCTGTCTGTGTCGCTGCCTCTGTCTCTGTCTCTGTCTCTGTCTCTGTCTCTGTCTCTGTCTCTGTCTCTGTCTCTGTCTCTGTCTCTGTCTCTGTCTCTGTCTCTGTCTCTGTCTCTGTCTCTGTCTCTGTCTCTGTCTCTGTCTCTGTCTCTGTCTCTGTCTCTGTCTCTGTCTCTGTCTCTGTCTCTGTCTCTGTCTCTGTCTCTGTCTCTGTCTCTTTCTCTGTCTCTGTCTGTGTCGCTGCCTCTGTCTCTGTCTCTGTCTCTGTCTCTGTCTCTGTCTCTGTCTCTTTCTCTGTCTCTGTCTGTGTCGCTGCCTCTGTCTCTGTCTCTGTCTCTGTCTCTGTCTCTGTCGCTGCCTCTGCCTCTGTCTCAGTCCCTGCGTCGGTCTCTGTCTCTGTCTCTGTCTCTGTCTCTGTCTCTGTCTCTGTCTCTGTCTCTGTCTCTGTCTCTGTCTCTGTCTCTGTCTCTGTCTCTGTCTCTGTCTCTGTCTCAGTCTCAGTCTCTGCCTCTGTCTCTGCCTCTGTCTCTGTCTCTGTCTCTGTCTCTGTCTCTGTCTCTGTCTCTGTCTCTGTCTCTGTCTCTGTCTCTGTCTCTGTCTCTGTCTCTGTCTCTGTCCCTGTCTCTGTCTCTGTCTCTGTCTCTGTCTCTGTCTCTGTCTCTGTCTCTGTCTCTGTCTCTGTCTCTGTCTCTCTCTCCGTCTCTGTCTCTACCTCTGTCTCTGCCCTGTCTCTGTCTCTGTCGCTGCCTCTGCCTCTGTCTCAGTCCCTGCGTCGGTCTCTGTCTCGGTCTCTGTCTCTGTCTGTGTCTATGTCTCTGTCTCTGTCTCTGTCTGTGTCTCTGTCTCTGTCTCTGTCTCTGTCTCTGTCTCTGTCTCTGTCTCTGTCTCTGTCTGTGTCTCTGTCTCTGTCTCTGTCTCTGTCTCTGTCTCTGTCTCTGTCTCTGTCTCTGTCTCTGTCTCTGTCTCTGTCCCTGTCTCTGTCTCTGTCTCTGTCCCTGTCTCTGTCTCTGTCTCTGTCTCTGTCTCTGTCTCTGGTCTCTGTCTCTGTCTCTGTCTCTGTCTCTGTCTCTGTCTCTGTCTCTGTCTCTGTCTCTGTCTCTGTCTCTGTCTCTGTCTCTGTCTCTGTCTCTGTCTCTGTCTCTGTCTCTGTCTCTGTCTCTGTCTCTGTCTCTGTCTCTGTCTCTGTCTCTGTCTCTGTCTCTGTCTCTGTCTCTGTCTCTGTCTCTGTCTCTGTCTCTGTCTCTGTCTCTGTCTCTGTCTCTGTCTCTGTCTCTGTCTCTGTCTCTGTCTCTGTTTTTTCCTCGGTCTGTGTCTCTGTCTCCGTCACTGTCTCTGTATCGGTCTTTGTCTCTGTCTCTGTCTCTGTCTCTGTCTCTGTCTCTGTCTCTGTCCCTATCTCTGTCTCTGTCTCTGTCTCTGTCTCTGTCTCTGTCTCTGTCTCTGTCTCTGTCTCTGTCTCTGTCTCTGTCTCTTCCTGGGTCTGTGTCTCTGTATCTGCCTCTGTCTCTGTCTCTGTCTCTGTCTCTGTCTCTGTCTCTGTCTCTGTCTCTGTCTCTGTCTCTGTCTCTGTCTCTGTGTCTGTCTCTGTCTCTGTCTCTGTCTCTGTCTCTGTCTCTGTCTCTGTCTCTGTCTCTGTCTCTGTCTCTGTCTCTGTCTCTGTCTCTGTCTCTGTCTCTGTCTCTGTCTCTGTCTCTGTCTCTGTCTCTGCCTCTGTCTCTGTCTCTGTCTCTGCCTTTGTCTCTGTCTATGTCTCTTTCTCTGTCTCTGTCTGTGTCGCTGCCTCTGTCTCGGTCTTTGTCTCCGTCTCTGTCTCTGTCTCTGTCTCTGTCTGTGTCTCTGCCCCTGTCTCGGTCTTTGTCTCCCTTTCTGTCTGTGTCTCTGTCTCTGTCTCTGTCTCTGTCTCTGTCTCTGTCTCTTTCTCTGTCTCTGTCTCTGCCTCTGTCTCTGTCTCTGTCTCTGTCCCCATCTCTGTCTCTGTCCCTGTCTCTGTCTCTGCCTTTGTCTCTGTCTATGTCTCTGTCTCTGTCTCTGTCTCTGTCTCTGCCTTTGTCTCCGTCTATGTCTCTGTCTCTGTCTCTGTCTCTGTCTCAGTCCCTGCGTCGGTCTCTGACTCGGTCTCTGTCTCTGTCTCTGCCTCTGTCTCAGTCCCTGCGTCGGTCTCTGTCTCTGTCTGTGTCTCTGTCTCTGCCTCTGTCTCTGTCTCCGTCTCTGTCTCTGTATCGGCCTTTGTCTCTGTCTCTGTCTCTGTCTCTGTCTCTGTCTCTGTCTCTGTCTCTGTCTCTGTCTCTGCCTCTGCCTCTGCCTCTGTCTCTGCCTCTGTCTCTGTGTCTGTCTCCGTTTCTGTCTGTGTCTCTGTCTCTGTCTCTGTCTCTGTCTCTGTCTCTGTCTCTGTCTCTGTCTCTGTCTCTGTCTCTGTCTCTGTCTCTGTCTCTGTCTCTGTCTCTGTCTCTGTCTCTGTCTCTGTCTCTGTCTCTGTCTCTGTCTCTGTCCCTGTCTCTGTCTCTGTCTCTGTCTCTGTCTCTGTCTCTGTCTCTGTCTCTGTCTCTCTCTCCGTCTCTGTCTCTACCTCTGTCTCTGCCCTGTCTCTGTCTCTGTCGCTGCCTCTGCCTCTGTCTCAGTCCCTGCGTCGGTCTCTGTCTCGGTCTCTGTCTCTGTCTGTGTCTATGTCTCTGTCTCTGTCTCTGTCTGTGTCTCTGCCCCTGTCTCGGTCTTTGTCTCCGTTTCTGTCTGTGTCTCTGTCTCTGTCTCTGTCTCTGTCTCTGTCTCTGTCTCTGTCTCTGTCTCTGTCTCTGTCTCTGTCTCTGTCTCTGTCTCTGTCTCTGTCTCTGTCTCTGTCTGTGTCTCTGCCTCTGTCTCGGTCTTTGTCTCCGTCTCTGTTTCTGTTTCTGTCTCTGTCTCAGTCTCTTTCTCTGCCTCTGTCTCTGTCTCTGTCTCTGTCTCTGTCCCCATCTCTGTCTCTGTCTCTGTCTCTGTCTCTGCCTCTGTCTCTGTCTATGTCTCTGTCTCTGTCTCTGTCTCTGTCTCTGCCTTTGTCTCCGTCTATGTCTCTTTCTCTGTCTCTGTCTGTGTCGCTGCCTCTGTCTCTGTCTCTGTCTCTGTCTCTGTCTCTGTCTCTGTCTCTGTCTCTGTCTCTGTCTCTGTCTCTGTCTCTGTCTCTGTCTCTGTCTCTGTCTCTGTCGCTGCCTCTGCCTCTGTCTCAGTCCCTGCGTCGGTCTCTGTCTCTGTCTCTGTCTCTGTCTCTGTCTCTGTCTCTGTCTCTGTCTCTGTCTCTGTCTCTGCCTCTGTCTCTGTCTCTGTCTCTGTCTCTGCCTTTGTCTCTGTCTATGTCTCTTTCTCTGTCTCTGTCTGTGTCGCTGCCTCTGTCTCGGTCTTTGTCTCCGTCTCTGTCTCTGTCTCTGTCTCTGTCTGTGTCTCTGCCCCTGTCTCGGTCTTTGTCTCCGTTTCTGTCTCTGTCTCTGTATCTGTCTCTGTCTCTGTCTCTGTCTCTGTCTCTGTCTCTGTCTCTGTCTCTGTCTCTGTCTCTGTCTCTGTCTCTGTCTCTGTCTCTGTCTCTGCCTCTGTCTCTGTCTCTGTCTCTGTCTCTGCCTTTGTCTCTGTCTATGTCTCTTTCTCTGTCTCTGTCTGTGTCGCTGCCTCTGTCTCGGTCTTTGTCTCCGTCTCTGTCTCTGTCTCTGTCTCTGTCTGTGTCTCTGCCCCTGTCTCGGTCTTTGTCTCCCTTTCTGTCTGTGTCTCTGTCTCTGTCTCTGTCTCTGTCTCTGTCTCTGTCTCTTTCTCTGTCTCTGTCTCTGCCTCTGTCTCTGTCTCTGTCTCTGTCCCCATCTCTGTCTCTGTCCCTGTCTCTGTCTCTGCCTTTGTCTCTGTCTATGTCTCTGTCTCTGTCTCTGTCTCTGTCTCTGCCTTTGTCTCCGTCTATGTCTCTGTCTCTGTCTCTGTCTCTGTCTCAGTCCCTGCGTCGGTCTCTGACTCGGTCTCTGTCTCTGTCTCTGCCTCTGTCTCAGTCCCTGCGTCGGTCTCTGACTCGGTCTCTGTCTCTGTCTCTGCCTCTGTCACAGTCTCTGCGTCTGTTTCGGTCTCTGTCTCTGTCTCTGTCTCTGCCTCTGTCTCTGTCTCTGTCTCTGTCTCTGTCTCTGTCACTGTCTCTGTCTCTGTCTCTGTCTCTCTCTCCGTCTCTGTCTCTGCCTCTGTCTCTGCCCTGTCTCTGTCTCTGTCGCTGCCTCTGCCTCTGTCTCAGTCCCTTCGTTGGTCTCTGTCTCGGTCTCTGTCTCTGTCTCTGCCTCTGTCACAGTCTCTGCGTCTGTCTCGGTCTCTGTCTCTGTCTCTGTCTCTGTCTCTGTCTCTGTCTCTTCCTCGGTCTGTGTCTCTGTCTCTGCCTCTGTCTCTGTCTCCGTCTCTGTCTCTGTATCGGTCTTTGTCTCTGTCTCTGTCTCTGTCTCTGTCTCTGTCTCTGTCTCTGTCTCTGTCTCTGTCTCTGTCTCTGTCCTTGTCTCCGTGTCTGTCTCTGTCTCTGTCTCTATCTCGGTCTTTGTCTCCGTCTCCGTCTCTGTCTCTGTCCCTGTCTCTGTCTCTGCCTTTGTCTCTGTCTATGTCTCTGTCTCTGTCTCTGTCTCTGTCTCTGCCTCTGTCTCTGTCTCTGTCTCTGTCTCTGTCTCTGTCTCTGTCTCTGTCTCTGTCTCTGTCTCTGTTTTTTCCTCGGTCTGTGTCTCTGTCTCCGTCACTGTCTCTGTATCGGTCTTTGTCTCTGTCTCTGTCTCTGTCTCTGTCTCTGTCTCTGTCTCTGTCTCTATCTCTGTCTCTGTCTCTGTCTCTGTCTCTGTCTCTGTCTCTGTCTCTGTCTCTGTCTCTGTCTCTGTCTCTGTCTCTGTCTCTGTCTCTTCCTGGGTCTGTGTCTCTGTATCTGCCTCTGTCTCTGTCTCTGTCTCTGTCTCTGTCTCTGTCTCTGTCTCTGTCTCTGTCTCTGTCTCTGTCTCTGTCTCTGTGTCTGTCTCTGTCTCTGTCTCTGTCTCTGTCTCTGTCTCTGTCTCTGTCTCTGTCTCTGTCTCTGTCTCTGTCTCTGTCTCTGTCTCTGTCTCTGTCTCTGTCTCTGTCTCTGTCTCTGTCTCTGCCTCTGTCTCTGTCTCTGTCTCTGCCTTTGTCTCTGTCTATGTCTCTTTCTCTGTCTCTGTCTGTGTCGCTGCCTCTGTCTCGGTCTTTGTCTCCGTCTCTGTCTCTGTCTCTGTCTCTGTCTGTGTCTCTGCCCCTGTCTCGGTCTTTGTCTCCCTTTCTGTCTGTGTCTCTGTCTCTGTCTCTGTCTCTGTCTCTGTCTCTTTCTCTGTCTCTGTCTCTGCCTCTGTCTCTGTCTCTGTCTCTGTCCCCATCTCTGTCTCTGTCCCTGTCTCTGTCTCTGCCTTTGTCTCTGTCTATGTCTCTGTCTCTGTCTCTGTCTCTGTCTCTGCCTTTGTCTCCGTCTATGTCTCTGTCTCTGTCTCTGTCTCTGTCTCAGTCCCTGCGTCGGTCTCTGACTCGGTCTCTGTCTCTGTCTCTGCCTCTGTCTCAGTCCCTGCGTCGGTCTCTGACTCGGTCTCTGTCTCTGTCTCTGCCTCTGTCACTGTCTCTGCGTCTGTCTCGGTCTCTGTCTCTGTCTCTGTCTCTGTCTCTGTCTCTGTCTCTGTCTCTGTCTCTGTCACTGTCTCTGTCTCTGTCTCTGTCTCTGTCTCTGTCTCTGTCTCTGTCTCTGTCTGTGTCTCTGCCACTGTCTCTGTCTCTGTCTCTGTCTCTGCCTTTGTCTCTGTCTATGTCTCTTTCTCTGTCTCTGTCTGTGTCGCTGCCTCTGTCTCGATCTTTGTCTCCGTCTCTGTTTCTGTTTCTGTCTCTGTCTCAGTCTCAGTCTCTGTCTCTGTCTCTGTCTCTGTCTCTGCCTCTGTCTCGGTCTTTGTATCCGTCTCCGTCTCTGTCTCTGTCTCTGCCTCTGTCTCTGTCTCTGTCTCTGTCTCTGCCTCTGTCACAGTCTCTGCGTCTGTCTCGGTCTCTGTCTCTGTCTCTGTCTCTGTCTCTGTCTCTGTCTCTGTCTCTGTCTCTGTCTCTGTCTCTGTCTCTGTCCCTGTCTCTTCCTCGGTCTGTGTCTCTGTCTCTGCCTCTGTCTCTGTCTCCGTCTCTGTCTCTGTATCGGTCTTTGTCTCTGTCTCTGTCTCTGTCTCTGTCTCTGTCTCTGTCTCTGTCTCTGTCTCTGTCTCTGTCTCTGTCTCTGTGTCTGTCTCTGTCTCTGTCTCTGTCTGTGTCTCTGTCTCTGTCTCTGTCTCTGTCTCTGTCCGTGTCTCTGCCTCTGTCTCTGTCTCTGTCTCTGTCTCTGCCTTTGTCTCTGTCTCTGTCTCTGCCTCTGTCTCGGTCTTTGTATCCGTCTCTGTCTCTGTCTCTGTCTCTGCCTCTGTCTCTGTCGCTGTCTCTGTCTCTGCCTCTGTCACAGTCTCTGCGTCTGTCTCGGTCTCTGTCTCTGTCTCTGTCTCTGTCTCTGTCTCTGTCTCTGTCTCTGTCTCTGTCTCTGTCTCTGTCTCTGTCTCTGTCCCTGTCTCTTCCTCGGTCTGTGTCTCTGTCTCTGCCTCTGTCTCTGTCTCCGTCTCTGTCTCTGTATCGGTCTTTGTCTCTGTCTCTGTCTCTGTCTCTGTCTCTGTCTCTGTCTCTGTCTCTGTCTCTGTACTTGACTCTGTCTCTGTCTCTGTCTCTGTCTCTGTCTCTGCCTCTGTCT
>OX243800.1:17167500-17170000 GCA_945859595.2 Megachile willughbiella
CTCTGTCTCTGTCTCTGTCTCTGTCTCTGTCTCTGTCTCTGTCTCTGTCTCTGTCTCTGTCTCTGTCTCTGTCTCTGTCTCTGTCTCTGTCTCTGTCTCTGTCTCTGTCTCTGTCTCTGTCTCTGTCTCTGTCTCTGTCTCTGTCTCTTTCTCTGTCTCTGTCTGTGTCGCTGTCTCTGTCTCTGTCTCTGTCGCTGCCTCTGCCTCTGTCTCAGTCCCTGCGTCGGTCTCTGTCTCTGTCTCTGTCTCTGTCTCTGTCTCTGTCTCTGTCTCTGTCTCTGTCTCTGTCTCTGTCTCTGTCTCTGTCTCTGTCTCTGTCTCTGTCTCAGTCTCAGTCTCTGCCTCTGTCTCTGCCTCTGTCTCTGTCTCTGTCTCTGTCTCTGTCTCTGTCTCTGTCTCTGTCTCTGTCTCTGTCTCTGTCTCTGTCTCTGTCTCTGTCTCTGTCTCTGTCCCTGTCTCTGTCTCTGTCTCTGTCTCTGTCTCTGTCTCTGTCTCTGTCTCTGTCTCTGTCTCTGTCTCTCTCTCCGTCTCTGTCTCTACCTCTGTCTCTGCCCTGTCTCTGTCTCTGTCGCTGCCTCTGCCTCTGTCTCAGTCCCTGCGTCGGTCTCTGTCTCGGTCTCTGTCTCTGTCTGTGTCTATGTCTCTGTCTCTGTCTCTGTCTGTGTCTCTGTCTCTGTCTCTGTCTCTGTCTCTGTCTCTGTCTCTGTCTCTGTCTGTGTCTCTGTCTCTGTCTCTGTCTCTGTCTCTGTCTCTGTCTCTGTCTCTGTCTCTGTCTCTGTCTCTGTCCCTGTCTCTGTCTCTGTCTCTGTCCCTGTCTCTGTCTCTGTCTCTGTCTCTGTCTCTGTCTCTGGTCTCTGTCTCTGTCTCTGTCTCTGTCTCTGTCTCTGTCTCTGTCTCTGTCTCTGTCCCTGTCTCTGTCTCTGTCTCTGTCTCTGTCTCTGTCTCTGTCTCTGTCTCTGTCTCTGTCTCTGTCTCTGTCTCTGTCTCTGTCTCTGTCTCTGTCTCTGTCTCTGTCTCTGTCTCTGTCTCTGTCTCTGTCTCTGTCTCTGTCTCTGTCTCTGTCTCTGTCTCTGTCTCTGTTTTTTCCTCGGTCTGTGTCTCTGTCTCCGTCACTGTCTCTGTATCGGTCTTTGTCTCTGTCTCTGTCTCTGTCTCTGTCTCTGTCTCTGTCTCTGTCCCTATCTCTGTCTCTGTCTCTGTCTCTGTCTCTGTCTCTGTCTCTGTCTCTGTCTCTGTCTCTGTCTCTGTCTCTTCCTGGGTCTGTGTCTCTGTATCTGCCTCTGTCTCTGTCTCTGTCTCTGTCTCTGTCTCTGTCTCTGTCTCTGTCTCTGTCTCTGTCTCTGTCTCTGTCTCTGTGTCTGTCTCTGTCTCTGTCTCTGTCTCTGTCTCTGTCTCTGTCTCTGTCTCTGTCTCTGTCTCTGTCTCTGTCTCTGTCTCTGTCTCTGTCTCTGTCTCTGTCTCTGTCTCTGTCTCTGTCTCTGTCTCTGCCTCTGTCTCTGTCTCTGTCTCTGCCTTTGTCTCTGTCTATGTCTCTTTCTCTGTCTCTGTCTGTGTCGCTGCCTCTGTCTCGGTCTTTGTCTCCGTCTCTGTCTCTGTCTCTGTCTCTGTCTGTGTCTCTGCCCCTGTCTCGGTCTTTGTCTCCCTTTCTGTCTGTGTCTCTGTCTCTGTCTCTGTCTCTGTCTCTGTCTCTGTCTCTTTCTCTGTCTCTGTCTCTGCCTCTGTCTCTGTCTCTGTCTCTGTCCCCATCTCTGTCTCTGTCCCTGTCTCTGTCTCTGCCTTTGTCTCTGTCTATGTCTCTGTCTCTGTCTCTGTCTCTGTCTCTGCCTTTGTCTCCGTCTATGTCTCTGTCTCTGTCTCTGTCTCTGTCTCAGTCCCTGCGTCGGTCTCTGACTCGGTCTCTGTCTCTGTCTCTGCCTCTGTCTCAGTCCCTGCGTCGGTCTCTGACTCGGTCTCTGTCTCTGTCTCTGCCTCTGTCACTGTCTCTGCGTCTGTCTCGGTCTCTGTCTCTGTCTCTGTCTCTGTCTCTGTCTCTGTCTCTGTCTCTGTCTCTGTCACTGTCTCTGTCTCTGTCTCTGTCTCTGTCTCTGTCTCTGTCTCTGTCTCTGTCTGTGTCTCTGCCACTGTCTCTGTCTCTGTCTCTGTCTCTGCCTTTGTCTCTGTCTATGTCTCTTTCTCTGTCTCTGTCTGTGTCGCTGCCTCTGTCTCGATCTTTGTCTCCGTCTCTGTTTCTGTTTCTGTCTCTGTCTCAGTCTCAGTCTCTGTCTCTGTCTCTGTCTCTGTCTCTGCCTCTGTCTCGGTCTTTGTATCCGTCTCCGTCTCTGTCTCTGTCTCTGCCTCTGTCTCTGTCTCTGTCTCTGTCTCTGCCTCTGTCACAGTCTCTGCGTCTGTCTCTGTCTCTGTCTCTGTCTCTGTCTCTGTCTCTGTCTCTGTCTCTGTCTCTGTCTCTGTCTCTGTCTCTGTCTCTGTCCCTGTCTCTTCCTCGGTCTGTGTCTCTGTCTCT
>OX243800.1:17175000-17192500 GCA_945859595.2 Megachile willughbiella
TGTCTCCGTTTCTGTCTGTGTCTCTGTCTCTGTCTCTGTCTCTGTCTCTGTCTCTGTCTCTGTCTCTGTCTCTGTCTCTGTCTCTGTCTCTGTCTCTGTCTCTGTCTCAGTCTCAGTCTCTGCCTCTGTCTCTGCCTCTGTCTCTGTCTCTGTCTCTGACTCTGTCTCTGTCTCTGTCTCTGTCTCTGTCCCTGTCTCTGTCTCTGTCTCTGTCTCTGTCTCTGTCTCTGTCTCTGTCTCTGTCTCTGTCGCTGTCTCTCCCTCTGTCTCTGTCTCCGTCTCTGTCCCTGGCTCTGTCTCTGCCACTGTCTCCGTCTCTGTCTCTGTCTCTGTCTCTGTCTCTGTCTCTGTCTCTGTCTCTGTCTCTGTCTCTGTCTCTGTCTCTGTCTCTGTCTCTGTCTCTGTCTCTGTCTCTGTCTCTGTCTCTGTCTCTGTCTGTGTCTCTGCCTCTGTCTCGGTCTTTGTCTCCGTCTCTGTTTCTGTTTCTGTCTCTGTCTCAGTCTCAGTCTCTGTCTCTGTCTCTGTCTCTGTCTCTGTCTCTGTCTCTGTCTCTGTCTCTGTCTCTGTCTCTGTCTCTGTCTCTGTCTCTGCCTTTGTCTCTGTCTATGTCTCTTTCTCTGTCTCTATCTCGGTCTTTGTCTCCGTCTCTGTCTCTGTCTCTGTCTCTGTCTGTGTATCTGCCTCTGTCTCGGTCTTTGTCTCCGTCTCTGTTTCTGTTTCTGTCTCTGTCTCTGTCTCTGTCTCTGCCTCTGTCTCTGCCTCTGTCTCTGTCTCTGTCTCCGTTTCTGTCTGTGTCTCTGTCTCCGTCTCTGTCTCTGTCTCTGTCTCTGTCTCTGTCTCTGTCTCTGTCTCTGTCTCTGTCTCTGTCTCTGTCTCTGTCTCTGTCTCTGTCTCTGTCTCTGTCTCTGTCTCTTTCTCTGTCTCTGTCTCTGCCTCTGTCTCTGTCTCTGTCTCTGTCCCTATCTCTGTCTCTGTCTCTGTCTCTGTCTCTGTCTCTGCCTTTGTCTCTGTCTATGTCTCTGTCTCTGTCTCTGTCTCTGTCTCTGCCTTTGTCTCCGTATATGTCTCTTTCTCTGTCTCTGTCTGTGTCGCTCCCTCTGTCTCTGTCTCTGTCTCTGCCCCTGTCTCTGTCTCTGTCTCTGTCTCTGTCTCTGTCTCTTCCTCGGTCTGTGTCTCTGTCTCTGCCTCTGTCTCTGTCTCTGTCTCTGTCTCTGTCTCTGTCTCTGTCTCTGTCTCTGTCTCTGTCTCTGTCTCTGTCTCTGTCTCTGTCTCTGCCTTTGTCTCTGTCTATGTCTCTGTCTCTGTCTCTGTCTCTGTCTCTGCCTTTGTCTCCGTCTATGTCTCTTTCTCTGTCTCTGTCTGTGTCGCTGCCTCTGTCTCTGTCTCTGTCTCTGTCTCTGTCTCTGTCTCTGTCTCTGTCTCTGTCTCTGTCTCTGTCTCTGTCTCTGTCTCTGTCTCTGTCTCTGTCTCTGTCTCTGTCTCTGTCTCTGTCTCTGTCTCTGTCTCTGTCTGTGTCTCTGCCTCTGTCTCGGTCTTTGTCTCCGTCTCTGTTTCTGTTTCTGTCTCTGTCTCAGTCTCAGTCTCTGTCTCTGTCTCTGTCTCTGTCTCTGTCTCTGTCTCTGTCTCTGTCTCTGTCTCTGACTCTGTCTCTGTCTCTGTCTCTGTCTCTCTCTCTGCCTCTGTCTCTGCCTCTGTCTCTGTCTCTGTCTCTGTCTCTGACTCTGTCTCTGTCTCTGTCTCTGTCTCTCTCTCTGCCTCTGTCTCTGCCTCTGTCTCTGTCTCTGTCTCCGTTTCTGTCTGTGTCTCTGTCTCTGTCTCTGTCTCTGTCTCTGTCTCTGTCTCTGTCTCTGTCTCTGTCTCTGTCTCTGTCTCTGTCTCTGTCTCTGTCTCAGTCTCAGTCTCTGCCTCTGTCTCTGCCTCTGTCTCTGTCTCTGTCTCTGACTCTGTCTCTGTCTCTGTCTCTGTCTCTGTCCCTGTCTCTGTCTCTGTCTCTGTCTCTGTCTCTGTCTCTGTCTCTGTCTCTGTCTCTGTCGCTGTCTCTCCCTCTGTCTCTGTCTCCGTCTCTGTCCCTGGCTCTGTCTCTGCCACTGTCTCCGTCTCTGTCTCTGTCTCTGTCTCTGTCTCTGTCTCTGTCTCTGTCTCTGTCTCTGTCTCTGTCTCTGTCTCTGTCTCTGTCTCTGTCTCTGTCTCTGTCTCTGTCTCTGTCTCTGTCTCTGTCTCTGTCTCTGTCTCTGTCTCTGTCTCTGTCTCTGTCTGTGTCTCTGCCTCTGTCTCGGTCTTTGTCTCCGTCTCTGTTTCTGTTTCTGTCTCTGTCTCTGTCTCTGTCTCTGTCTCTGTCTCTGTCTCTGTCTCTGTCTCTGTCTCTGTCTCTGTCTCTGTCTCTGTCTCTTTCTCTGTCTCTGTCTCTGCCTCTGTCTCTGTCTCTGTCTCTGTCCCTATCTCTGTCTCTGTCTCTGTCTCTGTCTCTGTCTCTGCCTTTGTCTCTGTCTATGTCTCTGTCTCTGTCTCTGTCTCTGTCTCTGCCTTTGTCTCCGTATATGTCTCTTTCTCTGTCTCTGTCTGTGTCGCTCCCTCTGTCTCTGTCTCTGTCTCTGCCCCTGTCTCTGTCTCTGTCCCTGTCGCTGCCTCTGCCTCTGTCTCAGTCCCTGCGTCGGTCTCTGTCTCTGTCTCTGTCTCTGTCTCTGTCTCTGCCTCTGTCTCGGTCTTTGTCTCCGTCTCTGTTTCTGTCTCTCTCTCTGTCTCAGTCTCAGTCTCTGCCTCTGTCTCTGCCTCTGTCTCTGTCTCTGTCTCTGACTCTGTCTCTGTCTCTGTCTCTGTCTCTGTCCCTGTCTCTGTCTCTGTCTCTGTCTCTGTCTCTGTCTCTGTCTCTGTCTCTGTCTCTGTCTCTGTCTCTGCCTCCGTCACAGTCTCTGCGTCTGTCTCGGTCTCGGTCTCTGTCTCTGTCTCTGTCTCTGTCTCTGTCTCTGTATCTGTCTCTTCCTCGGTCTGTGTCTCTGTCTCTGCCTCTGTCTCTGTCTCCGTCTCTGTCTCTGTATCGGTCTTTGTCTCTGTCTCTGTCTCTGTCTCTGTCTCTGTCTCTGTCTCTGTCTCTGTCTCTGTCTCTGGCTCTGCCTCTGTCTCTGCCTCTGTCTCTGTCTCTGTCTCCGTTTCTGTCTGTGTCTCTGTCTCCGTCTCTGTCTCTGTCTCTGTCTCTGTCTCTGCCTCTGTCTCTGTCTCTGTCTCTGTCTCTGTCTCTTTCTCTGTCTCTGTCTCTGTCTCTGTCTCTGTCTCTGTCTCTGTCTCTGTCTCTGTCTCTGTCTCTGTCTCTGTCTCTGTCTCTGTCTCTGTCTCTGTCTCTGTCTCTGTCTCTGTCTCTGTCTCTGTCTCTGTCTGTGTCTCTGCCTCTGTCTCGGTCTTTGTCTCCGTCTCTGTTTCTGTTTCTGTCTCTGTCTCTGTCTCTGTCTCTGTCTCTGTCTCTGTCTCTGTCTCTGTCTCTGTCTCTGTCTCAGTCTCAGTCTCTGCCTCTGTCTCTGCCTCTGTCTCTGTCTCTGTCTCTGACTCTGTCTCTGTCTCTGTCTCTGTCTCTGTCCCTGTCTCTGTCTCTGTCTCTGTCTCTGTCTCTGTCTCTGTCTCTGTCTCTGTCTCTGTCGCTGTCTCTCCCTCTGTCTCTGTCTCCGTCTCTGTCCCTGGCTCTGTCTCTGCCACTGTCTCCGTCTCTGTCTCTGTCTCTGTCTCTGTCTCTGTCTCTGTCTCTGTCTCTGTCTCTGTCTCTGTCTCTGTCTCTGTCTCTGTCTCTGTCTCTGTCTCTGTCTCTGTCTCTGTCTCTGTCTCTGTCTCTGTCTCTGTCTCTGTCTGTGTCTCTGCCTCTGTCTCGGTCTTTGTCTCCGTCTCTGTTTCTGTTTCTGTCTCTGTCTCTGTCTCTGTCTCTGTCTCTGTCTCTGTCTCTGTCTCTGTCTCTGTCTCTGTCTCTGTCTCTGTCTCTGTCTCTGTCTCTGTCTCTGTCTCTTTCTCTGTCTCTGTCTCTGCCTCTGTCTCTGTCTCTGTCTCTGTCCCTATCTCTGTCTCTGTCTCTGTCTCTGTCTCTGTCTCTGCCTTTGTCTCTGTCTATGTCTCTGTCTCTGTCTCTGTCTCTGTCTCTGCCTTTGTCTCCGTATATGTCTCTTTCTCTGTCTCTGTCTGTGTCGCTCCCTCTGTCTCTGTCTCTGTCTCTGCCCCTGTCTCTGTCTCTGTCCCTGTCGCTGCCTCTGCCTCTGTCTCAGTCCCTGCGTCGGTCTCTGTCTCTGTCTCTGTCTCTGTCTCTGTCTCTGCCTCTGTCTCGGTCTTTGTCTCCGTCTCTGTTTCTGTCTCTCTCTCTGTCTCAGTCTCAGTCTCTGCCTCTGTCTCTGCCTCTGTCTCTGTCTCTGTCTCTGACTCTGTCTCTGTCTCTGTCTCTGTCTCTGTCCCTGTCTCTGTCTCTGTCTCTGTCTCTGTCTCTGTCTCTGTCTCTGTCTCTGTCTCTGTCTCTGTCTCTGTCTCTGCCTCCGTCACAGTCTCTGCGTCTGTCTCGGTCTCGGTCTCTGTCTCTGTCTCTGTCTCTGTCTCTGTCTCTGTATCTGTCTCTTCCTCGGTCTGTGTCTCTGTCTCTGCCTCTGTCTCTGTCTCCGTCTCTGTCTCTGTATCGGTCTTTGTCTCTGTCTCTGTCTCTGTCTCTGTCTCTGTCTCTGTCTCTGTCTCTGTCTCTGTCTCTTTCTCTGTCTCTGTCTCTGCCTCTGTCTCTGTCTCTGTCTCTGTCCCTATCTCTGTCTCTGTCTCTGTCTCTGTCTCTGTCTCTGCCTTTGTCTCTGTCTATGTCTCTGTCTCTGTCTCTGTCTCTGTCTCTGCCTTTGTCTCCGTATATGTCTCTTTCTCTGTCTCTGTCTGTGTCGCTCCCTCTGTCTCTGTCTCTGTCTCTGCCCCTGTCTCTGTCTCTGTCCCTGTCGCTGCCTCTGCTTCTGTCTCAGTCCCTGCGTCGGTCTCTGTCTCTGTCTCTGTCTCTGTCTCTGTCTCTGCCTCTGTCTCGGTCTTTGTCTCCGTCTCTGTTTCTGTCTCTCTCTCTGTCTCAGTCTCAGTCTCTGCCTCTGTCTCTGCCTCTGTCTCTGTCTCTGTCTCTGACTCTGTCTCTGTCTCTGTCTCTGTCTCTGTCCCTGGATCTGTCTCTGTCTCTGTCTCTGTCTCTGTCTCTGTCTCTGTCTCTGTCTCTGTCTCTGTCTCTGTCTCTGCCTCCGTCACAGTCTCTGCGTCTGTCTCGGTCTCGGTCTCTGTCTCTGTCTCTGTCTCTGTCTCTGTCTCTGTATCTGTCTCTTCCTCGGTCTGTGTCTCTGTCTCTGCCTCTGTCTCTGTCTCCGTCTCTGTCTCTGTATCGGTCTTTGTCTCTGTCTCTGTCTCTGTCTCTGTCTCTGTCTCTGTCTCTGTCTCTGTCTCTGTCTCTGTCTCTGTCTCTGTCTCTGGCTCTGCCTCTGTCTCTGCCTCTGTCTCTGTCTCTGTCTCCGTTTCTGTCTGTGTCTCTGTCTCCGTCTCTGTCTCTGTCTCTGTCTCTGTCTCTGCCTCTGTCTCTGTCTCTGTCTCTGTCTCTGTCTCTTTCTCTGTCTCTGTCTCTGTCTCTGTCTCTGTCTCTGTCTCTGTCTCTGTCTCTGTCTCTGTCTCTGTCTCTGTCTCTGTCTCTGTCTCAGTCTCTGCCTCTGTCTCTGCCTCTCTCTCCGTCTCTGTCTCTGCCTCTGTCTCTGCCCTGTCTCTGTCTCTGTCGCTGCCTCTGCCTCTGTCTCAGTCCCTGCGTCGGTCTCTGTCTCGGTCTCGGTCTCTGTCTCTGTCTCTGCCTCTGTCACAGTCTCTGCGTCTGTCTCTGTCTCTGTCTCTGTCTCTGTCTCTGTACTCTGTCTCTGTCTCTGTCTCTGTCTCTGTCTCTGTCTCTGTCTCTACCTCGGTCTGTGTCTCTGTCTCTGCCTCTGTCTCTGTCTCCGTCTCTGTCTCTGTATCGGTCTCTTTCTCTGTCTCTGTCTCTGCCTCTGTCTCTGTCTCTGTCTCTGTCCCCATCTCTGTCTCTGTCCCTGTCTCTGTCTCTGTCTCTGTGTCTGTCTCTGTCTCTGTCTCTGTCTCTGTCTCTGTCTCTGTCTCTGTCTCTGTCTCTGTCTCTGTCTCTGTCTCTGTCTCTGCCTCTGTCTCTGTCTCTGTCTCTGCCTTTGTCTCTGTCTATGTCTCTTTCACTGTCTCTGTCTGTGTCGCTGCCTCTGTCTCGGTCTTTGTCTCCGTCTCTGTCTCAGTCTCTGTCTCTGTCTCTGTCTGTGTCTCTGCCCCTGTCTCGGTCTTTGTCTCCGTTTCTGTCTGTGTCTCTGTCTCTGTCTCTGTCTCTGTCTCTGTCTCCGTCTCTGTCTCTGTCTCTTTCTCTGTCTCTGTCTCTGCCTCTGTCTCTGTCTCTGTCTCTGTCCCCATCTCTGTCTCTGTCCCTGTCTCTGTCTCTGCCTTTGTCTCTGTCTATGTCTCTGTCTCTGTCTCTGTCTCTGTCTCTGTCTCTGCCTTTGTCTCCGTCTATGTCTCTTTCTCTGTCTCTGTCTGTGTCGCTGCCTCTGTCTCTGTCTCTGTCTCTGTCTCTGTCTCTGTCTCTGTCTCTGTCTCTGTCTCTGTCGCTGCCTCTGCCTCTGTCTCAGTCCCTGCGTCGGTCTCTGTCTCTGTCTCCGTCTCTGTCTCTGTCTCTGTCTCTCTCTCTGTCTCTGTCTCTGTCTCAGTCTCAGTCTCTGCCTCTGTCTCTGCCTCTGTCTCTGTCTCTGTCTCTGTCTCTGTCTCAGTCTCAGTCTCTGCCTCTGTCTCTGCCTCTGTCTCTGTCTCTGTCTCTGTCTCTGTCTCTGTCTCAGTCCCTGCGTCGGTCTCTGACTCGGTCTCTGTCTCTGTCTCTGTCTCTGTCTCTGTCTGTGTCTGTGCCACTGTCTCTGTCTCTGTCTCTGTCTCTGCCTTTGTCTCTGTCTATGTCTCTTTCTCTGTCTCTGTCTGTGTCGCTGCCTCTGTCTCGATCTTTGTCTCCGTCTCTGTTTCTGTTTCTGTCTCTGTCTCAGTCTCAGTCTCTGTCTCTGTCTCTGTCTCTGTCTCTGCCTCTGTCTCGGTCTTTGTATCCGTCTCTGTCTCTGTCTCTGTCTCTGCCTCTGTCTCTGTCTCTGTCTCTGTCTCTGCCTCTGTCACAGTCTCTGCGTCTGTCTCGGTCTCTGTCTCTGTCTCTGTCTCTGTCTCTGTCTCTGTCTCTGTCTCTGTCTCTGTCTCTGTCTCTGTCTCTGTCTCTGTCTCTGTCCCTGTCTCTTCCTCGGTCTGGGTCTCTGTCTCTGCCTCTGTCTCTGTCTCCGTCTCTGTCTCTGTATCGGTCTTTGTCTCTGTCTCTGTCTCTGTCTCTGTCTCTGTCTCTGTCTCTGTCTCTGTCTCTGTCTCTGTCTCTGTCTCTGTCTCTGTCTCTGTCTCTGTCTCTGTCTCTCTCTCTGTCTCTGTCTCTGTCTCTGTCTCTGTCTCTGTCTCTGTCTCTGTCTCTGTCTCTGTCTCTGTCTCTGTCTCTGTCTCTGTCTCTGTCTCTGTCTCTGTCTCTGTCTCTGTCTCTGTCTCTGTCTCTGTCTCTGTCTCTGTCTCTGTCTCTGTCTCTGTCTCTGTCTCTGTCTCTGTCTCTGTCTCTGTCTCTGTCTCTCTCTCCGTCTCTGTCTCTACCACTGTCTCTGCCCTGTCTCTGTCTCTATCCCTGCCTCTGCCTCTGTCTCAGTCCCTGCGTCGGTATCTGTCTCGGTCTCTGTCTCTGTCTGTGTCTATGTCTCTGTCTCTGTCTCTGTCTGTGTCTCTGTCTCTGTCTCTGTCTCTGTCTCTGTCTCTGTCTCTGTCTCTGTCTCTGTCTCTGTCTCTGTCTCTGTCTCTGTCTCTGTCTCTGTCTCTGTCTCTGTCTCTGTCTCTGTCTCTGTCTCTGTCCCTGTCTCTGTCTCTGTCTCTGTCTCTGTCTCTGTCTCTGTCTCTGTCCCTGTCTCTGTCTCTGTCTCTGTCTCTGTCTCTGTCTCTGTCTCTGTCGCTGTCTCTCCCTCTGTCTCTGTCTCCGTCTCTGTCCCTGGCTCTGTCTCTGCCACTGTCTCCGTCTCTGTCTCGGTCGCGGACTTTGTCTCTGTCTCTGACTCCGTGTCTGTCTCTGTCTCTGTCTCTATCTCGGTCTTTGTCTCCGTCTCTGTCTCTCTCTCTGCCTCTGTCTCTGCCTCTGTCTCTGTCTCTGTCTCCGTTTCTGTCTGTGTCTCTGTCTCTGTCTCTGTCTCTGTCTCTGTCTCTGTCTCTGTCTCTGTCTCTGTCTCTGTCTCTGTCTCTGTCTCAGTCTCAGTCTCTGCCTCTGTCTCTGCCTCTGTCTCTGTCTCTGTCTCTGACTCTGTCTCTGTCTCTGTCTCTGTCTCTGTCCCTGTCTCTGTCTCTGTCTCTGTCTCTGTCTCTGTCTCTGTCTCTGTCGCTGTCTCTCCCTCTGTCTCTGTCTCCGTCTCTGTCCCTGGCTCTGTCTCTGCCACTGTCTCCGTCTCTGTCTCTGTCTCTGTCTCTGTCTCTGTCTCTGTCTCTGTCTCTGTCTCTGTCTCTGTCTCTGTCTCTGTCTCTGTCTCTGTCTCTGTCTGTGTCTCTGCCTCTGTCTCGGTCTTTGTCTCCGTCTCTGTTTCTGTTTCTGTCTCTGTCTCAGTCTCAGTCTCTGTCTCTGTCTCTGTCTCTGTCTCTGTCTCTGTCTCTGTCTCTGTCTCTGTCTCTGTCTCTGTCTCTGTCTCTGTCTCTGTCTCTGTCTCTGCCTTTGTCTCTGTCTATGTCTCTTTCTCTGTCTCTATCTCGGTCTTTGTCTCCGTCTCTGTCTCTGTCTCTGTCTCTGTCTGTGTCTCTGCCTCTGTCTCGGTCTTTGTCTCCGTCTCTGTTTCTGTTTCTGTCTCTGTCTCTGTCTCTGTCTCTGCCTCTGTCTCTGCCTCTGTCTCTGTCTCTGTCTCCGTTTCTGTCTGTGTCTCTGTCTCCGTCTCTGTCTCTGTCTCTGTCTCTGTCTCTGTCTCTGTCTCTGTCTCTGTCTCTGTCTCTGTCTCTGTCTCTGTCTCTGTCTCTGTCTCTTTCTCTGTCTCTGTCTCTGCCTCTGTCTCTGTCTCTGTCTCTGTCCCTATCTCTGTCTCTGTCTCTGTCTCTGTCTCTGTCTCTGCCTTTGTCTCTGTCTATGTCTCTGTCTCTGTCTCTGTCTCTGTCTCTGCCTTTGTCTCCGTATATGTCTCTTTCTCTGTCTCTGTCTGTGTCGCTCCCTCTGTCTCTGTCTCTGTCTCTGCCCCTGTCTCTGTCTCTGTCCCTGTCGCTGCCTCTGCCTCTGTCTCAGTCCCTCTGTCGGTCTCTGTCTCTGTCTCTGTCTCAGTCTCTGTCTCTGCCTCTGTCTCGGTCTTTGTCTCCGTCTCTGTTTCTGTCTCTCTCTCTGTCTCAGTCTCAGTCTCTGCCTCTGTCTCTGCCTCTGTCTCTGTCTCTGTCTCTGACTCTGTCTCTGTCTCTGTCTCTGTCTCTGTCTCTGTCCCTGTCTCTGTCTCTGTCTCTGTCTCTGTCTCTGTCTCTGTCTCTGTCTCTGTCTCTGTCTCTGTCTCTGCCTCCGTCACAGTCTCTGCGTCTGTCTCGGTCTCGGTCTCTGTCTCTGTCTCTGTCTCTGTCTCTGTCTCTGTATCTGTCTCTTCCTCGGTCTGTGTCTCTGTCTCTGCCTCTGTCTCTGTCTCCGTCTCTGTCTCTGTATCGGTCTTTGTCTCTGTCTCTGTCTCTGTCTCTGTCTCTGTCTCTGTCTCTGTCTCTGTCTCTGTCTCTGTCTCTGTCTCTGTCTCTGCCTCCGTCACAGTCTCTGCGTCTGTCTCGGTCTCGGTCTCTGTCTCTGTCTCTGTCTCTGTCTCTGTCTCTGTATCTGTCTCTTCCTCGGTCTGTGTCTCTGTCTCTGCCTCTGTCTCTGTCTCCGTCTCTGTCTCTGTATCGGTCTTTGTCTCTGTCTCTGTCTCTGTCTCTGTCTCTGTCTCTGTCTCTGTCTCTGTCTCTGTCTCTGTCTCTGTCTCTGGCTCTGCCTCTGTCTCTGCCTCTGTCTCTGTCTCTGTCTCCGTTTCTGTCTGTGTCTCTGTCTCCGTCTCTGTCTCTGTCTCTGTCTCTGTCTCTGCCTCTGTCTCTGTCTCTGTCTCTGTCTCTGTCTCTTTCTCTGTCTCTGTCTCTGTCTCTGTCTCTGTCTCTGTCTCTGTCTCTGTCTCTGTCTCTGTCTCTGTCTCTGTCTCTGTCTCAGTCTCTGCCTCTGTCTCTGCCTCTCTCTCCGTCTCTGTCTCTGCCTCTGTCTCTGCCCTGTCTCTGTCTCTGTCGCTGCCTCTGCCTCTGTCTCAGTCCCTGCGTCGGTCTCTGTCTCGGTCTCGGTCTCTGTCTCTGTCTCTGCCTCTGTCACAGTCTCTGCGTCTGTCTCGGTCTCTGTCTCTGTCTCTGTCTCTGTACTCTGTCTCTGTCTCTGTCTCTGTCTCTGTCTCTGTCTCTGTCTCTACCTCGGTCTGTGTCTCTGTCTCTGCCTCTGTCTCTGTCTCCGTCTCTGTCTCTGTATCGGTCTCTTTCTCTGTCTCTGTCTCTGCCTCTGTCTCTGTCTCTGTCTCTGTCCCCATCTCTGTCTCTGTCCCTGTCTCTGTCTCTGTCTCTGTGTCTGTCTCTGTCTCTGTCTCTGTCTCTGTCTCTGTCTCTGTCTCTGTCTCTGTCTCTGTCTCTGTCTCTGTCTCTGTCTCTGTCTCTGTCTCTGTCTCTGTCTCTGTCTCTGTCTCTGTCTCTGTCTCTGTCTCTGTCTCTGTCTCTGTCTCTGTCTCTGTCTCTGTCTCTGTCCCTGTCTCTGTCTCTGTCTCTGTCTCTGTCTCTGTCTCTGTCTCTGTCCCTGTCTCTGTCTCTGTCTCTGTCTCTGTCTCTGTCTCTGTCTCTGTCGCTGTCTCTCCCTCTGTCTCTGACTCCGTCTCTGTCCCTGGCTCTGTCTCTGCCACTGTCTCCGTCTCTGTCTCGGTCGCGGACTTTGTCTCTGTCTCTGACTCCGTGTCTGTCTCTGTCTCTGTCTCTATCTCGGTCTTTGTCTCCGTCTCTGTCTCTGTCTCTGTCTCTGTCTCTGTCTCTGTCTCTGTCTCTGTCTCTGTCTCTGTCTCTGTCTCTGTCTCTGTCTCTGTCTCTGTCTCTGTCTCTGTCTCTGTCTCTGTCTCTGTCTCTGTCCTTGTCTCCGTGTCTGTCTCTGTCTCTGTCTCTATCTCGGTCTTTGTCTCCGTCTCCGTCTCTGTCTCTGTCTCTGTCTCTGTCTCAGTCTCTGTCTCTGCCTCTGTCTCGGTCTTTGTCTCCGTCTCTGTTTCTGTCTCTCTCTCTGTCTCAGTCTCAGTCTCTGCCTCTGTCTCTGCCTCTGTCTCTGTCTCTGTCTCTGACTCTGTCTCTGTCTCTGTCTCTGTCTCTGTCCCTGTCTCTGTCTCTGTCTCTGTCTCTGTCTCTGTCTCTGTCTCTGTCTCTGTCTCTGTCTCTGTCTCTGCCTCCGTCACTGTCTCTGCGTCTGTCTCGGTCTCGGTCTCTGTCTCTGTCTCTGTCTCTGTCTCTGTCTCTGTATCTGTCTCTTCCTCGGTCTGTGTCTCTGTCTCTGCCTCTGTCTCTGTCTCCGTCTCTGTCTCTGTATCGGTCTTTGTCTCTGTCTCTGTCTCTGTCTCTGTCTCTGTCTCTGTCTCTGTCTCTGTCTCTGTCTCTGTCTCTGTCTCTGCCTCCGTCACAGTCTCTGCGTCTGTCTCGGTCTCGGTCTCTGTCTCTGTCTCTGTCTCTGTCTCTGTCTCTGTATCTGTCTCTTCCTCGGTCTGTGTCTCTGTCTCTGCCTCTGTCTCTGTCTCCGTCTCTGTCTCTGTATCGGTCTTTGTCTCTGTCTCTGTCTCTGTCTCTGTCTCTGTCTCTGTCTCTGTCTCTGTCTCTGTCTCTGTCTCTGTCTCTGGCTCTGCCTCTGTCTCTGCCTCTGTCTCTGCCTCTGTCTCTGTCTCTGTCTCTGTCCCCATCTCTGTCTCTGTCCCTGTCTCTGTCTCTGTCTCTGTGTCTGTCTCTGTCTCTGTCTCTGTCTCTGTCTCTGTCTCTGTCTCTGTCTCTGTCTCTGTCTCTGTCTCTGTCTCTGTCTCTGTCTCTGTCTCTGTCTCTGTCTCTGTCTCTGCCTCTGTCTCTGTCTCTGTCTCTGCCTTTGTCTCTGTCTATGTCTCTTTCACTGTCTCTGTCTGTGTCGCTGCCTCTGTCTCGGTCTTTGTCTCCGTCTCTGTCTCAGTCTCTGTCTCTGTCTCTGTCTGTGTCTCTGCCCCTGTCTCGGTCTTTGTCTCCGTTTCTGTCTGTGTCTCTGTCTCTGTCTCTGTCTCTGTCTCTGTCTCTGTCTCTGTCTCTGTCTCTGTCTCTGTCTCTTTCTCTGTCTCTGTCTCTGTCTCTGCCTCTGTCTCTGTCTCTGTCTCTGTCCCCATCTCTGTCTCTGTCCCTGTCTCTGTCTCTGCCTTTGTCTCTGTCTATGTCTCTGTCTCTGTCTCTGTCTCTGTCTCTGTCTCTGCCTTTGTCTCCGTCTATGTCTCTTTCTCTGTCTCTGTCTGTGTCGCTGCCTCTGTCTCTGTCTCTGTCTCTGTCTCTGTCTCTGTCTCTGTCTCTGTCTCTGTCGCTGCCTCTGCCTCTGTCTCAGTCCCTGCGTCGGTCTCTGTCTCTGTCTCCGTCTCTGTCTCTGTCTCTGTCTCTGTCTCTGTCTCTGTCTCTGTCTCTGTCTCAGTCTCAGTCTCTGCCTCTGTCTCTGCCTCTGTCTCTGTCTCTGTCTCTGTCTCTGTCTCTGTCTCTGTCTCTGTCTCTGTCTCTGTCTCTGTCTCTGTCTCTGTCTCTGTCTCTGTCTCTGTCTCTGTCTCTGTCTATGTCTCTGTCTCTGTCTCTGTCTCTGTCTCTGTCTCTGTCTCTGTCTCTGTCTCTGCCTCTGTCACTGTCTCTGTCTCTGTCTCTGTCTCTGTCTCTGTCTCTGTCTCTGCCTTTGTCTCTGTCTATGTCTCTTTCTCTGTCTCTGTCTGTGTCGCTGCCTCTGTCTCGGTCTTTGTCTCCGTCTCTGTCTCTGTCTCTGTCTCTGTCTGTGTCTCTGCCTCTGTCTCGGTCTTTGTCTCCGTCTCTGTTTCTGTTTCTGTCTCTGTCTCAGTCTCAGTCTCTGCCTCTGTCTCTGCCTCTGTCTCTGTCTCTGTCTCTGTCTCTGTCTCTGTCTCAGTCCCTGCGTCGGTCTCTGACTCGGTCTCTGTCTCTGTCTCTGTCTCTGTCTCTGTCTGTGTCTCTGCCACTGTCTCTGTCTCTGTCTCTGTCTCTGCCTTTGTCTCTGTCTATGTCTCTTTCTCTGTCTCTGTCTGTGTCGCTGCCTCTGTCTCGATCTTTGTCTCCGTCTCTGTTTCTGTTTCTGTCTCTGTCTCAGTCTCAGTCTCTGTCTCTGTCTCTGTCTCTGTCTCTGCCTCTGTCTCGGTCTTTGTATCCGTCTCTGTCTCTGTCTCTGTCTCTGCCTCTGTCTCTGTCTCTGTCTCTGTCTCTGCCTCTGTCACAGTCTCTGCGTCTGTCTCGGTCTCTGTCTCTGTCTCTGTCTCTGTCTCTGTCTCTGTCTCTGTCTCTGTCTCTGTCTCTGTCTCTGTCTCTGTCTCTGTCTCTGTCCCTGTCTCTTCCTCGGTCTGGGTCTCTGTCTCTGCCTCTGTCTCTGTCTCCGTCTCTGTCTCTGTATCGGTCTTTGTCTCTGTCTCTGTCTCTGTCTCTGTCTCTGTCTCTGTCTCTGTCTCTGTCTCTGTCTCTGTCTCTGTCTCTCTCTCTGTCTCTGTCTCTGTCTCTGTCTCTGTCTCTGTCTCTGTCTCTGTCTCTGTCTCTGTCTCTGTCTCTGTCTCTGTCTCTGTCTCTGTCTCTGTCTCTGTCTCTGTCTCTGTCTCTGTCTCTGTCTCTGTCTCTGTCTCTGTCTCTGTCTCTGTCTCTCTCTCCGTCTCTGTCTCTACCTCTGTCTCTGCCCTGTCTCTGTCTCTATCGCTGCCTCTGCCTCTGTCTCAGTCCCTGCGTCGGTCTCTGTCTCGGTCTCTGTCTCTGTCTGTGTCTATGTCTCTGTCTCTGTCTCTGTCTGTGTCTCTGTCTCTGTCTCTGTCTCTGTCTCTGTCTCTGTCTCTGTCTCTGTCTCTGTCTCTGTCTCTGTCTCTGTCTCTGTCTCTGTCTCTGTCTCTGTCTCTGTCCCTGTCTCTGTCTCTGTCTCTGTCTCTGTCTCTGTCTCTGTCTCTGTCCCTGTCTCTGTCTCTGTCTCTGTCTCTGTCTCTGTCTCTGTCTCTGTCGCTGTCTCTCCCTCTGTCTCTGTCTCCGTCTCTGTCCCTGGCTCTGTCTCTGCCACTGTCTCCGTCTCTGTCTCGGTCGCGGACTTTGTCTCTGTCTCTGACTCCGTGTCTGTCTCTGTCTCTGTCTCTATCTCGGTCTTTGTCTCCGTCTCTGTCTCTGTCTCTGTCTCTGTCTCTGTCTCTGTCTCTGTCTCTGTCTCTGTCTCTGTCTCTGTCTCTGTCTCTGTCTCTGTCTCTGTCTCAGTCCCTGCGTCGGTCTCTGACTCGGTCTCTGTCTCTGTCTCTGCCTCTGTCACAGTCTCTGCGTCTGTCTCGGTCTCTGTCTCTGTCCCTGTCTCTGTCTCTGTCTCTGTCTCTGTCTCTGTCTCTGTCACTGTCTCTGTCTCTGTCTCTGTCTCTCTCTCCGTCTCTGTCTCTGCCTCTGTCTCTGCCCTGTCTCTGTCTCTGTCGCTGCCTCTGCCTCTGTCTCAGTCCCTGCGTTGGTCTCTGTCTCGGTCTCTGTCTCTGTCTCTGCCTCTGTCACAGTCTCTGCGTCTGTCTCGGTCTCTGTCTCTGTCTCTGTCTCTGTCTCTTCCTCGGTCTGTGTCTCTGTCTCTGCCTCTGTCTCTGTCTCCGTCTCTGTCTCTGTATCGGTCTTTGTCTCTGTCTCTGTCTCTGTCTCTGTCTCTGTCTCTGTCTCTGTCTCTGTCTCTGTCTCTGTCTCTGTCTCTGTCCTTGTCTCCGTGTCTGTCTCTGTCTCTGTCTCTATCTCGGTCTTTGTCTCCGTCTCCGTCTCTGTCTCTGTCTCTGTCTCTGTCTCTGTCTCTGTCTCTGTCTCTGTCTCTGTCTCTGTCTCTGTCTCTGTCTCTGTCTCTGTCTCTGTCTCTGTCTCTGTCTCTGTCTCAGTCTCTGCCTTTGTCTCTGTCTATGTCTCTTTCTCTGTCTCTGTCTCGGTCTTTGTCTCCGTCTCTGTCTCTGTCTCTGTCTGTGTCTCTGCCTCTGTCTCGGTCTTTGTCTCCGTCTCTGTTTCTGTTTCTGTCTCTGTCTCAGTCTCTTTCTCTGTCTCTGTCTCTGTCTCTGTCTCTGTCTCTGTCTCTGTCTCTGTCCCCATCTCTGTCTCTGTCTCTGTCTCTGTCTCTGTCTCTGTCTCTGTCTCTGTCTCTGTCTCTTTCTCTGTCTCTGTCTCTGCCTCTGTCTCTGTCTCTGTCTCTGTCCCCATCTCTGTCTCTGTCTCTGTCTCTGTCTCTGCCTTTGTCTCTGTCTATGTCTCTGTCTCTGTCTCTGTCTCTGTCTCTGCCTTTGTCTCCGTCTATGTCTCTTTATCTGTCTCTGTCTGTGTCGCTGCCTCTGTCTCTGTCTCTGTCTCTGTCTCTGTCTCTGTCTCTGTCTCTGTCTCTGTCTCTGTCTCTGTCTCTGTCTCTGTCTCTGTCTCTGTCTCTGTCTCTGTCTCTGTCTCTGTCTCTGTCTCTGTCTCTGTCTCTGTCTCTTTCTCTGTCTCTGTCTGTGTCGCTGCCTCTGTCTCTGTCTCTGTCTCTGTCTCTGTCTCTGTCGCTGCCTCTGCCTCTGTCTCAGTCCCTGCGTCGGTCTCTGTCTCTGTCTCTGTCTCTGTCTCTGTCTCTGTCTCTGTCTCTGTCTCTGTCTCTGTCTCTGTCTCTGTCTCTGTCTCTGTCTCTGTCCCTGTCTCTGTCTCTGTCTCTGTCTCTGTCTCTGTCTCTGTCTCTGTCTCTGTCTCTGTCTCTGTCTCTCTCTCCGTCTCTGTCTCTACCTCTGTCTCTGCCCTGTCCCTGTCTCTGTCGCTGCCTCTGCCTCTGTCTCAGTCCCTGCGTCGGTCTCTGTCTCGGTCTCTGTCTCTGTCTGTGTCTATGTCTCTGTCTCTGTCTCTGTCTGTGTCTCTGTCTCTGTCTCTGTCTCTGTCTCTGTCTCTGTCTCTGTCTCTGTCTCTGTCTCTGTCTCTGTCTCTGTCTCTGTCTCTGTCTCTGTCTCTGTCTCTGTCTCTGTCTCTGTCTCTGTCTCTGTCTCTGTCTCTGTCTCTGTTTTTTCCTCGGTCTGTGTCTCTGTCTCCGTCACTGTCTCTGTATCGGTCTTTGTCTCTGTCTCTGTCTCTGTCTCTGTCTCTGTCTCTGTCTCTGCCTTTGTCTCTGTCTATGTCTCTTTCTCTGTCTCTATCTCGGTCTTTGTCTCCGTCTCTGTCTCTGTCTCTGTCTCTGTCTGTGTCTCTGCCTCTGTCTCGGTCTTTGTCTCCGTCTCTGTTTCTGTTTCTGTCTCTGTCTCTGTCTCTGTCTCTGCCTCTGTCTCTGCCTCTGTCTCTGTCTCTGTCTCCGTTTCTGTCTGTGTCTCTGTCTCCGTCTCTGTCTCTGTCTCTGTCTCTGTCTCTGTCTCTGTCTCTGTCTCTGTCTCTGTCTCTGTCGCTGTCTCTGTCTCTGTCTCTGTCTCTGTCTCTGTCTCTTTCTCTGTCTCTGTCTCTGCCTCTGTCTCTGTCTCTGTCTCTGTCCCTATCTCTGTCTCTGTCTCTGTCTCTGTCTCTGTCTCTGCCTTTGTCTCTGTCTATGTCTCTGTCTCTGTCTCTGTCTCTGTCTCTGCCTTTGTCTCCGTATATGTCTCTTTCTCTGTCTCTGTCTGTGTCGCTCCCTCTGTCTCTGTCTCTGTCTCTGCCCCTGTCTCTGTCTCTGTCCCTGTCGCTGCCTCTGCCTCTGTCTCAGTCCCTGCGTCGGTCTCTGTCTCTGTCTCTGTCTCAGTCTCTGTCTCTGCCTCTGTCTCGGTCTTTGTCTCCGTCTCTGTTTCTGTCTCTCTCTCTGTCTCAGTCTCAGTCTCTGCCTCTGTCTCTGCCTCTGTCTCTGTCTCTGTCTCTGACTCTGTCTCTGTCTCTGTCTCTGTCTCTGTCCCTGTCTCTGTCTCTGTCTCTGTCTCTGTCTCTGTCTCTGTCTCTGTCTCTGTCTCTGTCTCTGTCTCTGTCTCTGTCTCTGCCTCCGTCACAGTCTCTGCGTCTGTCTCGGTCTCGGTCTCTGTCTCTGTCTCTGTCTCTGTCTCTGTCTCTGTATCTGTCTCTTCCTCGGTCTGTGTCTCTGTCTCTGCCTCTGTCTCTGTCTCCGTCTCTGTCTCTGTATCGGTCTTTGTCTCTGTCTCTGTCTCTGTCTCTGTCTCTGTCTCTGTCTCTGTCTCTGTCTCTGTCTCTGTCTCTGTCTCTGTCTCTGGCTCTGCCTCTGTCTCTGCCTCTGTCTCTGTCTCTGTCTCCG
>OX243800.1:17202500-17207500 GCA_945859595.2 Megachile willughbiella
TCTCTGTCTCTGTCTCTGTCTCTGTCTCTCTCTCCGTCTCTGTCTCTACCTCTGTCTCTGCCCTGTCTCTGTCTCTATCCCTGCCTCTGCCTCTGTCTCAGTCCCTGCGTCGGTCTCTGTCTCGGTCTCGGTCTCTGTCTCTGTCTCTGCCTCTGTCACAGTCTCTGCGTCTGTCTCGGTCTCTGTCTCTGTCTCTGTCTCTGTCTCTGTCTCTGCCTTTGTCTCTGTCTATGTCTCTTTCTCTGTCTCTGTCTGTGTCGCTGCCTCTGTCTCGATCTTTGTCTCCGTCTCTGTTTCTGTTTCTGTCTCTGTCTCAGTCTCAGTCTCTGTCTCTGTCTCTGTCTCTGTCTCTGCCTCTGTCTCGGTCTTTGTATCCGTCTCTGTCTCTGTCTCTGTCTCTGCCTCTGTCTCTGTCTCTGTCTCTGTCTCTGCCTCTGTCACAGTCTCTGCGTCTGTCTCTGTCTCTGTCTCTGTCTCTGACTCTGTCTCTGTCTCTGTCTCTGTCTCTCTCTCTGCCTCTGTCTCTGCCTCTGTCTCTGTCTCTGTCTCTGTCTCTGACTCTGTCTCTGTCTCTGTCTCTGTCTCTCTCTCTGCCTCTGTCTCTGCCTCTGTCTCTGTCTCTGTCTCCGTTTCTGTCTGTGTCTCTGTCTCTGTCTCTGTCTCTGTCTCTGTCTCTGTCTCTGTCTCTGTCTCTGTCTCTGTCTCTGTCTCTGTCTCTGTCTCTGTCTCAGTCTCAGTCTCTGCCTCTGTCTCTGCCTCTGTCTCTGTCTCTGTCTCTGACTCTGTCTCTGTCTCTGTCTCTGTCTCTGTCCCTGTCTCTGTCTCTGTCTCTGTCTCTGTCTCTGTCTCTGTCTCTGTCTCTGTCGCTGTCTCTCCCTCTGTCTCTGTCTCCGTCTCTGTCCCTGGCTCTTTCTCTGCCACTGTCTCCGTCTCTGTCTCTGTCTCTGTCTCTGTCTCTGTCTCTGTCTCTGTCTCTGTCTCTGTCTCTGTCTCTGTCTCTGTCTCTGTCTCTGTCTCTGTCTCTGTCTCTGTCTCTGTCTGTGTCTCTGCCTCTGTCTCGGTCTTTGTCTCCGTCTCTGTTTCTGTTTCTGTCTCTGTCTCAGTCTCAGTCTCTGTCTCTGTCTCTGTCTCTGTCTCTGTCTCTGTCTCTGTCTCTGTCTCTGTCTCTGTCTCTGTCTCTGTCTCTGTCTCTGCCTTTGTCTCTGTCTATGTCTCTTTCTCTGTCTCTATCTCGGTCTTTGTCTCCGTCTCTGTCTCTGTCTCTGTCTCTGTCTGTGTCTCTGCCTCTGTCTCGGTCTTTGTCTCCGTCTCTGTTTCTGTTTCTGTCTCTGTCTCTGTCTCTGTCTCTGCCTCTGTCTCTGCCTCTGTCTCTGTCTCTGTCTCCGTTTCTGTCTGTGTCTCTGTCTCCGTCTCTGTCTCTGTCTCTGTCTCTGTCTCTGTCTCTGTCTCTGTCTCTGTCTCTGTCTCTGTCTCTGTCTCTGTCTCTGTCTCTGTCTCTGTCTCTGTCTCTTTCTCTGTCTCTGTCTCTGCCTCTGTCTCTGTCTCTGTCTCTGTCCCTATCTCTGTCTCTGTCTCTGTCTCTGTCTCTGTCTCTGTCTCTGCCTTTGTCTCTGTCTATGTCTCTGTCTCTGTCTCTGTCTCTGTCTCTGCCTTTGTCTCCGTATATGTCTCTTTCTCTGTCTCTGTCTGTGTCGCTCCCTCTGTCTCTGTCTCTGTCTCTGCCCCTGTCTCTGTCTCTGTCCCTGTCGCTGCCTCTGCCTCTGTCTCAGTCCCTGCGTCGGTCTCTGTCTCTGTCTCTGTCTCTGTCTCTGTCTCTGCCTCTGTCTCGGTCTTTGTCTCCGTCTCTGTTTCTGTCTCTCTCTCTGTCTCAGTCTCAGTTTCTGCCTCTGTCTCTGCCTCTGTCTCTGTCTCTGTCTCTGACTCTGTCTCTGTCTCTGTCTCTGTCTCTGTCCCTGTCTCTGTCTCTGTCTCTGTCTCTGTCTCTGTCTCTGTCTCTGTCTCTGTCTCTGTCTCTGTCTCTGTCTCTGTCTCTGTCTCTGGCTCTGCCTCTGTCTCTGCCTCTGTCTCTGTCTCTGTCTCCGTTTCTGTCTGTGTCTCTGTCTCCGTCTCTGTCTCTGTCTCTGTCTCTGTCTCTGCCTCTGTCTCTGTCTCTGTCTCTGTCTCTGTCTCTTTCTCTGTCTCTGTCTCTGTCTCTGTCTCTGTCTCTGTCTCTGTCTCTGTCTCTGTCTCTGTCTCTGTCTCTGTCTCTGTCTCTGTCTCTGTCTCTGTCTCAGTCTCTGCCTCTGTCTCTGCCTCTCTCTCCGTCTCTGTCTCTGCCTCTGTCTCTGCCCTGTCTCTGTCTCTGTCGCTGCCTCTGCCTCTGTCTCAGTCCCTGCGTCGGTCTCTGTCTCGGTCTCGGTCTCTGTCTCTGTCTCTGCCTCTGTCACAGTCTCTGCGTCTGTCTCGGTCTCTGTCTCTGTCTCTGTCTCTGTACTCTGTCTCTGTCTCTGTCTCTGTCTCTGTCTCTGTCTCTGTCTCTACCTCGGTCTGTGTCTCTGTCTCTGCCTCTGTCTCTGTCTCCGTCTCTGTCTCTGTATCGGTCTCTTTCTCTGTCTCTGTCTCTGCCTCTGTCTCTGTCTCTGTCTCTGTCCCCATCTCTGTCTCTGTCCCTGTCTCTGTCTCTGTCTCTGTGTCTGTCTCTGTCTCTGTCTCTGTCTCTGTCTCTGTCTCTGTCTCTGTCTCTGTCTCTGTCTCTGTCTCTGTCTCTGTCTCTGTCTCTGTCTCTGTCTCTGTCTCTGTCTCTGTCTCTGTCTCTGCCTCTGTCTCTGTCTCTGTCTCTGCCTTTGTCTCTGTCTATGTCTCTTTCACTGTCTCTGTCTGTGTCGCTGCCTCTGTCTCGGTCTTTGTCTCCGTCTCTGTCTCAGTCTCTGTCTCTGTCTCTGTCTGTGTCTCTGCCCCTGTCTCGGTCTTTGTCTCCGTTTCTGTCTGTGTCTCTGTCTCTGTCTCTGTCTCTGTCTCTGTCTCTGTCTCTGTCTCTGTCTCTGTCTCTTTCTCTGTCTCTGTCTCTGCCTCTGTCTCTGTCTCTGTCTCTGTCCCCATCTCTGTCTCTGTCCCTGTCTCTGTCTCTGCCTTTGTCTCTGTCTATGTCTCTGTCTCTGTCTCTGTCTCTGTCTCTGTCTCTGCCTTTGTCTCCGTCTATGTCTCTTTCTCTGTCTCTGTCTGTGTCGCTGCCTCTGTCTCTGTCTCTGTCTCTGTCTCTGTCTCTGTCTCTGTCTCTGTCTCTGTCTCTGTCGCTGCCTCTGCCTCTGTCTCAGTCCCTGCGTCGGTCTCTGTCTCTGTCTCCGTCTCTGTCTCTGTCTCTGTCTCTGTCTCTGTCTCTGTCTCTGTCTCAGTCTCAGTCTCTGCCTCTGTCTCTGCCTCTGTCTCTGTCTCTGTCTCTGTCTCTGTCTCTGTCTCTGTCTCTGTCTCTGTCTCTGTCTCTGTCTCTGTCTCTGTCTCTGTCTCTGTCTCTGTCTCTGTCTCTGTCTCTGTCTATGTCTCTGTCTCTGTCTCTGTCTCTGTCTCTGTCTCTGTCTCTGTCTCTGTCTCTGCCTCTGTCACTGTCTCTGTCTCTGTCTCTGTCTCTGTCTCTGTCTCTGTCTCTGCCTTTGTCTCTGTCTATGTCTCTTTCTCTGTCTCTGTCTGTGTCGCTGCCTCTGTCTCGGTCTTTGTCTCCGTCTCTGTCTCTGTCTCTGTCTCTGTCTGTGTCTCTGCCTCTGTCTCGGTCTTTGTCTCCGTCTCTGTTTCTGTTTCTGTCTCTGTCTCAGTCTCAGTCTCTGCCTCTGTCTCTGCCTCTGTCTCTGTCTCTGTCTCTGTCTCTGTCTCTGTCTCAGTCCCTGCGTCGGTCTCTGACTCGGTCTCTGTCTCTGTCTCTGTCTCTGTCTCTGTCTGTGTCTCTGCCACTGTCTCTGTCTCTGTCTCTGTCTCTGCCTTTGTCTCTGTCTATGTCTCTTTCTCTGTCTCTGTCTGTGTCGCTGCCTCTGTCTCGATCTTTGTCTCCGTCTCTGTTTCTGTTTCTGTCTCTGTCTCAGTCTCAGTCTCTGTCTCTGTCTCTGTCTCTGTCTCTGCCTCTGTCTCGGTCTTTGTATCCGTCTCTGTCTCTGTCTCTGTCTCTGCCTCTGTCTCTGTCTCTGTCTCTGTCTCTGCCTCTGTCACAGTCTCTGCGTCTGTCTCGGTCTCTGTCTCTGTCTCTGTCTCTGTCTCTGTCTCTGTCTCTGTCTCTGTCTCTGTCTCTGTCTCTGTCTCTGTCTCTGTCCCTGTCTCTTCCTCGGTCTGGGTCTCTGTCTCTGCCTCTGTCTCTGTCTCCGTCTCTGTCTCTGTATCGGTCTTTGTCTCTGTCTCTGTCTCTGTCTCTGTCTCTGTCTCTGTCTCTGTCTCTGTCTCTGTCTCTGTCTCTGTCTCTGTCTCTGTCTCTGTCTCTGTCTCTGTCTCTCTCTCTGTCTCTGTCTCTGTCTCTGTCTCTGTCTCTGTCTCTGTCTCTGTCTCTGTCTCTGTCTCTGTCTCTGTCTCTGTCTCTGTCTCTGTCTCTGTCTCTGTCTCTGTCTCTGTCTCTGTCTCTGTCTCTGTCTCTGTCTCTGTCTCTCTCTCCGTCTCTGTCTCTACCTCTGTCTCTGCCCTGTCTCTGTCTCTATCCCTGCCTCTGCCTCTGTCTCAGTCCCTGCGTCGGTCTCTGTCTCGGTCTCTGTCTCTGTCTGTGTCTATGTCTCTGTCTCTGTCTCTGTCTGTGTCTCTGTCTCTGTCTCTGTCTCTGTCTCTGTCTCTGTCTCTGTCTCTGTCTCTGTCTCTGTCTCTGTCTCTGTCTCTGTCTCTGTCTCTGTCTCTGTCTCTGTCTCTGTCTCTGTCCCTGTCTCTGTCTCTGTCTCTGTCTCTGTCTCTGTCTCTGTCTCTGTCCCTGTCTCTGTCTCTGTCTCTGTCTCTGTCTCTGTCTCTGTCTCTGTCGCTGTCTCTCCCTCTGTCTCTGTCTCCGTCTCTGTCCCTGGCTC
>OX243800.1:17212500-17217500 GCA_945859595.2 Megachile willughbiella
CTCCGTCTCTGTCTCAGTCTCTGTCTCTGTCTCTGTCTGTGTCTCTGCCCCTGTCTCGGTCTTTGTCTCCGTTTCTGTCTGTGTCTCTGTCTCTGTCTCTGTCTCTGTCTCTGTCTCTGTCTCTGTCTCTGTCTCTGTCTCTTTCTCTGTCTCTGTCTCTGCCTCTGTCTCTGTCTCTGTCTCTGTCCCCATCTCTGTCTCTGTCCCTGTCTCTGTCTCTGCCTTTGTCTCTGTCTATGTCTCTGTCTCTGTCTCTGTCTCTGTCTCTGTCTCTGTCGCTGCCTCTGCCTCTGTCTCAGTCCCTGCGTCGGTCTCTGTCTCTGTCTCCGTCTCTGTCTCTGTCTCTGTCTCTGTCTCTGTCTCTGTCTCTGTCTCTGTCTCAGTCTCAGTCTCTGCCTCTGTCTCTGCCTCTGTCTCTGTCTCTGTCTCTGTCTCTGTCTCTGTCTCTGTCTCTGTCTCTGTCTCTGTCTCTGTCTCTGTCTCTGTCTCTGTCTCTGTCTCTGTCTCTGTCTCTGTCTCTGTCTATGTCTCTGTCTCTGTCTCTGTCTCTGTCTCTGTCTCTGTCTCTGTCTCTGTCTCTGCCTCTGTCACTGTCTCTGTCTCTGTCTCTGGCTCTGTCTCTGTCTCTGTCTCTGCCTTTGTCTCTGTCTATGTCTCTTTCTCTGTCTCTGTCTGTGTCGCTGCCTCTGTCTCGGTCTTTGTCTCCGTCTCTGTCTCTGTCTCTGTCTCTGTCTGTGTCTCTGCCTCTGTCTCGGTCTTTGTCTCCGTCTCTGTTTCTGTTTCTGTCTCTGTCTCAGTCTCAGTCTCTGCCTCTGTCTCTGCCTCTGTCTCTGTCTCTGTCTCTGTCTCTGTCTCTGTCTCAGTCCCTGCGTCGGTCTCTGACTCGGTCTCTGTCTCTGTCTCTGTCTCTGTCTCTGTCTGTGTCTCTGCCACTGTCTCTGTCTCTGTCTCTGTCTCTGCCTTTGTCTCTGTCTATGTCTCTTTCTCTGTCTCTGTCTGTGTCGCTGCCTCTGTCTCGATCTTTGTCTCCGTCTCTGTTTCTGTTTCTGTCTCTGTCTCAGTCTCAGTCTCTGTCTCTGTCTCTGTCTCTGTCTCTGCCTCTGTCTCGGTCTTTGTATCCGTCTCTGTCTCTGTCTCTGTCTCTGCCTCTGTCTCTGTCTCTGTCTCTGTCTCTGCCTCTGTCACAGTCTCTGCGTCTGTCTCGGTCTCTGTCTCTGTCTCTGTCTCTGTCTCTGTCTCTGTCTCTGTCTCTGTCTCTGTCTCTGTCTCTGTCTCTGTCCCTGTCTCTTCCTCGGTCTGGGTCTCTGTCTCTGCCTCTGTCTCTGTCTCCGTCTCTGTCTCTGTATCGGTCTTTGTCTCTGTCTCTGTCTCTGTCTCTGTCTCTGTCTCTGTCTCTGTCTCTGTCTCTGTCTCTCTCTCTGTCTCTCTCTCTGTCTCTGTCTCTGTCTCTGTCTCTGTCTCTGTCTCTGTCTCTGTCTCTGTCTCTGTCTCTGTCTCTGTCTCTGTCTCTGTCTCTGTCTCTGTCTCTGTCTCTGTCTCTGTCTCTGTCTCTGTCTCTGTCTCTGTCTCTGTCTCTGTCTCTGTCTCTGTCTCTGTCTCTGTCTCTGTCTCTCTCTCCGTCTCTGTCTCTACCTCTGTCTCTGCCCTGTCTCTGTCTCTATCGCTGCCTCTGCCTCTGTCTCAGTCCCTGCGTCGGTCTCTGTCTCGGTCTCTGTCTCTGTCTGTGTCTATGTCTCTGTCTCTGTCTCTGTCTGTGTCTCTGTCTCTGTCTCTGTCTCTGTCTCTGTCTCTGTCTCTGTCTCTGTCTCTGTCTCTGTCTCTGTCTCTGTCTCTGTCTCTGTCTCTGTCTCTGTCTCTGTCCCTGTCTCTGTCTCTGTCTCTGTCTCTGTCTCTGTCTCTGTCTCTGTCCCTGTCTCTGTCTCTGTCTCTGTCTCTGTCTCTGTCTCTGTCTCTGTCGCTGTCTCTCCCTCTGTCTCTGTCTCCGTCTCTGTCCCTGGCTCTGTCTCTGTCTCTGTCTCTGTCTCTGTCTCTGTCTCTGTCTCTGTCTCTGTCTTTGTCTCTGTCTCTGTCTCTGTCCCTGTCTCTGTCTCTGTCTCTGTCTCTGTCTCTGTCTCTGTCTCTGTCTCTGGTCTCTGTCTCTGTCTCTGTCTCTGTCTCTGTCTCTGTCTCTGTCTCTGTCTCCGTCTCTGTTACTGTTTCTGTCTCTGTCTCAGTCTCAGTCTCTGTCTCTGTCTATGTCTCTTTCTCTGTCTCTGTCTCGGTCTTTGTCTCCGTCTCTGTCTCTGTCTCTGTCTCTGTCTGTGTCTCTGCCTCTGTCTCGGTCTTTGTCTCCGTCTCTGTTTCTGTTTCTGTCTCTGTCTCAGTCTCTTTCTCTGTCTCTGTCTCTGTCTCTGTCTCTGTCTCTGTCTCTGTCTCTGTCCCCATCTCTGTCTCTGTCTCTGTCTCTGTCTCTGCCTCTGTCTCTGTCTATGTCTCTGTCTCTGTCTCTGTCTCTGTCTCTGCCTTTGTCTCCGTCTATGTCTCTTTCTCTGTCTCTGTCTGTGTCGCTGCCTCTGTCTCTGTCTCTGTCTCTGTCTCTGTCTCTGTCTCTGTCTCTGTCTCTGTCTCTGTCTCTGTCTCTGTCTCTGTCTCTGTCGCTGCCTCTGCCTCTGTCTCAGTCCCTGCGTCGGTCTCTGTCTCTGTCTCTGTCTCTGTCTCTGTCTCTGTCTCTGTCTCTGTCTCTGTCTCTGTCTCTGTCTCTGTCTCTGTCTCTGTCTCTGTCTCTGCCTCTGTCTCTGTCTCTGTCTCTGTCTCTGCCTTTGTCTCTGTCTATGTCTCTTTCTCTGTCTCTGTCTGTGTCGCTGCCTCTGTCTCGGTCTTTGTCTCCGTCTCTGTCTCTGTCTCTGTCTCTGTCTCTGTCTGTGTCTCTGCCCCTGTCTCGGTCTTTGTCTCCGTTTCTGTCTCTGTCTCTGTATCTGTCTCTGTCTCTGTCTCTGTCTCTGTCTCTGTCTCTGTCTCTGTCTCTGTCTCTGTCTCTGTCTCTGTCTCTTTCTCTGTCTCTGTCTCTGCCTCTGTCTCTGTCTCTGTCTCTGTCCCCATCTCTGTCTCTGTCTCTGTCTCTGTCTCTGCCTTTGTCTCTGTCTATGTCTCTGTCTCTGTCTCTGTCTCTGTCTCTGCCTTTGTCTCCGTCTATGTCTCTTTCTCTGTCTCTGTCTGTGTCGCTGCCTCTGTCTCTGTCTCTGTCTCTGTCTCTGTCTCTGTCTCTGTCTCTGTCTCTGTCTCTGTCTCTGTCTCTGTCTCTGTCTCTGTCTCTGTCTCTGTCTCTGTCTCTGTCTCTGTCTCTGTCTCTGTCTCTGTCTCTGTCTCTGTCTCTGTCTCTGTCTCTGTCACTGTCTCTGTCTCTGTCTCTGTCTCTGTCTCTGTCTCTGCCTTTGTCTCTGTCTATGTCTCTTTCTCTGTCTCTGTCTGTGTCGCTGCCTCTGTCTCGGTCTTTGTCTCCGTCTCTGTCTCTGTCTCTGTTTCTGTCTCTGTCTCAGTCCCTGCGTCGGTCTCTGACTCGGTCTCTGTCTCTGTCTCTGCCTCTGTCTCAGTCCCTGCGTCGGTCTCTGACTCGGTCTCTGTCTCTGTCTCTGCCTCTGTAACAGTCTCTGCGTCTGTCTCTGTCTCTGTCTCTGTCTCTGTCTGTGTCTCTGCCTCTGTCTCGGTCTTTGTCTCCGTCTCTGTTTCTGTTTCTGTCTCTGTCTCAGTCTCAGTCTCTGCCTCTGTCTCTGCCTCTGTCTCTGTCTCTGTCTCTGTCTCTGTCTCTGTCTCTGTCTCAGTCCCTGCGTCGGTCTCTGACTCGGTCTCTGTCTCTGTCTCTGCCTCTGTCACAGTCTCTGCGTCTGTCTCTGTCTCTGTCTCTGTCTCTGTCTCTGTCTCTGTCTCTGCCTTTGTCTCTGTCTATGTCTCTTTCTCTCTCTCTGTCTGTGTCGCTGCCTCTGTCTCGGTCTTTGACTCCGTCTCCGTCTCTGTCTCTGTCTCTGTCTCTGTCTGTGTCTCTGCCCCTGTCTCGGTCTTTGTCTCCGTTTCTGTCTCTGTCTCTGTCTCTGTCTCTGTCTCTGTCTCTGTCTCTGTCTCTGTCTCTGTCTCTGTCTCTGTCTCTGTCTCTGTCTCTGTCTCTGTCTCTGTCTCTGTCTCTGTCTCTGTCTCTGTCTCAGTCCCTGCGTCGGTCTCTGACTCGGTCTCTGTCTCTGTCTCTGCCTCTGTCACAGTCTCTGCGTCTGTCTCGGTCTCTGTCTCTGTCTCTGTCTCTGTCTCTGTCTCTGTCTCTGTCTCTGTCTCTGTCTCTTCCTCGGTCTGTGTCTCTGTCTCTGCCTCTGTCTCTGTCTCTGTCTCTGTCTCTGTCTCTGTCTCTGTCTCTGTCTCTGTCTCTGCCTCTGTCTCTGCCTCTGTCTCTGTCTCTGTCTCCGTTTCTGTCTGTGTCTCTGTCTCTGTCTCTGTCTCTGTCTCTGTGTCTGTCTCTGTCTCTGTCTCTGCCTCTGTCTCTGCCTCTGTCTCTGTCTCTGTCTCCGTTTCTGTCTGTGTCTCTGTCTCTGTCTCTGTCTCTGTCTCTGTGTCTGTGTCTGTCTCTGTCTCTGTCTCTGTCTCTGTCTCTGTCTCTGCCTTTGTCTCTGTCTATGTCTCTTTCTCTCTCTCTGTCTGTGTCGCTGCCTCTGTCTCGGTCTTTGTCTCCGTCTCTGTCTCTGTCTCTGTCTCTGTCTGTGTCTCTGCCCCTGTCTCGGTCTTTGTCTCCGTTTCTGTCTCTGTCTCTGTATCGGTCTTTGTCTCTGTCTCTGTCTCTGTCTCTGTCTCTGTCTCTGTCTCTGTCTCTGTCTCTGTCTCTGTCTCTGTCCTTGTCTCCGTGTCTGTCTCTGTCTCTGTCTCTATCTCGGTCTTTGTCTCCGTCTCCGTCTCTGTCTCTGTCTCTGTCTCTGTCTCTGTCTCTGTCTCTGTCTCTGTCTCTGTCTCTGTCTCTGTCTCTGTCTCTGTCTCTGTCTCTGTCT
>OX243800.1:17220000-17227500 GCA_945859595.2 Megachile willughbiella
CTGTGTCTCTGTCTCTGTCTCTGTCTCTGCCTCTGTCTCTGTCCCTGAAACTGACTCTGTCTCTGTTTCTGTCTCTGTCTCTGTCGCTGTCTCTCCCTCTGTCTCTGTCTCCGTCTCTGTCCCTATCTCTGTCTCTGCCACTGTCTCCGTCTCTGTCTCGGTCGCGGACTTTGTCTCCGTCTCTGTCTCCGTGTCTGTCTCTGTCTCTGTCTCTGTCTCTGTCTCTGTCTCTGTCTCTGTCTCTGTCTCTGTCTCTGTCTCTGTCTCTGTCTCTGTCTCTGTCTCTGCCTTTGTCTCTGTCTATGTCTCTTTCTCTGTCTCTGTCTCGGTCTTTGTCTCCGTCTCTGTCTCTGTCTCTGTCTCTGTCTCTGTCTGTGTCTCTGCCTCTGTCTCGGTCTTTGTCTCCGTCTCTGTTTCTGTTTCTGTCTCTGTCTCAGTCTCAGTCTCTGCCTCTGTCTCTGCCTCTGTCTCTGTCTCTGTCTCTGACTCTGTCTCTGTCTCTGTCTCTGTCTCTGTCCCTGTCTCTGTCTCTGTCTCTCTCTCTGTCTCTGTCTCTGTCTCTGTCTCTGTCTCTGTCTCTGTCTCTGTCTCTGCCTCCGTCACAGTCTCTGCGTCTGTCTCGGTCTCTGTCTCTGTCTCTGTCTCTGTCTCTGTCTCTGTCTCTGTATCTGTCTCTTCCTCGGTCTGTGTCTCTGTCTCTGCCTCTGTCTCTGTCTCCGTCTCTGTCTCTGTATCGGTCTTTGTCTCTGTCTCTGTCTCTGTCTCTGTCTCTGTCTCTGTCTCTGTCTCTGCCTTTGTCTCCGTATATGTCTCTTTCTCTGTCTCTGTCTGTGTCGCTCCCTCTGTCTCTGTCTCTGTCTCTGTCCCTGTCTCTGTCTCTGTCCCTGTCGCTGCCTCTGCCTCTGTCTCAGTCCCTGCGTCGGTCTCTGTCTCTGTCTCTGTCTCTGTCTCTGTCTCTGCCTCTGTCTCGGTCTTTGTCTCCGTATCTGTTTCTGTTTCTGTCTCTGTCTCTGTCTCAGTCTCAGTCTCTGCCTCTGTCTCTGCCTCTGTCTCTGTCTCTGTCTCTGACTCTGTCTCTGTCTCTGTCTCTGTCTCTGTCCCTGTCTCTGTCTCTGTCTCTGTCTCTGTCTCTGTCTCTGTCTCTGTCTCTGCCTCCGTCACAGTCTCTGCGTCTGTCTCGGTCTCTGTCTCTGTCTCTGTCTCTGTCTCTGTCTCTGTATCTGTCTCTTCCTCGGTCTGTGTCTCTGTCTCTGCCTCTGTCTCTGTCTCCGTCTCTGTCTCTGTATCGGTCTTTGTCTCTGTCTCTGTCTCTGTCTCTGTCTCTGTCTCTGTCTCTGTCTCTGTCTCTGTCTCTGTCTCTGTCTCTGTCTCTGTCTCTGTCTCTGTCTCTGTCTCTGTCTCTGTCTCTGTCTCTGTCTCTGTCTCTGTCTCTGTCTCTGTCTCTGTCTCTGTCTCTGTCTCTGTCTCTGTCTCTGTCTCTGTCTCTGTCTCTGTCTCTGTCTCTGCCTCTGTCTCTGTCTCTGTCTCTGTCTCTGTCTCTGTCTCTGTCTCTGTCTCTGTCTCTGTGTCTGTCTCTGTCTCTGTCTCTGTCTGTGTCTCTGTCTCTGTCTCTGTCTCTGTCTCTGTCCGTGTCTCTGCCTCTGTCTCTGTCTGTGTCTCTGTCTCTGCCTTTGTCTCTGTCTCTGTCTCTGTCTCTGTCTCTGTCTCTGTCTCTGTCTCTGTCTCTGTCTCTGTCTCTGTCTCTGTCTGTGTCTCTGCCACTGTCTCTGTCTCTGTCTCTGTCTCTGCCTTTGTCTCTGTCTATGTCTCTTTCTCTGTCTCTGTCTGTGTCGCTGCCTCTGTCTCGATCTTTGTCTCCGTCTCTGTTTCTGTTTCTGTCTCTGTCTCAGTCTCAGTCTCTGTCTCTGTCTCTGTCTCTGCCTTTGTCTCTGTCTATGTCTCTTTCGCTGTCTCTGTCTGTGTCGCTGCCTCTGTCTCGATCTTTGTCTCCGTCTCTGTTTCTGTTTCTGTCTCTGTCTCAGTCTCAGTCTCTGTCTCTGTCTCTGTCTCTGTCTCTGTCTCTGTCTCTGTCTCTGTCTCTGTCTCTGTCTCTGTCTCTGTCTCTGTCTCTGTCTGTGTCTCTGCCACTGTCTCTGTCTCTGTCTCTGTCTCTGCCTTTGTCTCTGTCTATGTCTCTTTCTCTGTCTCTGTCTGTGTCGCTGCCTCTGTCTCGATCTTTGTCTCCGTCTCTGTTTCTGTTTCTGTCTCTGTCTCAGTCTCAGTCTCTGTCTCTGTCTCTGTCTCTGTCTCTGTCTCTGTCTCTGTCTCTGTCTCTGTCTCTGTCTCTGTCTCTGTCTCTGTCTCTGTCTCTGCCTCTGTCTCTGTCTCTGTCTCTGTCTCTGTCTCTGTCTCTGTCTCTGTCTCTGTCTCTGTGTCTGTCTCTGTCTCTGTCTCTGTCTGTGTCTCTGTCTCTGTCTCTGTCTCTGTCTCTGTCCGTGTCTCTGCCTCTGTCTCTGTCTGTGTCTCTGTCTCTGCCTTTGTCTCTGTCTCTGTCTCTGTCTCTGTCTCTGTCTCTGTCTCTGTCTCTGTCTCTGTCTCTGTCTCTGTCTCTGTCTCTGTCTCTGTCTCTGTCTGTGTCTCTGCCACTGTCTCTGTCTCTGTCTCTGTCTCTGCCTTTGTCTCTGTCTATGTCTCTTTCTCTGTCTCTGTCTGTGTCGCTGCCTCTGTCTCGATCTTTGTCTCCGTCTCTGTTTCTGTTTCTGTCTCTGTCTCAGTCTCAGTCTCTGTCTCTGTCTCTGTCTCTGTCTCTGCCTCTGTCTCGGTCTTTGTATCCGTCTCTGTCTCTGTCTCTGTCTCTGCCTCTGTCTCTGTCTCTGTCTCTGTCTCTGTCTCTGCCTCTGTCACAGTCTCTGCGTCTGTCTCGGTCTCTGTCTCTGTCTCTGTCTCTGTCTCTGTCTCTGTCTCTGTCTCTGTCTCTGTCTCTGTCTCTGTCCCTGTCTCTTCCTCGGTCTGTGTCTCTGTCTCTGCCTCTGTCTCTGTCTCCGTCTCTGTCTCTGTATCGGTCTTTGTCTCTGTCTCTCTCTCTGTCTCTGTCTCTGTCTCTGTCTCTGTCTCTGTCTCTGTACTTGACTCTGTCTCTGTCTCTGTCTCTGTCTCTGCCTCTGTCTCTGCCTCTGTCTCTGTCTCTGTCTCCGTTTCTGTCTGTGTCTCTGTCTCTGTCTCTGTCCTTGTCTCCGTGTCTGTCTCTGTCTCTGTCTCTATCTCGGTCTTTGTCTCCGTCTCCGTCTCTGTCTCTGTCTCTGTCTCTGTCTCTGTCCCTGTCTCTGTCTCTGTCTCTCTCTCTGTCTCTGTCTCTGTCTCTGTCTCTGTCTCTGTCTCTGTCTCTGTCTCTGCCTCCGTCACAGTCTCTGCGTCTGTCTCGGTCTCTGTCTCTGTCTCTGTCTCTGTCTCTGTCTCTGTCTCTGTATCTGTCTCTTCCTCGGTCTGTGTCTCTGTCTCTGCCTCTGTCTCTGTCTCCGTCTCTGTCTCTGTATCGGTCTTTGTCTCTGTCTCTGTCTCTGTCTCTGTCTCTGTCTCTGTCTCTGTCTCTGCCTTTGTCTCCGTATATGTCTCTTTCTCTGTCTCTGTCTGTGTCGCTCCCTCTGTCTCTGTCTCTGTCTCTGTCCCTGTCTCTGTCTCTGTCCCTGTCGCTGCCTCTGCCTCTGTCTCAGTCCATGCGTCGGTCTCTGTCTCTGTCTCTGTCTCTGTCTCTGTCTCTGCCTCTGTCTCGGTCTTTGTCTCCGTCTCTGTTTCTGTTTCTGTCTCTGTCTCTGTCTCAGTCTCAGTCTCTGCCTCTGTCTCTGCCTCTGTCTCTGTCTCTGTCTCTGACTCTGTCTCTGTCTCTGTCTCTGTCTCTGTCCCTGTCTCTGTCTCTGTCTCTGTCTCTGTCTCTGTCTCTGTCTCTGTCTCTGCCTCCGTCACAGTCTCTGCGTCTGTCTCGGTCTCTGTCTCTGTCTCTGTCTCTGTCTCTGTCTCTGTATCTGTCTCTTCCTCGGTCTGTGTCTCTGTCTCTGCCTCTGTCTCTGTCTCCGTCTCTGTCTCTGTATCGGTCTTTGTCTCTGTCTCTGTCTCTGTCTCTGTCTCTGTCTCTGTCTCTGTCTCTGTCTCTGTCTCTGTCTCTGTCTCTGTCTCTGTCTCTGTCTCTGTCTCTGTCTCTGTCTCTGTCTCTGTCTCTGTCTCTGTCTCTGTCTCTGTCTCTGTCTCTGTCTCTGTCTCTGTCTCTGTCTCTGTCTCTGTCTCTGTCTCTGTCTCTGTCTCTGTCTCTGTCTCTGTCTCTGTCTCTGTCTCTGTCTCTGTCTCTGTCTCTGTCTCTGTCTCTGTCTCTGTCTCTGTCTCTGTCTCTGTCTCTGTCTCTGTCTCTGTCTCTGCCTCTGTCTCTGTCTCTGTCTCTGTCTCTGTCTCTGTCTCTGTCTCTGTCTCTGTCTCTGTGTCTGTCTCTGTCTCTGTCTCTGTCTGTGTCTCTGTCTCTGTCTCTGCCTCTGTCTCTGTCTCTGTCCGTGTCTCTGCCTCTGTCTCTGTCTGTGTCTCTGTCTCTGCCTTTGTCTCTGTCTCTGTCTCTGTCTCTGTCTCTGTCTCTGTCTCTGTCTCTGTCTCTGTCTCTGTCTCTGTCTCTGTCTCTGTCTCTGTCTCTGTCTCTGTCTGTGTCTCTGTCTCTGTCTCTGTCTCTGTCTCTGTCCGTGTCTCTGCCTCTGTCTCTGTCTGTGTCTCTGTCTCTGCCTTTGTCTCTGTCTCTGTCTCTGTCTCTGTCTCTGTCTCTGTCTCTGTCTCTGTCTCTGTCTCTGTCTCTGTCTCTGTCTCTGTCTCTGTCTCTGTCTCTGTCTGTGTCTCTGCCACTGTCTCTGTCTCTGTCTCTGTCTCTGCCTTTGTCTCTGTCTATGTCTCTTTCTCTGTCTCTGTCTGTGTCGCTGCCTCTGTCTCGATCTTTGTCTCCGTCTCTGTTTCTGTTTCTGTCTCTGTCTCAGTCTCAGTCTCTGTCTCTGTCTCTGTCTCTGTCTCTGCCTCTGTCTCGGTCTTTGTATCCGTCTCTGTCTCTGTCTCTGTCTCTGCCTCTGTCTCTGTCTCTGTCTCTGTCTCTGCCTCTGTCACAGTCTCTGCGTCTGTCTCGGTCTCTGTCTCTGTCTCTGTCTCTGTCTCTGTCTCTGTCTCTGTCTCTGTCTCTGTCTCTGTCTCTGTCCCTGTCTCTTCCTCGGTCTGTGTCTCTGTCTCTGCCTCTGTCTCTGTCTCCGTCTCTGTCTCTGTATCGGTCTTTGTCTCTGTCTCTCTCTCTGTCTCTCTCTCTGTCTCTGTCTCTGTCTCTGTCTCTGTCTCTGTCTCTGTACTTGACTCTGTCTCTGTCTCTGTCTCTGTCTCTGCCTCTGTCTCTGCCTCTGTCTCTGTCTCTGTCTCCGTTTCTGTCTGTGTCTCTGTCTCTGTCTCTGTCCTTGTCTCCGTGTCTGTCTCTGTCTCTGTCTCTATCTCGGTCTTTGTCTCCGTCTCCGTCTCTGTCTCTGTCTCTGTCTCTGTCTCTGTCTCTGTCTCTGTCTCTGTCTCTGTCTCTGTCTCTGTCTCTGTCTCTGTCTCTGTCTCTGTCTCTGTCTCTGTCTCTGTCTCTGTCTCTGTCTCTGTCTCTGTCTCTGTCTCTGTCTCTGTCTCTGTCTCTGTCTCTGTCTCTGTCTCTGTCTCTGTCTCTGTCTCTGTCTCTGTCTCTGTCTCTGTCTCTGTGTCTGTCTCTGTCTCTGTCTCTGTCTCTGTCTCTGTCTCTGTCTCTGTCTCTGTCTCTGTCTCTGTCTCTGTCTCTGTCTCTGTCTGTGTCTCTGCCTCTGTCTCTGTCTCTGTCTCTGTCTCTGCCTTTGTCTCTGTCTCTGTCTGTGTCGCTGCCTCTGTCTCGGTCTTTGTCTCCGTCTCTGTTTCTGTTTCTGTCTCTGTCTCAGTCTCAGTCTCTGCCTCTGTCTCTGCCTCTGTCTCTGTCTCTGTCTCTGTCTCTGTCTCTGTCTCTGTCTCTGTCTCTGTCTCTGTCTCTGTCTCTGTCTCTGTCTCTGTCTCTGTCTCTGTCTCTGACTCTGTCTCTGTCTCTGTCTCTGTCCGGTCTCTGTCTCTGTCTCTGTCTCTGTCTCTGTCTCTGTCTCTGTCTCTGTCTCTGTCTCTGTCTCTGTCTCTGTCTCTGTCTCTGTCTCTGTCTCTGTCTCTCTCTCCGTCTCTGTCTCTGCCTCTGTCTCTGCCCTGTCTCTGTCTCTGTCGCTGCCTCTGCCTCTGTCTCAGTCCCTGCGTCGGTCTCTGTCTCGGTCTCTGTCTCTGTCTCTGCCTCTGTCACAGTCTCTGCGTCTGTCTCGGTCTCTGTCTTTGTCTCTGTCTCTGTCTCCGTCTCTGTCTCTGTCTCTGTCTCTATCTCTGTCTCTGTCTCTGTCTCTGTCTCTGTCTCTGTCTCTGTCTCTGTCTGTGTCTCTGTCTCTGTCTCTGTCCCTGTCTCTGTCTCTGTCTCTGTCTCTGTCTCTGTCCGGTCTCTGTCTCTGTCTCTGTCTCTGTCTCTGTCTCTGTCTCTGTCTCTGTCTCTGTCTCTGTCTCTGTCTCTGTCTCTGTCTCTGTCTCTGTCTCTGTCTCTGTCTCTGTCTCTCTCTCCGTCTCTGTCTCTGCCTCTGTCTCTGCCCTGTCTCTGTCTCTGTCGCTGCCTCTGCCTCTGTCTCAGTCCCTGCGTCGGTCTCTGTCTCGGTCTCTGTCTCTGTCTCTGCCTCTCTCTGTCTCTGTCTCTGTCTCTGTCTCTGTCTCTGTCTCTGTCTCTGTCTCTGTCTCTGTCTGTGTCTCCGTCTCGGTCTCTGTCTCTGTCTCTGTCTCTGTCTCTGCCTCCGTCACAGTCTCTGCGTCTGTCTCGGTCTCTGTCTCTGTCTCTGTCTCTGTCTCTGTCTCTGTATCTGTCTCTTCCTCGGTCTGTGTCTCTGTCTCTGCCTCTGTCTCTGTCTCCGTCTCTGTCTCTGTATCGGTCTTTGTCTCTGTCTCTGTCTCTGTCTCTGTCTCTGTCTCTGTCTCTGCCTCTGTCTCTGCCTCTGTCTCTGTCTCTGTCTCCGTTTCTGTCTGTGTCTCTGTCTCCGTCTCTGTCTCTGTCTCTGTCTCTGTCTCTGTCTCTGTCTCTGTCTCTGTCTCTGTCTCTGTCTCTGTCTCTGTCTCTGTCTCTGTCTCTTTCTCTGTCTCTGTCTCTGCCTCTGTCTCTGTCTCTGCCTCTGTCCCTATCTCTGTCTCTGTCTCTGTCTCTGTCTCTGTCTCTGCCTTTGTCTCTGTCTATGTCTCTGTCTCTGTCTCTGTCTCTGTCTCTGCCTTTGTCTCCGTATATGTCTCTTTCTCTGTCTCTGTCTGTGTCGCTCCCTCTGTCTCTGTCTCTGTCTCTGCCCCTGTCTCTGTCTCTGTCCCTGTCGCTGCCTCTGCCTCTGTCTCAGTCCCTGCGTCGGTCTCTGTCTCTGTCTCTGTCTCTGTCTCTGCCTCTGTCTCGGTCTTTGTCTCCGTCTCTGTTTCTGT
>OX243800.1:17232500-17250000 GCA_945859595.2 Megachile willughbiella
TTGTCTCCGTCTCTGTTTCTGTTTCTGTCTCTGTCTCAGTCTCAGTCTCTGCCTCTGTCTCTGCCTCTGTCTCTGTCTCTGTCTCTGTCTCTGTCTCTGTCTCAGTCCCTGCGTCGGTCTCTGACTCGGTCTCTGTCTCTGTCTCTGCCTCTGTCTCAGTCCCTGCGTCGGTCTCTGACTCGGTCTCTGTCTCTGTCTCTGCCTCTGTCACAGTCTCTGCGTCTGTCTCTGTCTCTGTCTCTGTCTCTGTCTCTGTCTCTGTCTCTGTCTCTGTCTCTGTCTCTGCCTCTGTCTCTGTCTCTGTCTCTGTCTCTGTCTCTGTCTCTGTCTCTGTCTCTGTGTCTGTCTCTGTCTCTGTCTCTGTCTGTGTCTCTGTCTCTGTCTCTGTCTCTGTCTCTGTCTCTGTCTCTGTCTCTGTCTCTGTCCGTGTCTCTGCCTCTGTCTCTGTCTCTGTCTCTGTCTCTGCCTTTGTCTCTGTCTCTGTCTCTGTCTCTGTCTCTGTCTCTGTCTCTGTCTCTGTCTCTGTCTCTGTCTCTGTCTCTGTCTCTGTCTCTGTCTCTGTCTCTGTCTCTGTCTGTGTCTCTGCCACTGTCTCTGTCTCTGTCTCTGTCTCTGCCTTTGTCTCTGTCTATGTCTCTTTCTCTGTCTCTGTCTGTGTCGCTGCCTCTGTCTCGATCTTTGTCTCCGTCTCTGTTTCTGTTTCTGTCTCTGTCTCAGTCTCAGTCTCTGTCTCTGTCTCTGTCTCTGTCTCTGCCTCTGTCTCGGTCTTTGTATCCGTCTCTGTCTCTGTCTCTGTCTCTGCCTCTGTCTCTGTCTCTGTCTCTGTCTCTGCCTCTGTCACAGTCTCTGCGTCTGTCTCGGTCTCTGTCTCTGTCTCTGTCTCTGTCTCTGTCTCTGTCTCTGTCTCTGTCTCTGTCTCTGTCTCTGTCTCTGTCTCTGTCCCTGTCTCTTCCTCGGTCTGGGTCTCTGTCTCTGCCTCTGTCTCTGTCTCCGTCTCTCTCTCTGTATCGGTCTTTGTCTCTGTCTCTGTCTCTGTCTCTGTCTCTGTCTCTGTCTCTGTCTCTGTCTCTGTCTCTGTCTCTGTCTCTGTGTCTGTCTCTGTCTCTGTCTCTGTCTGTGTCTCTGTCTCTGTCTCTGTCTCTGTCTCTGTCTCTGTCTCTGTCCGTGTCTCTGCCTCTGTCTCTGTCTCTGTCTCTGTCTCTGCCTTTGTCTCTGTCTCTGTCTCTGTCTCTGTCTCTGTCTCTGTCTCTGTCTCTGTCTCTGTCTCTGTCTGTGTCTCTGCCACTGTCTCTGTCTCTGTCTCTGTCTCTGCCTTTGTCTCTGTCTATGTCTCTTTCTCTGTCTCTGTCTGTGTCGCTGCCTCTGTCTCGATCTTTGTCTCCGTCTCTGTTTCTGTCTCTGCCTCTGTCTCTGTCTCCGTCTCTGTCTCTGTATCGGTCTTTGTCTCTGTCTCTGTCTCTGTCTCTGTCTCTGTCTCTGTCTCTGTCTCTGTCTCTGTCTCTGTCTCTGTCTCTGTACTTGACTCTGTCTCTGTCTCTGTCTCTGTCTCTGTCTCTGCCTCTGTCTCTGCCTCTGTCTCTGTCTCTGTCTCCGTTTCTGTCTGTGTCTCTGTCTCTGTCTCTGTCTCTGTCTCTGTCTCTGTCTCTGTCCCTGTCTCTGTCTCTGTCTCTGTCTCTGTCTCTGTCGCTGTCTCTGTCGCTGTCTCTCCCTCTGTCTCTGTCTCATTCTCTGTCCCTGGCTCTGTCTCTGCCACTGTCTCCGTCTCTGTCTCGGTCGCGGACTTTGTCTCCGTCTCTATCTCCGTGTCTGTCTCTGTCTCTGTCTCTATCTTGGTCTTTGTCTCCGTCTCTGTCTCTGTCTCTGTCTCTGTCTCTGTCTCTGTCTCTGTCTCTGTCTCTGTCTCTGTCTCTGTCTCTGTCTCTGTCTCTGTCTCTGTCTCTGTCTCTGTCTCTGTCTCTGTCTCTGTCTCTGTCTCTGTCTCTGTCTCTGTCTCTGTCTCTGTCTCTGTCTCTGTCTCTGTCTCTGTCTCTGTCTCTGTCTCTGTCTCTGTCTCTGTCTCTGTCTCTGTCTCTGTCTCTGTCTCTGTCTCTGTCTCTGTCTGTGTCTCTGTCTCTGTCTCTGTCTCTGTGTCTGTCTCTGTCTCTGTCTCTGTCTCTGTCTCTGTCTCTGTCTCTGTCTCTGTCTCTGTCTCTGTCTCTGTCTCTGTCTCTGTCTCTGTCTCTGTCTCTGCCTCTGTCTCTGTCTCTGTCTCTGCCTTTGTCTCTGTCTATGTCTCTTTCTCTGTCTCTGTCTGTGTCGCTGCCTCTGTCTCGGTCTTTGTCTCCGTCTCTGTCTCTGTCTCTGTCTCTGTCTGTGTCTCTGCCCCTGTCTCGGTCTTTGTCTCCCTTTCTGTCTGTGTCTCTGTCTCTGTCTCTGTCTCTGTCTCTGTCTCTGTCTCTTTCTCTGTCTCTGTCTCTGCCTCTGTCTCTGTCTCTGTCTCTGTCCCCATCTCTGTCTCTGTCCCTGTCTCTGTCTCTGCCTTTGTCTCTGTCTCTGTCTCTGTCTCTGTCTCTGTCTCTGTCTTCGTCTCTGTCCCTTTCTCTGTCACTGTCTCTGTCTCTGTCTGTGTTTCTGTCCATGTCTCTGTTTCTGTCTCTGTCTCTGTCTCTGTCTCTGTCCCTGTCTCTGTCTCTGTCTCTGTCTCTGTCCGTGTCTCTGTCACTGTCTCTGCCTCTGTCTCTGTCTCTGTCTCTGTCTCTGTCGCTGTCTCTGTATCTGTCCCTGTCTCTATCTCTGTCGCTGTCTCCGTCTCTGTCCCTGTCTCTGTATCTGCCCTGTCACTTTCACTGTCACTGTCGCTCTCCCTGTCCCTGTCTCTGTATCTGTCCCTGCCTCTGTCTCTGTCACTGACACTGTCGCTGTCCCTGTCTCTGTCTCTGTCTCTGTCTCTGTCTCTGTCTCTGTATCTGTCTCTGTCCCTGTCTCTGTCTCTGTCTCTGCCTCTGTCTCTGTCTCTGTCTCTGTCTCTGTCTCTGTCTCTGTCTCTGTCTCTGTCTCTGTCTCAGTCTCTGTCTCTGTCTCTGTCTCTGTCTCTGTCTCTGTCTCTGTCTCTGTCCCTGTCCCTGTCTCTGTCTCTGTTTCTGTCTCTGTCTCTGTCTGTGTCTCTGTCTCCGTCTCTGTCCCTGTCCCTGTCCCTGTCCCTGTCTCTGTCTCTGTCTCTGTCTCTGTCTCTGTCTCTGTCTCTGTCTCTGTCTCTGTCTCTGTCTCTGTCTCTGTCTCTGTCTCTGTCTCTGTCTCTGTCTCTGTCTCTGTCTCTGTCTCTGTCTCTGTCTCTGTCTCTGTCTCTGTCTCTGTCTCTGTCTCTGTCTCTGTCTCTGTCTCTGTCTCTGTCTCTGTCTCTGTCTCTGTCTCTGTCTCTGTCTCTGTCTCTGTCTCTGTCTCTGTCTCTGTCTTCGTCTCTGTCCCTATCTCTGTCACTGTCTCTGTCTCTGTCTGTGTTTCTGTCCATGTCTCTGTTCCTGTCTCTGTCTCTGTCTCTGTCTCTGTCTCTGTCTCTGTCTCTGTCTCTGTCTCTGTCTCTGTCTCTGTCTCTGTCTCCGTCCCTGTCTCTGTCACTGTCTCTGCCTCTGTCTCTGTCTCTGTCTCTGTCTCTGTCTCTGTCTCAGTCTCTGTCTCTGTCTCTGTCTTCGTCTCTGTCCCTGTCTCTGTCTCTGTCTCTGTCTCTGTCACTGTCACTGTCGCTGTCCCTGTCTCTGTCTCTGTCTCTGTCTCTGTCTCTGTCTCTGTCTCTGTCTCTGTCTCTGTCTCTGTCCCTGTCTCTGTCTCTGTCTCTGTCTCTGCCTCTGTCTCTGTCTCTGTCTCTGTCTCTATCTCCGTCTCTGTCCCTGTCTCTGTCTCTGTCCCTGTCTCTGTCTCCGTTTCTGTCTCTGTCTCTGTCTCTGTCTCTGTCTCTGTCTCTGTCTCTGTCTCTGTCTCTGTCTCCGTCTCTGTCTCTGTCCCTGTCTCTGTCCCTGTCTCTGTCCCTGTCCCTGTCTCTGTCTCTGTCTCTGTCTCTGTCTCTGTCTCTGTCTCTGTCTCTGTCTCTGTCTCTGTCTCTGTCTCTGTCTCTGTCTCTGTCTCTGTCTCTGTCTCTGTCTCTGTCTCTGTCTCTGTCTCTGTCTCTGTCTCTGTCTCTGTCTCTGTCTCTGTCTCTGTCTCTGTCTCTATCTCTGTCTATGCCTCAGTGTCTCTGCATCTGCCTCTGTCTCTGTCTCTGTCTCTGTCTGGGCCTCTGCCTCAACCTTAGTCACTGTCCCTCTCACTCTCTCTGTCTCTGTCTCTGTATATGTCTCTGTATCTGTCGCTGTCTCTGTATATGTCTATGTATCTGTCCCTGCCTCTGTCTCTGTCACTGACACTGTCGCTGTCCCTGTCTCTGTCTCTGTCTCTGTCTCTGTCTCGGTCTCTGTATCTGTCTCTGTCCCTGTCTCTGTCTCTGTCTCTGCCTCTGTCTCTGTCTCTGTCTCTGCCTCTCTCTCTGTCTCTGTCTCTGTCTCTGTCCCTGTCTCTGTCTCTGTCTCTGCCTCTGTCTCTGTCTCTGTCTCTGTCTCTGTCTCTGTCTCTGTCTCTGTCTCTGTCTCTGTCTCTGTCTCTGTCTCTGTCTCTGTCTCTGTCTCTGTCTCTGTCTCTGTCTCTGTCTCTGTCTCTGTCTCTGTCTTCGTCTCTGTCCCTTTCTCTGTCACTGTCTCTGTCTCTGTCTGTGTTTCTGTCCATGTCTCTGTCTCTGTCTCTGTCTCTGTCCCTGTCTCTGTCTCTGTCTCTGCCTCTGTCTCTGTCTCTGTCTCTGTCTCTGTCTCTGTCTCTGTCTCTGTCTCTGTCTCTGTCTCTGTCTCTGTCTCTGTCTCTGTCTCTGTCTCTGTCTCTGTCTCTGTCTCTGTCTCTGTCTCTGTCTCTGTCTCTGTCTCTGTCTCTGTCTCTGTCTCTGTCTCTGTCTCTGTCTCTGTCTCTGTCTCTGTCTTCGTCTCTGTCCCTTTCTCTGTCACTGTCTCTGTCTCTGTCTGTGTTTCTGTCCATGTCTCTGTTCCTGTCTCTGTCTCTGTCTCTGTCTCTGTCTCTGTCCCTGTCTCTGTCTCTGTCTCTGTCTCTGTCCCTGTCTCTGTCACTGTCTCTGCCTCTGTCTCTGTCTCTGTCTCTGTCTCTGTCTCAGTCTCTGTCTCTGTCTCTGTCTTCGTCTCTGTCCCTGTCTCTGTCACTGTCTCTGTCTCTGTCTCTGTCGCTGTCTCTGTATCTGTCCCTGTCTCTATCTCTGTCGCTGTCTCCGTCTCTGTCCCTGTCTCTGTATCTGTCTCTGTCACTTTCACTGTCACTGTCGCTCTCCCTGTCCCTGTCTCTGTATCTGTCCCTGCCTCTGTCTCTGTCTCTGTATCTGTCTCTGTCCCTGTCTCTGTCTCTGTCTCTGCCTCTGTCTCTGTCTCTGCCTCTGTCTCTGTCTCTGTCTCTGTCTCTGTCTCAGTCTCTGTCTCTGTCTCTGTCTCTGTCTCTGTCTCTGTCCCTGTCTCTGTCTCTGTTTCTGTCTCTGTCTCTGTCTCTGTCTCTGTCTCTGTCTCTGTCTCTGTCCCTGTCTCTGTCCCTGTCCCTGTCTCTGTCTCTGTCTCTGTCTCTGTCTCTGTCTCTGTCTCTGTCTCTGTCTCTGTCTCTGTCTCTGTCTCTGTCCCTGTCTCTGTCTCTGTCTCTGTCTCTGTCTCTGTCTGTGTTTCTGTCCATGTCTCTGTTCCTGTCTCTGTCTCTGTCTCTGTCTCTGTCTCTGCCTCTGTCTCTGTCTCTGTCTCTGTCTCTGTCTCAGTCTCTGTCTCTGTCTCTGTCTCTGTCTCTGTCTCTGTCCCTGTCTCTGTCTCTGTCTCTGTCTCTGCCTCTGTCTCTGTCTCTGTCTCTGTCTCTGTCTCAGTCTCTGTCTCTGTCTCTGTCTCTGTCTCTGTCTCTGTCCCTGTCTCTGTCTCTGTCTCTGTCTCTGTTTTTTCCTCGGTCTGTGTCTCTGTCTCCGTCACTGTCTCTGTATCGGTCTTTGTCTCTGTCTCTGTCTCTGTCTCTGTCTCTGTCTCTGTCTCTGTCTCTGTCTCTGTCTCTGTCTCTGTCTCTGTCTCTGTCTCTGTCTCTGTCTCTGTCTCTGTCTCTGTCTCTGCCTCTGCCTCTGTCTCTGCCTCTGTCTCTGTCTCCGTCTCCGTTTCTGTCTGTGTCTTTGTCTCTGTCTCTGTCTCTGTCTCTTTCTCTGTCTCTGTCTCTGTCTCTGTCTCTGTCTCTGTCTCTGTCTCTGTCTCTGTCTCTGTCTCTGTCTCTGTCTCTGTCTCTGTCTCTGTCTCTTTCTCTGTCTCTGTCTCTGCCTCTGTCTCTGTCTCTGTCTCTGTCCCTATCTCTGTCTCTGTCTCTGTCTCTGTCTCTCTCTCTGTCTCTGTCTCTGTCTCTGTCTCTTCCTGGGTCTGTGTCTCTGTCTCTGCCTCTGTCTCTGTCTCTGTCTCTGTCTCTGTCTCTGTCTCTGTCTCTGTCTCTGTCTCTGTCTCTGTCTCTGTCTCTGTGTCTGTCTCTGTCTCTGTCTCTGTCTCTGTCTCTGTCTCTGTCTCTGTCTCTGTCTCTGTCTCTGTCTCTGTCTCTGTCTCTGTCTCTGTCTCTGCCTCTGTCTCTGTCTCTGTCTCTGCCTTTGTCTCTGTCTATGTCTCTTTCTCTGTCTCTGTCTGTGTCGCTGCCTCTGTCTCGGTCTTTGTCTCCGTCTCTGTCTCTGTCTCTGTCTCTGTCTGTGTCTCTGCCCCTGTCTCGGTCTTTGTCTCCCTTTCTGTCTGTGTCTCTGTCTCTGTCTCTGTCTCTATCTCTGTCTCTGTCTCTTTCTCTGTCTCTGTCTCTGCCTCTGTCTCTGTCTCTGTCTCTGTCCCCATCTCTGTCTCTGTCCCTGTCTCTGTCTCTGCCTTTGTCTCTGTCTATGTCTCTCTCTCTGTCTCTGTCTCTGTCTCTGCCTTTGTCTCCGTCTATGTCTCTGTCTCTGTCTCTGTCTCTGTCTCAGTCCCTGCGTCGGTCTCTGACTCGGTCTCTGTCTCTGTCTCTGCCTCTGTCTCAGTCCCTGCGTCGGTCTCTGACTCGGTCTCTGTCTCTGTCTCTGCCTCTGTCACAGTCTCTGCGTCTGTCTCGGTCTCTGTCTCTGTCTCTGTCTCTGTCTCTGTCTCTGTCTCTGTCTCTGTCTCTGTCTCTGTCTCTGTCACTGTCTCTGTCTCTGTCTCTGTCTCTCTCTCCGTCTCTGTCTCTGCCTCTGTCTCTGCCCTGTCTCTGTCTCTGTCGCTGCCTCTGCCTCTGTCTCAGTCCCTTCGTTGGTCTCTGTCTCGGTCTCTGTCTCTGTCTCTGCCTCTGTCACAGTCTCTGCGTCTGTCTCGGTCTCTGTCTCTGTCTCTGTCTCTGTCTCTGTCTCTGTCTCTTCCTCGGTCTGTGTCTCTGTCTCTGCCTCTGTCTCTGTCTCCGTCTCTGTCTCTGTATCGGTCTTTGTCTCTGTCTCTGTCTCTGTCTCTGTCTCTGTCTCTGTCTCTGTCTCTGTCTCTGTCTCTGTCTCTGTCTCTGTCCTTGTCTCCGTGTCTGTCTCTGTCTCTGTCTCTATCTCGGTCTTTGTCTCCGTCTCCGTCTCTGTCTCTGTCTCTGTCTCTGTCTCTGTCTCTGTCTCTGTCTATGTCTCTGTCTCTGTCTCTGTCTCTGTCTCAGTCTCTGCCTTTGTCTCTGTCTATGTCTCTTTCTCTGTCTCTGTCTCGGTCTTTGTCTCCGTCTCTGTCTCTGTCTCTGTCTGTGTCTCTGCCTCTGTCTCGGTCTTTGTCTCCGTCTCTGTTTCTGTTTCTGTCTCTGTCTCAGTCTCTTTCTCTGTCTCTGTCTCTGTCTCTGTCTCTGTCTCTGTCCCCATCTCTGTCTCTGTCTCTGTCTCTGTCTCTGTCTCTGTCTCTGTCTCTGTCTCTGTCTCTGTCTCTTTCTCTGTCTCTGTCTCTGCCTCTGTCTCTGTCTCTGTCTCTGTCCCCATCTCTGTCTCTGTCTCTGTCTCTGTCTCTGCCTTTGTCTCTGTCTATGTCTCTGTCTCTGTCTCTGTCTCTGTCTCTGCCTTTGTCTCCGTCTATGTCTCTTTCTCTGTCTCTGTCTGTGTCGCTGCCTCTGTCTCTGTCTCTGTCTCTGTCTCTGTCTCTGTCTCTGCCTCTGTCTCTGTCTCTGTCTCTGTCTCTGTCTCTGTCTCTGTCTCTGTCTCTGTCTCTGTCTCTGTCTCTGTCTCTGTCTCTGTCTCTGTCTCTGTCTCTGTCTCTGTCTCTTTCTCTGTCTCTGTCTGTGCCGCTGCCTCTGTCTCTGTCTCTGTCTCTGTCTCTGTCTCTGTCTCTGTCTCTGTCGCTGCCTCTGCCTCTGTCTCAGTCCCTGCGTCGGTCTCTGTCTCTGTCTCTGTCTCTGTCTCTGTCTCTGTCTCTGTCTCTGTCTCTGTCTCTGTCTCTGTCTCTGTCTCTGTCTCTGTCTCAGTCTCAGTCTCTGCCTCTGTCTCTGCCTCTGTCTCTGTCTCTGTCTCTGTCTCTGTCTCTGTCTCTGTCTCTGTCTCTGTCTCTGTCTCTGTCTCTGTCTCTGTCTCTGTCTCTGTCTCTGTCCCTGTCTCTGTCTCTGTCTCTGTCTCTGTCTCTGTCTCTGTCTCTGTCTCTGTCTCTGTCTCTCTCTCCGTCTCTGTCTCTACCTCTGTCTCTGCCCTGTCTCTGTCTCTGTCGCTGCCTCTGCCTCTGTCTCAGTCCCTGCGTCGGTCTCTGTCTCGGTCTCTGTCTCTGTCTGTGTCTATGTCTCTGTCTCTGTCTCTGTCTGTGTCTCTGTCTCTGTCTCTGTCTCTGTGTCTGTCTCTGTCTCTGTCTCTGTCTGTGTCTCTGTCTCTGTCTCTGTCTCTGTCTCTGTCTCTGTCTCTGTCTCTGTCTCTGTCTCTGTCTCTGTCTCTGTCCCTGTCTCTGTCTCTGGTCTCTGTCTCTGTCTCTGTCTCTGTCTCTGTCTCTGTCTCTGTCTCTGTCTCTGTCTCTGTCTCTGTCTCTGTCTCTGTCTCTGTCTCTGTCTCTGTCTCTGTCTCTGTCTCTGTCTCTGTCTCTGTCTCTGTCTCTGTCCCTGTCTCTGTCTCTGTCTCAGTCTCAGTCTCTGCCTCTGTCTCTGCCTCTGTCTCTGTCTCTGTCTCTGTCTCTGTCTCTGTCTCTGTCTCTGTCTCAGTCTCTGCCTTTGTCTCTGTCTATGTCTCTTTCTCTGTCTCTGTCTCGGTCTTTGTCTCCGTCTCTGTCTCTGTCTCTGTCTGTGTCTCTGCCTCTGTCTCGGTCTTTGTCTCCGTCTCTGTTTCTGTTTCTGTCTCTGTCTCAGTCTCTTTCTCTGTCTCTGTCTCTGCCTCTGTCTCTGTCTCTGTCCCCATCTCTGTCTCTGTCTCTGTCTCTGTCTCTGTCTCTGTCTCTGTCTCTGTCTCTGTCTCTTTCTCTGTCTCTGTCTCTGCCTCTGTCTCTGTCTCTGTCTCTGTCCCCATCTCTGTCTCTGTCTCTGTCTCTGTCTCTGCCTTTGTCTCTGTCTATGTCTCTGTCTCTGTCTCTGTCTCTGTCTCTGCCTTTGTCTCCGTCTATGTCTCTTTCTCTGTCTCTGTCTGTGTCGCTGCCTCTGTCTCTGTCTCTGTCTCTGTCTCTGTCTCTGTCTCTGTCTCTGTCTCTGTCTCTGTCTCTGTCTCTGTCTCTGTCTCTGTCTCTGTCTCTGTCTCTGTCTCTGTCTCTGTCTCTGTCTCTGTCTCTGTCTCTGTCTCTGTCTCTGTCTCTGTCTCTGTCTCTGTCTCTGTCTCTGTCTCTTTCTCTGTCTCTGTCTGTGTCGCTGCCTCTGTCTCTGTCTCTGTCTCTGTCTCTGTCTCTGTCTCTGTCTCTGTCGCTGCCTCTGCCTCTGTCTCAGTCCCTGCGTCGGTCTCTGTCTCTGTCTCTGTCTCTGTCTCTGTCTCTGTCTCTGTCTCTGTCTCTGTCTCTGTCTCTGTCTCTGTCTCTGTCTCTGTCTCTGTCTCTGTCTCAGTCTCAGTCTCTGCCTCTGTCTCTGCCTCTGTCTCTGTCTCTGTCTCTGTCTCTGTCTCTGTCTCTGTCTCTGTCTCTGTCTCTGTCTCTGTCTCTGTCTCTGTCTCTGTCTCTGTCTCTGTCTCTGTCCCTGTCTCTGTCTCTGTCTCTGTCTCTGTCTCTGTCTCTGTCTCTGTCTCTGTCTCTGTCTCTCTCTCCGTCTCTGTCTCTACCTCTGTCTCTGCCCTGTCTCTGTCTCTGTCGCTGCCTCTGCCTCTGTCTCAGTCCCTGCGTCGGTCTCTGTCTCGGTCTCTGTCTCTGTCTGTGTCTATGTCTCTGTCTCTGTCTCTGTCTGTGTCTCTGTCTCTGTCTCTGTCTCTGTGTCTGTCTCTGTCTCTGTCTCTGTCTCTGTCTGTGTCTCTGTCTCTGTCTCTGTCTCTGTCTCTGTCTCTGTCTCTGTCTCTGTCTCTGTCTCTGTCTCTGTCTCTGTCCCTGTCTCTGTCTCTGGTCTCTGTCTCTGTCTCTGTCTCTGTCTCTGTCTCTGTCTCTGTCTCTGTCTCTGTCTCTGTCTCTGTCTCTGTCTCTGTCTCTGTCTCTGTCTCTGTCTCTGTCTCTGTCTCTGTCTCTGTCTCTGTCTCTGTCTCTGTCTCTGTCTCTGTCTGTGTCTCTGTCTCTGTCTCTGTCTCTGTCTCTGTCTCTGTCTCTGTCTCTGTCTCTGTCTCTGTCTCTGTCTCTGTCCCTGTCTCTGTCTCTGGTCTCTGTCTCTGTCTCTGTCTCTGTCTCTGTCTCTGTCTCTGTCTCTGTCTCTGTCTCTGTCTCTGTCTCTGTCTCTGTCTCTGTCTCTGTCTCTGTCTCTGTCTCTGTCTCTGTCTCTGTCTCTGTCTCTGTCTCTGTCTCTGTCTCTGTCCCTGTCTCTGTCTCTGTCTCTGTCTCTGTCTGTGTCTCTGTCTCTGTCTCTGTCTCTGTGTCTGTCTCTGTCTCTGTCTCTGTCTCTGTCTCTGTCTCTGTCTCTGTCTCTGTCTCTGTCTCTGTCTCTGTCTCTGTCTCTGTCTCTGTCTCTGCCTCTGTCTCTGTCTCTGTCTCTGCCTTTGTCTCTGTCTATGTCTCTTTCTCTGTCTCTGTCTGTGTCGCTGCCTCTGTCTCGGTCTTTGTCTCCGTCTCTGTCTCTGTCTCTGTCTCTGTCTGTGTCTCTGCCCCTGTCTCGGTCTTTGTCTCCCTTTCTGTCTGTGTCTCTGTCTCTGTCTCTGTCTCTGTCTCTGTCTCTGTCTCTTTCTCTGTCTCTGTCTCTGCCTCTGTCTCTGTCTCTGTCTCTGTCCCCATCTCTGTCTCTGTCCCTGTCTCTGTCTCTGCCTTTGTCTCTGTCTCTGTCTCTGTCTCTGTCTCTGTCTCTGTCTCTGTCTTCGTCTCTGTCCCTTTCTCTGTCACTGTCTCTGTCTCTGTCTGTGTTTCTGTCCATGTCTCTGTTCCTGTCTCTGTCTCTGTCTCTGTCTCTGTCCCTGTCTCTGTCTCTGTCTCTGTCTCTGTCCGTGTCTCTGTCACTGTCTCTGCCTCTGTCTCTGTCTCTGTCTCTGTCTCTGTCGCTGTCTCTGTATCTGTCCCTGTCTCTATCTCTGTCGCTGTCTCCGTCTCTGTCCCTGTCTCTGTATCTGCCCTGTCACTTTCACTGTCACTGTCGCTCTCCCTGTCCCTGTCTCTGTATCTGTCCCTGCCTCTGTCTCTGTCACTGACACTGTCGCTGTCCCTGTCTCTGTCTCTGTCTCTGTCTCTGTCTCTGTCTCTGTATCTGTCTCTGTCCCTGTCTCTGTCTCTGTCTCTGCCTCTGTCTCTGTCTCTGTCTCTGTCTCTGTCTCTGTCTCTGTCTCTGTCTCTGTCTCTGTCTCAGTCTCTGTCTCTGTCTCTGTCTCTGTCTCTGTCTCTGTCTCTGTCTCTGTGCCTGTCCCTGTCTCTGTCTCTGTTTCTGTCTCTGTCTCTGTCTGTGTCTCTGTCTCCGTCTCTGTCCCTGTCCCTGTCCCTGTCCCTGTCTCTGTCTCTGTCTCTGTCTCTGTCTCTGTCTCTGTCTCTGTCTCTGTCTCTGTCTCTGTCTCTGTCTCTGTCTCTGTCTCTGTCTCTGTCTCTGTCTCTGTCTCTGTCTCTGTCTCTGTCTCTGTCTCTGTCTCTGTCTCTGTCTCTGTCTCTGTCTCTGTCTCTGTCTCTGTCTCTGTCTCTGTCTCTGTCTCTGTCTCTGTCTCTGTCTTCGTCTCTGTCCCTATCTCTGTCACTGTCTCTGTCTCTGTCTGTGTTTCTGTCCATGTCTCTGTTCCTGTCTCTGTCTCTGTCTCTGTCTCTGTCTCTGTCTCTGTCTCTGTCTCTGTCTCTGTCTCTGTCTCCGTCCCTGTCTCTGTCACTGTCTCTGCCTCTGTCTCTGTCTCTGTCTCTGTCTCTGTCTCTGTCTCAGTCTCTGTCTCTGTCTCTGTCTTCGTCTCTGTCCCTGTCTCTGTCTCTGTCTCTGTCTCTGTCACTGTCACTGTCGCTGTCCCTGTCTCTGTCTCTGTCTCTGTCTCTGTCTCTGTCTCTGTCTCTGTCTCTGTCTCTGTCTCTGTCCCTGTCTCTGTCTCTGTCTCTGTCTCTGCCTCTGTCTCTGTCTCTGTCTCTGTCTCTATCTCCGTCTCTGTCCCTGTCTCTGTCTCTGTCCCTGTCTCTGTCTCCGTTTCTGTCTCTGTCTCTGTCTCTGTCTCTGTCTCTGTCTCTGTCTCTGTCTCCGTCTCTGTCTCTGTCCCTGTCTCTGTCCCTGTCTCTGTCCCTGTCCCTGTCTCTGTCTCTGTCTCTGTCTCTGTCTCTGTCTCTGTCTCTGTCTCTGTCTCTGTCTCTGTCTCTGTCTCTGTCTCTGTCTCTGTCTCTGTCTCTGTCTCTGTCTCTGTCTCTGTCTCTGTCTCTGTCTCTGTCTCTGTCTCTGTCTCTGTCTCTGTCTCTGTCTCTGTCTCTGTCTCTATCTCTGTCTATGCCTCAGTGTCTCTGCATCTGCCTCTGTCTCTGTCTCTGTCTCTGTCTGGGCCTCTGCCTCAACCTTAGTCACTGTCCCTCTCACTCTCTCTGTCTCTGTCTCTGTATATGTCTCTGTATCTGTCGCTGTCTCTGTATATGTCTATGTATCTGTCCCTGCCTCTGTCTCTGTCACTGACACTGTCGCTGTCCCTGTCTCTGTCTCTGTCTCTGTCTCTGTCTCGGTCTCTGTATCTGTCTCCGTCCCTGTCTCTGTCTCTGTCTCTGCCTCTGTCTCTGTCTCTGTCTCTGCCTCTCTCTCTGTCTCTGTCTCTGTCTCTGTCCCTGTCTCTGTCTCTGTCTCTGCCTCTGTCTCTGTCTCTGTCTCTGTCTCTGTCTCTGTCTCTGTCTCTGTCTCTGTCTCTGTCTCTGTCTCTGTCTCTGTCTCTGTCTCTGTCTCTGTCTCTGTCTCTGTCTCTGTCTCTGTCTTCGTCTCTGTCCATTTCTCTGTCACTGTCTCTGTCTCTGTCTGTGTTTCTGTCCATGTCTCTGTTCCTGTCTCTGTCTCTGTCTCTGTCTCTGTCCCTGTCTCTGTCTCTGTCTCTGCCTCTGTCTCTGTCTCTGTCTCTGTCTCTGTCTCTGTCTCTGTCTCTGTCTCTGTCTCTGTCTCTGTCTCTGTCTCCGTCTCTGTCTCTGTCCCTGTCTCTGTCCCTGTCTCTGTCCCTGTCCCTGTCTCTGTCTCTGTCTCTGTCTCTGTCTCTGTCTCTGTCTCTGTCTCTGTCTCTGTCTCTGTCTCTGTCTCTGTCTCTGTCTCTGTCTCTGTCTCTGTCTCTGTCTCTGTCTCTGTCTCTGTCTCTGTCTCTGTCTCTGTCTCTGTCTCTGTCTCTGTCTCTGTCTCTGTCTCTGTCTCTATCTCTGTCTATGCCTCAGTGTCTCTGCATCTGCCTCTGTCTCTGTCTCTGTCTCTGTCTGGGCCTCTGCCTCAACCTTAGTCACTGTCCCTCTCACTCTCTCTGTCTCTGTCTCTGTATATGTCTCTGTATCTGTCGCTGTCTCTGTATATGTCTATGTATCTGTCCCTGCCTCTGTCTCTGTCACTGACACTGTCGCTGTCCCTGTCTCTGTCTCTGTCTCTGTCTCTGTCTCGGTCTCTGTATCTGTCTCCGTCCCTGTCTCTGTCTCTGTCTCTGCCTCTGTCTCTGTCTCTGTCTCTGCCTCTCTCTCTGTCTCTGTCTCTGTCTCTGTCCCTGTCTCTGTCTCTGTCTCTGCCTCTGTCTCTGTCTCTGTCTCTGTCTCTGTCTCTGTCTCTGTCTCTGTCTCTGTCTCTGTCTCTGTCTCTGTCTCTGTCTCTGTCTCTGTCTCTGTCTCTGTCTCTGTCTCTGTCTCTGTCTTCGTCTCTGTCCATTTCTCTGTCACTGTCTCTGTCTCTGTCTGTGTTTCTGTCCATGTCTCTGTTCCTGTCTCTGTCTCTGTCTCTGTCTCTGTCCCTGTCTCTGTCTCTGTCTCTGCCTCTGTCTCTGTCTCTGTCTCTGTCTCTGTCTCTGTCTCTGTCTCTGTCTCTGTCTCTGTCTCTGTCTCTGTCTCTGTCTCTGTCTATGTCTCTGTCTCTGTCTCTGTCTCTGTCTCTGTCTCTGTCTCTGTCTCTGTCTCTGTCTCTGTCTCTGTGTCTGTCTCTGTCTCTGTCTCTGTCTCTGTCTCTGTCTCTGTCTCTGTCTCTGTCTCTGTCTCTGTCTCTGTCTTCGTCTCTGTCCCTTTCTCTGTCACTGTCTCTGTCTCTGTCTGTGTTTCTGTCCATGTCTCTGTTCCTGTCTCTGTCTCTGTCTCTGTCTCTGTCTCTGTCCCTGTCTCTGTCTCTGTCTCTGTCTCTGTCCCTGTCTCTGTCACTGTCTCTGCCTCTGTCTCTGTCTCTGTCTCTGTCTCTGTCTCTGTCCCTGCCTCTGTCTCTGTCTCTGTCTCTATCTCTGTCTATGCCTCAGTGTCTCTGCATCTGCCTCTGTCTCTGTCTCAGTCTCTGTCTGGGCCTCTGCCTCAACCTTAGTCACTGTCCCTCTCACTCTCTCTGTCTCTGTCTCTGTATATGTCTCTGTATCTGTCGCTGTCTCTGTATATGTCTATGTATCTGTCCCTGCCTCTGTCTCTGTCACTGACACTGTCGCTGTCCCTGTCTCTGTCTCTGTCTCTGTCTCTGTCTCGGTCTCTGTATCTGTCTCTGTCCCTGTCTCTGTATCTGTCCCTGCCTCTGTCTCTGTCACTGACACTGTCGCTGTCCCTGCCTCTGTCTCTGTCTCTGTCTCTGTCTCTGTCTCTGTATCTGTCTCTGTCCCTGTCTCTGTCTCTGTCTCTGCCTCTGTCTCTGTCTCTGTCTCTGCCTCTGTCTCTGTCTCTGTCTCTGTCTCTGTCTCAGTCTCTGTCTCTGTCTCTGTCTCTGTCTCTGTCTCTGTCTCTGTCTCTGTCCCTGTCCCTGTCTCTGTCTCTGTTTCTGTCTCTGTCTCTGTCTCTGTCTCTGTCTCCGTCTCTGTCCCTGTCCCTGTCCCTGTCCCTGTCTCTGTCTCTGTCTCTGTCTCTGTCTCTGTCTCTGTCTCTGTCTCTGTCTCTGTCTCTGTCTCTGTCTCTGTCTCTGTCTCTGTCTCTGTCTCTGTCTCTGTCTCTGTCTCTGTCTCTGTCTCTGTCTCTGTCTCTGTCTCTGTCTCTGTCTCTGTCTCTGTCTCTGTCTCTGTCTCTGTCTCTGTCTCTGTCTCTGTCTCTGTCTTCGTCTCTGTCCCTATCTCTGTCACTGTCTCTGTCTCTGTCTGTGTTTCTGTCCATGTCTCTGTTCCTGTCTCTGTCTCTGTCTCTGTCTCTGTCTCTGTCTCTGTCTCTGTCTCTGTCTCTGTCTCTGTCTCTGTCTCCGTCCCTGTCTCTGTCACTGTCTCTGCCTCTGTCTCTGTCTCTGTCTCTGTCTCTGTCTCTGTCTCTGTCTCAGTCTCTGTCTCTGTCTCTGTCTTCGTCTCTGTCCCTGTCTCTGTCTCTGTCTCTGTCTCTGTCTCTGTCACTGTCACTGTCGCTGTCCCTGTCTCTGTCTCTGTCTCTGTCTCTATCTCCGTCTCTGTCCCTGTCTCTGTCTCCGTTTCTGTCTCTGTCTCTGTCTCTGTCTCTGTCTCTGTCTCTGTCTCTGTCTCTGCCTCCGTCTCTGTCTCTGTCCCTGTCTCTGTCCCTGTCTCTGTCCCTGTCCCTGTCTCTGTCTCTGTCTCTGTCTCTGTCTCTGTCTCTGTCTCTGTCTCTGTCTCTGTCTCTGTCTCTGTCTCTGTCTCTGTCTCTGTCTCTGTCTCTGTCTCTGTCTCTGTCTCTGTCTCTGTCTCTGTCTCTGTCTCTGTCTCTGTCTCTGTCTCTGTCTCTGTCTCTGTCTCTGTCTCTGTCTCTGTCTCTGTCTCTGTCTCTGTCTCTGTCTCTGTCTCTGTCTCTGTCTCTATCTCTGTCTATGCCTCAGTGTCTCTGCATCTGTCCCTGCCTCTGTCTCTGTCACTGACACTGTCGCTGTCCCTGTCTCTGTCTCTGTCTCTGTCTCTGTCTCTGTCTCGGTCTCTGTATCTGTCTCTGTCCCTGTCTCTGTCTCTGTCTCTGCCTCTGTCTCTGTCTCTGTCTCTGCCTCTCTCTCTGTCTCTGTCTCTGTCTCTGTCCCTGTCTCTGTCTCTGTCTCTGCCTCTGTCTCTGTCTCTGTCTCTGTCTCTGTCTCTGTCTCTGTCTCTGTCTCTGTCTCTGTCTCTGTCTCTGTCTCTGTCTCTGTCTCTGTCTCTGTCTCTGTCTCTGTCTCTGTCTTCGTCTCTGTCCCTTTCTCTGTCACTGTCTCTGTCTCTGTCTGTGTTTCTGTCCATGTCTCTGTTCCTGTCTCTGTCTCTGTCTCTGTCTCTGTCCCTGTCTCTGTCTCTGTCTCTGCCTCTGTCTCTGTCTCTGTCTCTGTCTCTGTCTCTGTCTCTGTCTCTGTCTCTGTCTCTGTCTCTGTCTCTGTCTCTGTCTCTGTCTCTGTCTCTGTCTCTGTCTCTGTCTCTGTCTCTGTCTCTGTCTCTGTCTCTGTCTCTGTCTCTGTCTCTGTCTCTGTCTCTGTCTCTGTCTCTGTCTCTGTCTCTGTCTCTGTCTCTGTCTCTGTCTCTGTCTTCGTCTCTGTCCCTTTCTCTGTCACTGTCTCTGTCTCTGTCTGTGTTTCTGTCCATGTCTCTGTTCCTGTCTCTCTCTCTGTCCCTGTCTCTGTCTCAGTCTCTGTCTCTGTCTCTGTCTTCGTCTCTGTCCCTGTCTCTGTCACTGTCTCTGTCTCTGTCTCTGTCGCTGTCTCTGTATCTGTCCCTGTCTCTATCTCTGTCGCTGTCTCCGTCTCTGTCCCTGTCTCTGTATCTGTCTCTGTCACTTTCACTGTCACTGTCGCTCTCCCTGTCCCTGTCTCTGTATCTGTCCCTGCCTCTGTCTCTGTCTCTGTATCTGTCTCTGTCCCTGTCTCTGTCTCTGTCTCTGCCTCTGTCTCTGTCTCTGTCTCTGCCTCTGTCTCTGTCTCTGTCTCTGTCTCTGTCTCAGTCTCTGTCTCT